>AWOL01S0005857.1:120124-158442 GCA_000715115.1 Nicotiana otophora
AGATGCTACTTTAGCCACGGGAGAGAAAGTATCACTATAATCAAGCCCAAAAATCTGAGTATATCCTTTTGCAACAAGACGAACCTTAAGCCGATCAACTTGGCCATCCAAGCCTACTTTGACTGCATAAACCCAATGACAACCAACAGTAGACTTACCTGCAGGAAGAGGAACAAGCTCCCAAGTTCCACTCGCATGTAAAGCAGACATCTCGTCAATCATAGCATGTCGCCATCCTGGATGAGATAGTGTCTCACCTGTAAACTTAGGGATAGAAACAGTGGACAAAGAAGATATAAAGTATAATGAGGTGACGACAGACGATGATAACTTAAACCGACATAGTGGGGATTAGGATTAAGTGTGGATCGTACACCTTTGCGGAGTGCAATTGGTTGACTAAGAGGAGACAAGTCCGCAGTAGGTGCAGAATCTGATGCGGGGCGTGAATCACCTGGGCCTGATGCTGGATGTGGACGACGATGATAAGTCAAGAGTGGTGGAGCTGCAGAAGGTTGAACTGGATTATGTGGAGGAACTGGAGCTATAGGTGGTGGAGCTACAACCGGAGCTGTAGGTGGTGGAACTGGAGCTATAGGTGGTAGAGCTACAACTGGAGCTATAGGTGGTGGAGCTACAACTGGAGCTGTAGGTGGTGGAGCTGGAGTGACTGAATCTCCAAAAGATGAAACTGGTAGTACCTCAGAAATATCTAAGTGATGACCCGAACCTGTGAAGTATGATTGGGTTTCAAAGAAGGTAACATCCGCGGACATAAGGTACCGCTGGAGGTCAGGAGAGTAGCATCGATACCCCTTTTGTGTTCTCGAGAAACCCAGAAATACGCACTTAAGAGCACGAGGAGCTAACTTATCTGTTCCTGGAGTAAGGTTATGGACAAAACAAGTGCTTCCAAAGATACGGGGTGGAAGAGAGAACAAAGGTAAATGGGGAAACATGACAGAGAATGGAACTTGGTTCTGGATAGCTGAAGATGGCATACGATTAATAAGATAGCAAGATGTAAGAACGGCATCCCCCCAAAAACGCAACGGAGCATGAGATTGTATGAGTAGGGTACGAGCAGTTTCAATAAGATGTCTATTCTTTCTTTCAGCTACCCCATTTTGTTGAGATGTGTACGGACAAGATGTTTGATGAATAATCCCATGAGATTTCATAAACTGCTGAAATGGGGAAGACAAATACTCTCGGGCATTATCACTACGAAATGTGCGAATAGAAACCCCAAATTGATTTTGAATTTCAGCGTGGAAGGTCTGGAAAATAGAAAACAGCTCAGATCGATTTTTTATCAAAAATATCCAAGTGCACCTGGAATAATCATCAATGAAACTGACAAAGTAGCGGAATCCTAAGGTGGAACTGACCCGACTAGGACCCCAAACATCTGAATGGNATCCGTAGTAGGTGTAAACTCTGATGCGGGACATGAATCATCTGGGCCTGATGATGGATGTGGACGACGATGATAAGTCAAGAGTGGTGGAGCTGCAGAAGGTTGAACTGGATTATGTGGAGGAATTAGAGCTATAGGTGGTGGAGCTATAACCGGAGTTGTAGGTGGTACAACTAGAGCTATAGGTGGTGGAGCTACAACTGGAGTTATATGCGGTGGAACTGGAGTGACTGAATCTCTAAAAGATGAAACTGGTAGTACCTCAGAAATATCTAAGTGATGACCTGAACCTGTGAAGTATGATTGGGTTTCAAAGAAGGTAACATCAACAGACATAAGGTACCGCTGGAGGTCAGGAGAGTAGTATCGATACCCGTTTTGTGTTCTTGAGAAACTCAAAAATACGCACTTAAGAGCACGAGGAGCTAACTTATCTGTTCTTGGAGTAAGGTTATGGACAAAACAAGTGCTTCCAAAGATACAAGGTGGAAGAGAGAACAAAGATAAGTGGAGAAACATGACAGAGAATGGAACTTGGTTTTGGATAGTTGAAGATGGCATACGATTAATAAGATAGCAAGATGTAAGAACTGCATCCTCCCAAAAATGCAACGGAGCATGAGATTGTATGAGTAAGGTACGAGCAGTTTCAATAAGATGTCTATTCTTTCTTTCAGCTACCCTATTTTGTTGAGATGTGTACGGACAAGATGTTTGATGAATAATCCCATGACATTTCATAAACTGCTGAAATGGGGAAGACAAATACTCTCGTGCATTATCACTACGAAATGTGCGAATAGAAACCCTAAATTGATTTTGAATTTCAGCGTGGAAGGTCTGGAAAATAGAAAACAGCTCAGATCGATTTTTTATCAAAAATATCCAAGTGCACCTGGAATAATCATCAATGAAACTGACAAAGTAGCGGAATCCTAAGGTGGAACTGACCCGACTAGGACCCCAAACATCTGAATGGACTAAAGTAAAAGGTGACTCTGNAGAAAATAGAAAATAGCTCAGATCGATTTTTTATCACAAATATCCAAGTGCACCTGGAATAATTATCAATGAAACTGACAAAGTAGCGGAATCCCAAGGTGGAAATGGCCCGACTAGGACCCCAAACATCTGAATGGACTAAAGTAAAAGGTGACTCTGCTCGATTATCAAGACGCCGAGGGAAATGGGAGCGGGTATGCTTACCGAGCTGACATGACTCACACTCTAGAGCTGACAAGTGAGATAAACCAGATACCATTTTCTGAAGTTTTGACAAACTGGGATGTCCCAACCGTTTATGTAATAAATCNAGGGTATGCTTACCGAGCTGACATGAATCACACTTTAGAGCTGACAAGTGAGATAAACCAGATACCATTTTCTGAATTTTTGACAAACTAGGATATCCCAACTGTTTATGTAATAAATCTGGTGAATCCTTAACATGACAAGTTGTAGAAGGAAGACAAGATGTGAATCCATGTGATTTAGCAAGGATAAGGTAATAAAGTCCGTTTGATTCACGCCCGGTACCAATGATCCGCCCCGTACTGCGTTCCAGTATAAAAACATAGTCATCAAGAAATAAAACAATGCATTTAAGTGATTTGGCTAGGCGACTAACAACTATGATATTAAAAGGACTATTGGTAACATAAAGGACTGAATCTAAAGGTAAGGAAGGAAGTGGGATTGCTTGACCTATTGCAGTTGCCAAGGTTTTAGACCCATTGGCCATTGTGACTTTTGGAAGAGATTGAGAATACGAAATAGTAGTGAAAAGAAATTTGTTACCAGAAATATGATCTGATGCACCTAAATCAATGACCCAAGACTCAGAGTATGAAAATTGGGACAAACAAGTCACGCTATTACCTGTTTGAACAACAGAAGCTATCTCAGAAGATGTCTGCTTACATGCTTTATACTGAAGGAACTCAATATACTTTGCTAAAGAAATCATCCGACTATTCAAAGCATCGGTTCCCATGTCGCTACAATTTGTAGTAGTAGGGTTAACTTTAAAAAGTGGAAATAAGTAACTCCTGTGAGAAAACTGAAGAAATAGCTTGAAAAAAACTGTTTACAGTAGGAAAACAGAACACTGTTCTGTGCCGGAAGCATTGTTCACGCCGGAAACACTATAGCTCGCCAGAAAATTCCAGAGTTACCGTAATTTGTCGTAACCAGGATGGATAGACTCGAAATTCCTTTGCGAGAAAGCTGTCCCGAAGAAATGTTTTCAAAAAATGGTCGGAAGGTCACTGTTCACGCCGGAAAAATATAAAAGTGGTCGGAATTTGATTTGAATTAGATGGGTAGGCTCGTACTTTTGAGGAGAGCACATTGTCCTGAAGAAGCTTCGCGAAAAAATAGCCAGAAAGTGGCCGGAACCCTCGCCGGAAAAGTTGTTGTTGCCGGCGCGGGGAGGAGCGTGGCGGCTTTTCTGCCGGATAAAATTTCAGGGGTTGGTCGTCGGAGGGTGATCTACCTCGTGGTGGTGTTAGTTTTCGCACAACACCGACAGAAAGTGACTTTCACTTAGACAAGCCTTAAGTCACCGGAAATATTGCACGATGACTAAGTTCTTTTTTCCCGGTTAACGCTGGAATGATACACATCGATCTTTTCTCACTTATGCTCTGATACCATGTGAGAAAGCACGGGAGAAAATATGTTATTGATATTAGATGATAAATACAATACAAGAGGTCCCTATTTATAGTTATACACTACAAGGAGATATTACCTCTCTTCCAATGTGGGACAAGACTACACTATACATATCTGTAAACTAACATCCAATACTTATAATTTAACAATTTATAAAAATTTCCAACTCCGCTCAAAAAGTTGCAGTGGGCCCCATGTCTCGGAATCTGACGAAACTCACAAAATCCGACAACCTATTCAATTACGGGTCCAACCATACTAATTTTACCAAATTCGGACATCAACTCGACATTCAAATCCCAAAATTTCGTTTTATGATATTTTTATAATTTTTCCCAAATTTCCATCTCAAAATACTAATTAAATGATGAAAACAATTATATATTCATGTATATTAACCAAATTCGAGTTAGAATCACTTACCCCGGTGAGCTTCTTGAAAAACCCATGAAATATTGTCACAAACCGAGCTCCCAAAGTCTAAATATGAAATAATACTCTAACACTCGTTTACAAGGTACAACAATATGATCTCCCATTGTGCTGACCGCACACTTTTTGTGCGGTCCACACATTTTTTGTGCGGTCCGCACATTCCAAATTCTGCGGCCGCAACCCAAATTGTGCGGTCGCAGTCTACCAGTGACTGCACTATGTTATTTCAGTAAATTGACCTTGTACAAATGTCCAATTTATAAATGGTTTAACTTTCCAAAAATTAGACTCAAAGGACTACAACTTTCATTTTTGGATCATCTCACAAATTCCTTATATATCAAAAGATACAAGCTTCCGAAGTCAGACCATCGAACCTGCAGATTCGTCTATTCTAAATGACATTAGAGAGTTGTTCCAACTTCCAAAATCGGAATCTGACCCCGATATCAAAAAGTTCGCTCTCGGTTAAACTTATGAACCTTCCAAACCTTCAAATTTTAAACTTTTGCCGATTGGTGTCGAAACCTTCTAGAAATATCCAAATAAAATTTCGGGCATACGCCCAAGTCCAAAATCACCTCCGGACCTAATGAAATCATCAAAATTCCGATACGAGGTCCAATACTAAAAAGTCAAACTTGTCAACTCTTCCAACTTAAAGCTTCAAACATGAAATTTATTCTTCCGAACTAATTCCTAAACACCTGAAAGCCAAAATCGACGATTCATACATGTCATAATACATCATATGAAGTTATTCAAGAGTTCAAATAGTTAAAAGGAGCGTAGATACTCAAAACGAAAAGTCAGGTCGTTACATTCTCCCCCACTTAAACATACGTTCGTCCTCGAATATGGCAAGAGTTGTTCCTAAGCCTTCAAATTACTATGCCATCTTACCACGCACGTACCCGGGGGTGATACCACATAACCCTTTTCCATACAGGACTGACAACACAACATAATTGGAACTCATTAATTTAACTTTAGCCCATAACCTTGGACCCCAATTTCTAACATCCGAAATTCTTTTCAAGACCAGAATCTCACATCTACACACTGTATAAGTTTGCACAAGCTGTATTAAGCCTTAACTATAACCCCAGATGTAATTACATAACATACTACACAACTCGCATACTTGCAGCACCATTACCGATCACAGAAACTACTCATAGCAAACCCAGTACCAGTATTAAACCCCACATCAAACTAAACCTCATTCCAAAACCTTCGCACGCTGTTTATAATGAAAGAAACGCGCAAAAATCCCATAGCCACTTATCGGATCAAAGGTCATGGAGCTCTCTCGCCCCAACCAGAACCATATCACTTTCTAAGCCGACTTTCGATATCATCCTCTCAAATATACCGTAATCAAATCCGATAGTACCCATTCTAGGTCCAATGACCTTATATTATCAAACATAACTATTCCACAAACATGCCACATCAATATAACTCAAGCCAAAACTGTGCAATTCGTGCACCCAAAAATGGAAAATGTCTCAAAGAAGAGAACCATTTCGCAAGTTCAACAAGCACCACCATAGCCGCAATGTTATGAGCTCATCATATATAGTAGAACCAAGACACACGAATCTAATAACAGTGACTAGCTCTCCTAGAGCTCACATTAACATCAACCGCATAGCATGGTCACAGGCCTCCGGTCCAAGCATATCATACAGGAGAAATCAAGAAGTACACATGTATATGATAATTGAAATAAGAATATTATGCTCCTGGACTGGTATAAATAACACGCCACAAAGTAGGCATGTGCAAAGTGTGCTATCACAATTCAAATCGGCATGTTAATGCAAAAATAGTAACTAACAAGTTTATTCAGGGAATTAGACTCTTTGTAACCTCAAGTATCACCGAGATAGTTCTCAACAAAGGTACTAATACGAGAAACGTTATAACTTTACGTTTAACAGTCAACTCTAGGCATATCATGGCCTAAGCATTCCTCCGAGTATGAATACTTGCCCCGATGCCTGCACATAGGCTCAAACCCCATATATTTACGCGCTTATAGTGTGTAGCTATCACAAATAATTAACGCAACTAGTGCCTCAACTGAGTTTAAATAAAATACTCACCTCAAACAGGACACAACCCTGAAACAATATGCTTCTGATAACTCCAGTGTCCAAATTCATAGAACATATGAGTCACCGTAACTGGTACCAACTCCAACACTCGAATGAGTAACACATCTTTCATGCACAATCATCCCACGAGAAATTCTTCTATAATTCTCCTGTGCCACCTAGAAATTTTTTGAATATTAGCAGTCGATCAACTAGGTGAGTACCGCAATACCGATGAACATCCGTAAGTCAAGACACTGTGCACCTTCTGAAATGCGCACCCATCTCAGGAAATGTCAAGTAGTAATAGTATTCATCTAGTCATATGAAACAGCCTATGTTGTCTAAGAATTCATTACGATCCCTTCAAAACTGAATCGTATACTTGCACATGCAAATACCAATCTCACTCCTCGCGCCGCCTCTATTAGGCCATTGCATTAAAACACGAGAACCTCATTAATATGCTGAGTCACCAACTTTGCCCAAATCTAAATTGTACTACCCAAACGGGCCGAAAGACACATGCCCTATTATCACAACAACACCCAAAGAAGTAACAATGCCTTAACACCACCAATCAAATTCATACTTCGTGCACACTACATCCTTCAAAATAACAACTTAATCATTCCATGATTTTCATATTTTCATAAAGTGCAATATAACCCGTATCTAGGAATTTCCTTAATCGAGTCATCATCGATCTCAATCTTTGCAAGTCATAACTAATCCACAAGTATGCCTCAGACCAAAACCAATACAACACATAATCACGCAATCAAATCATAGATAGAAGACTCCCCCACTTGGCTCTAAGCCATATAAATAAACATCTTATAACTCACCATACCCATACTCTATTACTGCCATACTACTACAGTGAGATTTAACCACATCCTTCACAAGTTCATGCAACACAACCCGTATAGTACCACAATTCATCTGCTAAGCTCGCCTTTATTCTCGTAACGATCAGGTCGACTTTCTTGACCATTTCAAATTCAAATCTCAACACATACCCCCTGCTGGTAGAAAAGAAAGCCTCTATACAACATTATAATGATTGCACATCCGTAGTTTACCCCGCAGGTGATAACCCACCTGCTTAACTTCAAACTGGCATCTCTCCATAACCTTTCACAGCCACATTTACGACGCCATCACTTAATCTTCCTGGGTCTGAACTCACCACAGGACATGAAAAATCTACTTCGTTCCACAATTAAACAACATGAAAAATCTTTCAACACACTCACAACTCAAGACTATACGGAACATCAAGACAGAAATCAAGCACCCAATAGTCTTATTCACATCCTAAACAAACTCTTCCCATCATATTCAAACCATCTCGACACATCCCACAGTCACATCATACTCATCATATGGTCACCCAACCACTCATCGAGCCACAATTCCACTAGTAGGGACACTACCGAACTCATAAATCCAAAAGCATATGCTCACAAAACATAGAATACACATCTCGTACCTCATCCATGGAATTCACAAGACGGAGATGCACGGCTGATACCGAGCGCTCACATTTGCACACAACTGCATGGAAGGCATTCAAAGAGTTATGTTTCAAACAAAATAAATTTTGCACGATAAGGAAAGAAAGATGAAAAATTATCCTAAATGCCATGTAGCCTCTCGAAGGTAAGTATGTAAGTCATCATACCGATCAGCAAGACTCTACTAGACACTTGCTCATGACTTGTAGAACCTATAAACCTAGAGCTCTGGTACCAATCTGTCACGACTCAAAATCTGACCAGTCGTGATGGCACCTAACCCAACCTGTTAGGTAAGACAATTAACTACAATCTAATTTAATTAGGTTTATCGAGGAAAATAAATGATAAAACAACTGAACCTTTCTTCTTTTTTTAAGGACTGGTAGTACAAATTATGAGCTTCTAAGATTTAGAATTTTGCAAAGCTGATATGAAATAAAATACATCATCTGTTTAAAATATACATGAACAAATTAATGATTCTAAAGCTACCAAGAACAAGAGGAATCTGTAACCGGATCATAGATACATCTTCAATGTCAGTTCCTGCTATACACAGAAACATCAGCATCCAAAATTTGCACGCAAGGTGCAGAAGTGTAGTATGAGTACAACCGACCCCATGTACCCAGTAAGTATGTTGTCTAACCTCGTTAAAGTAGTGACGAGGATTTTTAGTTAAAAGATACTCACTTTTATAACATGTACAATAGACTAGTAATAGAAATAGTTATAGAGCATAACAGTTAAGGGTATAAAAAAGAAATTGTGCGATGCAGTAAATGATTACTAGGAGAAATTGCAGTTGCAAATTCATAATTTTCCTGGTGTGAGAAATATATTCAAAATATCACATCGACTGGCACGGTAACACCTTCGTTCATTTATCTCCTTTAATTAATAACTCTCCTAGTGTGAGGAATATATTCAAAATATTAAATCGAATGGCATGGTAACACTTTCGTGCATTTATCTCATTCTCACCCAATGTATGTTTATAAATTAAATCAATTGGCACGGCAACACCCTATGTGTACTTATCTCTTTCTCACCGAGCATACATATAACAGTACTAACTACGTGGGGGAAATGCCAATAACAATAACAATAAAGTAGAAAATACACATGTAGCAATAACGAACAAGACATTACATGTGGACAACGATAACGGACTAGGTGGATAGCACAACAATAATTGGGGTAAAGGACACAGACAGAACAACTACAAATCATATAGAAAACATAGGTGCGCAATAACAACTCAAGATAAAGACATGAATGTATACACAACGAAACGATATCACAATATAATGTATGTCTCTCGTCCTCGCATCCACGGAAGCACCCTTCGTGCTATGAACATATATAATATATAACATGATAATGTAACTGAAATTGCATGGCATCATCCTTAGTGCTTTTACTCTCATCCTCATATGATAATGTGCGTGATGGCATAATAATATAATTGAAATGGCACGACATCACCCTTCGTGCTTTACACTTTTCCTCATATAATAATAAATATGAAATGGCACGGCATCACCCTTCGTGCTTTATACTCTCCCTCACATGATAATGTATATAAAATGGCACGACATCACCCTTCGTGCTTTATACTCTCCCTCACATGATAATGTATATAAAATGGCACGACATCACCCTTCGTGCTTTGCACTCTCCCTCACATGATAGTGTATATGAAATGGCACGGTATCACCCTTCATGCTTTACACTCTTCCTTACCAAGCACATGTATATCATTAACAAGCAAGATAGGAAACATAAATAACATCAAGGAGAGTGTTTAAACAAATGTTCCAAATTGAACACCAATCACCGCTTTCAAGCCAATAACAATTCAATAAACTTCAAGTACTTTATTATTTCAGTATTTCAACAAGTCTCAAAAATGATCTTCAACTTACATATAGAATTTAAAATCTCAAAAATAACGGTCGTAGCGATGTATTTGTGATTAAGTATAATAATGACCGAATTTAGCACACCAATAATTCCATAAAAAGCCCGTCAATATTTTAAAAATGTTATAATAATCCAAATCATGGTTTCTAGTATTTAATTTCGTATCCATAGAAATCTAGAAGTCAAAGTAGACATGAAACAAGAATATCACATAATTCTACAAAGCACATTTAATCGTATAATTTACCCTCGAGCATGTTTAACCCTAGCATATGCATATATACTCGTCACCTCATATATGTATCACCCCCAAATGTAGCAAACAATGGTAATTATTAGGAAACTTTCCTCAACAGAGTTAGGCAAAACACTTACTTCAAACAAGTCGTACTCAATGCCGAGCAAGCTAAACAATACTCCGAAAATTCTATTATGCACGTATCAACCTCTGAATGCATTCCTATCTCCTCAATTCCAAGCCAAACGATCTGAAACTAGTCAAACAACGTACCAATTAATCAAAATACACTCCAATGCTTATAATTTAATAATTTATAAAAAAAATTTAACTCCGGGCGAAAAGTCGACAGTGGGGAACATATCTCGAAATCTGACGAAACTCACAAAATCTAACAACCCATTCAATTACGAGTTCAACCATATCAATTTTATCAAATTCCGACATCAACTCAACATTCAAATTCCAAAAATTCGTTTTATGAAATTTCTATAATTTTTTCCAAATTTTCATCTAAAAATACTAATTAAATGATAAACATAATGATATATTCATATATATTAACCAAATCCGAGTTAGAATCACTTACCCCGGTGAATGTCTTGAAAACCTCACGAAATATCGCCACAAACCGAGCTCCCAAAGTCCAAATATGAAATAATATTCTAACACTCGTTTATAAGGTACAACAATATGATCTCCCATAGTTCTGACCGCACATTTTTTGTGTGGTCCGCACATTCCAAGTTCTGCGGCCTCAACCAAAATTGTGCGGTCGCAGTCCAGCAGTGACTGCACTAGCAAGCTTCAGTAAATTGACTATAACATTTTGTCCAAATGATGAATGGTTTAACTTTCCGAAAACTAAACTCAAAGGGCTACAACTTTTGTTTTTGGATCATCTCCAAATTCCTTATATATCAAAAGGTATAAGCTTCCGAAATCAGACTATCGAACCTCCAGATTCTCATTTCTTCGGCAGCAAAAGGATTTCTGTGGTCCGTAATTTTCCTCTGCGGTCCGCAATTTTTCTCTAAGGTCCGCATATGAGGCTTTGCCTCAGCACTCCAAAATGTGCCCTCCGCACTTCAACTGTTCCAGAACATCATCAAAGTGTCAAAATGCCCAAACTCATTCAAAACTCACCCTGAAATACACCCGAACCAATCGGGACCCCGTCCGAATATACCAACAAGTCCTAAAACATCATACGAACTTAATCGAGGATTCAAATCATATCAAACAATGATAAAAATACGAATCACGCATCGATTCAAGCCTAAGAACTTATGGACTTCTAAATTCCACATTTGATACCGAAACCTATCAAAACATGTCTGATTGACCTCAAATTTTGCACACAAGTCCTAAATGACGTTGCAGACCTGTTCCAACTTCCAAAATCGGAATACGACCCCGATATCAAAAAGTCTGCTCCCGATCAAACTTATGAACCTTCCAAACCTTCAAATTTCCAACGTTCGCCGATTGGTGTCAATATCTTCTAGAAGTATCCAAATGAAATTTCGGGCATATGCCCAAGTCCAAAATCACCATCCGAACCTAACGGAATCATCAAAACTCCGATCCGAGGTCCAATACTAAAAAATCAAACTTGTCAACTCTTCCAACTTAAAGCTTCAAAGATGAAATTCATTCTTCCGAACTAATTCTGAAACACCTGAAAACCAAAACCGATGACTCACACACGTCATAATACATAATATGAAGTTATTCAAGAGTTTAAATAGTTGAAAGGAGCGTAGATACTCAAAACGACAAGTCAGGTTGTTACAGAAACCTCCACCATCAGCACGATCACGATTCCCGAATGTTCACGGTCTTTTATTGTGTTACTCAAATAATATCTAGAAATAGTAATTTCGTGTGGGTGAAATTTTTTAGGAAAAAGGTTGAAAAATTCGGACACCTTGTTCTCTACCTTTAGGTGGCCTTATGTATTTAAAACATAAATTTTAAGGGTTAAAATGTTTTTCCAAAACCCGTTGGGTTTTCTTTTCCACAAGGAAAGGGATTCCTTTATTCTCAATTATTTAAGCACATTAGGGACTACAAAATTTAGTTAGCAAGGCTTCCAATTATGGAATTAATTTATAATTTTCAAAATTAATATCCACCATAATTAAATACGAATTCCACTAAAAATTTAAAATTGCACTCCTTATTTAATTTCGAAATTCATCCATTAAATCTTATTTAACTCCCCATGTTAAGATCCAGATACTAAATAATTAAATTAAATTACTGTCAATTTAATTTATGTATTATTTTCTTCATACTTTCTCTTAACTTATTTCATGTGTCGGATACAAAATTTACCGGCCGAGTTTTTACATGAAAACATATGCTTTCATAAAGATGTATCATCAATCTCTAAACCGAGACATGAATTTTATTAACTAACTATTACTTCTCCAATATACATTATTATTATCCAATTTACCAAGTATATTGACCCACGAAAGGATCTCGCCTTTTAATAAATTAAAACAATAATAATATACACATCTAATAATAATTATATCAAGATTAAGAGTATAAGTATATTTAATGGCTAGAAAATTTATTTATTAAGTCATTATAAAATACTTATCTCTACTTGGTCCGTTCAATACATAAAAAATGTACTAGCACAAGAAGTTGAAATTAAGTCATTCTCATAATCAAGATAAATTATATTTAATCTTGTGCTACAATCATTCTTGATGGTTTGTCCAATTTCATCATTAGATTGTGAACTCAAACTTTATACTTATAAGAACCGATGATTTAATCTTCCTTGTATAAGGTAAACTCTATAAACTAAATCATCTACTATATAAGCAAATGACACAGACTAATATATGATCTATTTAAAACTTTATTAAAATTGAATGAATAATTATTTCCATAATAAATACTATATCCAAACCAAACTCATGGTTATAGTATATATCCCAACAATCTCCCACTCAAACTTTTAACCATGTCAATTATTAGAATATACTATATTTAAATGCATGGTTAATAGTATATACCCAACATATAAAATCAATAGATACGTGATCCATATTTTTATATATATAATTATCATTAAATTATAATTAATTAATACATAATTTTCTCTAAATTTATCACTGAATCATATTAAATTAACATGATAAACACAGAATATGGGAGACTTTTGTTTTTTTGCTAATTATGGGAGAAGTTTTTACCAATAAAAGTCGTCAATGTAGCACTGTATTTCACGTGTGCATAAAGATTCTCAAACAACAAGGAATCACATGCCAGCATAGAATTCTCTTTTCCCTTCCATTTCCTTACTGTCTTTTTCAGTCTTTTTTTTTCGTCAATGTTTTTGGTGATTAGCATTTTACATTCTTTGTTTTTGCTAATTCCGATTCTAGTAGAATAATTTATTCCAGGTCTATGTTTTATGTTCTGATTTGCCAAACAAGTGCACGTGTTCACCGTAATTAAGCAGAAGCCATAATTTGTGATTACCTGTTACTTCATCCGTCTAAAATGCTTGTTATTTTATCTTTTATCAGTATATATAAAAACCGTCAAATTAAAATCATACACAGATGAATTAATCATCTCATACGACATGTCACACCTCCTTTTTACGGGAAAATGAATCTTTTCAATTTAAGTGACATTATTGAAATAAAATTATTTATTTTATTTTTTATTCGTCACTTGGGATAATTATTTACGGTGTTGTAAGTCACCATTTATTTTAGAATCTCAATTCAAAGAAAATTGACTCTGTTTAAAATCTGTGAAACACAAGGACCAGGGTAAAAAATCCTGTTAACCCGGGAGAAAGTGTTAGGCACTCCCGGATTCCGTGGCTTTAGCACGATCACTTTACAATCCACACTTGGCTTATTAATTGATTATTATGTATTTTAGAACCTATATGCGTTAACTTTTTACCGCTTTTAATTACTTGATTATGACATTATGGAATTATCTTAAAACGAACCAAGTGTGTGTGAATCCGTTTTATTTAGTGTGCTAAAATCATGCCACGCGTACGTGTACACGGTTAATAACACTTTATTATTATTAAGGTTGTTTTGCCAAAGTCCCGCGAACGCGTACCTTGATTTATTTTTGAAACCATAGTTACGTCACGCGAACGTGTACATAACTACGATAATAAATTAAATGCGCACCTAAAGCATTCTACGAATATTCGCAAGTTATTTATTCTAATCTAATTTACTCACAGCCCTAAAATACACATTATCAGTTATTGCTAGAAGTTACATATTTTAATTGTTCTTAGCGGGAAATGAAGGATACATATACTTGCTCAACTATTCTATGCTTCAATTTGATTCATACTGTGATTTATAACGCTACCTTGAACTATTTCAATTAGGCAGAACGTTTATGAACCAGAATAAAGCTACTTGGATGGAGAAACTTCATTTAATTGCAGATTTGAAGATATAACAACTGAAATTAACAATACAATCCCCATAGGTTACAAATGACTAAATTTAAAACTCTAAAACTTCATATCATGCTATTACAGAACCAATTTCTGTAAATCCTAGGGTTATCACAGGAATTGACTAATTGCAGGATTCAACCAAGCTTTTGAACGAGAAGTAGATCTGAGCTGCTGTGATTTTAATACCACGATTTAAACACTTTCAGCACTTAAACACTACAATCCTGATTAAACAGGAATCTGATGAGTTCAAACAACCAAATAACAACTAAAATTGAATCAAACATGTAACATCACATCACGTATCAATGCAGAAGTTCACAAAATTCAGTTTGAATCTAACATGTGGAAATCCTTATGATTTCATGATTTAAAAATTAAGCAGCAGTACAGTCTCAAGGGAAAGATTACCTTGACAGCAGCAAAAACGCTAAAACTGAACCAAATAAAGGTCAAATATCGAAGAATAGGTGTAACGACCCAGACGGTTGTTTTAAGTATTTTAGCCCCGATCCCCTATTTATTGCCTCCTCTATGTTATATTGTGATTATTTGACTTGCTAGGGTGTTTGGGTTCGATTCCGGGTGAGTTTCAGAGTGAAATGGTACACATAGTCCCTAAGTTGGAGTCTTAAGTTGATAGAGTTGACCGTAGTTTGACTTCTGTGTAGAAGACTCCAAAATAGAATTTTGACGGTTCCAGTAGCTCTGTAAGGTGATTTTAGACTTAGGAGCATGTTTGGGTGTTGGTTTGGAGGTCCGTAGGTCGTTTCGACTCGAATTGGCGAAAGTTAGAAAGTTGAAGGTTTGAAAGGTTGAAAAGTTTGATTGGGAGCTGACTTTATTGATATTGGGGTCAAATTTTGATTTTGAAAGTTGGAATAAGTATGTCATGTCATTTATGACTTGTGTGTAAAATTTGAAGTCATTTGGAGTTGTTTTGGTATGAATCGACATTAGTTTTGGAATTCGGAAGTTCATAAGGTTTGAATCGATGCGTGATTCGTAGTTCTAGTATTTTTTTAATGAGATTTGATGGTTCGAGCGTGCTTGTATGACGTTTTAGGACTTGTTGGTATATTTTGTTGAGGTTCCGGGGGCCTCAGGTATAATTCGGATCATGTTCGGCGCATTTCGGAACCTTAAGGATTGATGATGCTACTCGTTTATAACAGGCATGGTTTCCTTCAACGCGTTCACGAAGGTTTTCCTGCATTCGCGTAGAGTGTTCAGGGGTTGCTAGAAATTTACCCTTCGCGTTCGCGAATGTTCAGTGGGTTTGTGCACTACGATGGCGGACAAGGAGTTGCGTTCGCTAGAAAGAGATGCATGGCTGGGAACCTCATGCGTTAGGTCTACGCATTCGGGAATGAGGCCTCGCGATCGCGAAGCTTGGGATCGTTTGGCTATCGCATTTGCGAGTGGATTCTCGCGTTCGCGGAAGAGGAATTTTGGCAGCAACTTAATTTGTGCTTCGCGAGCGCGAGACACTTTTCGTGTTTGCAAAGAAGAAATCACTGGGTAGCAGAATATAATTTCAAAAACAAGGGTTCATCTCATTTTTCATATTTTAGACTTAGAGAGCTCAGTGTGAGGCGATATTTTGAGGGTTCTTCAAGGAGATTGTTGGGGTAAGTGATTCTAACACGGATTGAATTATATTTAATTAATCTATTACTATTTTCATCATCTAATTAGGGATTTGAGTTGGAAATTTGGGGGAAAATGGTAAAAACATTTTAGACTAAACTTTTGAGTTTTGAAAGGCAATTTGAGGCCGAATTTGAGTAATTCTTGTATGGTTGGACTCGTTATCGAATGAGTGTTCGAATTTTTTAATTTTAGTCTGTTTCGAGACGCGGTCCCTAATTGACTTTTGATATGTCTTTTACTTCTTTGCAAAGAACGTAACTTTATTATTCGAATTAGTTTTCTATAGTTTATATTTATGGTATGAAATTATTTTGGCTAGATTCGAGCCGTTTGGAGTTTGAAAATCGAGGGAAAGGCCTACTAGGTAGCGTGTTTTGAGGTAAATATCTTGTCTAATATTTTGTGGGGAAATTACTCCTTATGATTCTTGTTGTTTGTGATCACAGTGATGTGTGAAAGCCGTGTACGCAAGGTGACGAGTGTGTGCACGGGCTAAATGTAGAAATTACCAATTTTAGCCATGTAGATTCCTTTCATGCCTTAATTGAATTACCTTAACATGTTATAGTCATCATTTCCAGTCTATTTTTACATGTTCTACTTGTCTTATCTCTTACTTGCTAATTGCTCTACATGTTTAGTTGAAGTTCTTGTTTCCTTTATCCCGTATTCATTATTTGACCGTTGAACTCTTTACTTGAAGTTGTTATTCTTGTAATATCTTGTTGTTGAAATTGGTATTGAGTTATAATGGTCGTGATTTGTATTGAGGCAAAGTGTTAAGTTGTGAAATACTATTCTTGTTGAGTTATTCACTACTGGTTATTGTTGTTGAGACTCTTGTGTACACTATGGTTGAGCCTGAAATACTATTCTTGTTGAGTTATTCACTACTGGTTATTGTTGTTGAGACTCTTGTGTACACTGTGGTTGAGCCATGGGCTTTTTATTATGAAAACATTGTTACTGTTAGTTTCT
The DNA here is from genome assembly GCA_000715115.1 of Nicotiana otophora. NCBI lineage: Eukaryota > Viridiplantae > Streptophyta > Magnoliopsida > Solanales > Solanaceae > Nicotiana > Nicotiana otophora. The sequence continues at coordinate 137,547 of AWOL01S0005857.1, forward strand.
GTGGCAAGTTATGATATTGGGCACTTGAGGTGCGATTTTGAAATGTTGTGATATTGATATGCATGCGGTGGTATAAAGTTTTGGGGTTGAAACACATGTGAGGAGATAAGGTGGGCTTGATACGCGTGGCTCGTAGGGGAACTAGTAGAAGCCACGCGGTGTGATAAGGTGGGCTAAAACACGGGATGCTATTTCAGGAAAATAATTTTTAAAATTAAATGCATGGCTCCCACGGTGATATAAGGAAAGCTTGTAAATTATTCATGTGATTTGAGACTACGAGGCGGTACCTCGGTAGTGACTCTTGTTGGTATTTCTCCATTGCTGCACTTGTCTTTGGTTGTTTGTTTCCTTAACATATTATTTCTTATCTTCTCTGTGTTGCACTCTTTGCTTTAGTTCCATGTAGCTGAACTTGATATGCTATTTGGTTTTTCAATTTCATTACTATCATTACTACATTGCCATACACTTGTACAATTTCTTTTCTTATTTATTTCAATATGGCCTTAACCTGACCTCATCACTACTCTACCGAGGTTAGGCTTGGAACTTACTCGGTACCGTTGTGGTGTACTCATGCTACGCTTCTGCACATCTTTTTGGGCAGATCCAGGTACCTCCTACCAGCACAGGCATTAGTAAGAATTTAGTTGCGGAGACTTCAAGGTATACATGTCGGCGTCTGCATGCCTCGGAGTCCCCCTTCTTTCCTAACTATTCTATTTTTCTTATCCTTTTATAGATATTGATGTATAGGATTGTGCAGTACTTCTATTTAGAGCTTGTAACTTGTATACGCCGGGTCTTGGGAGTTGTATATGCTGAGTTGCAGATTTCATATTATATAGTTGCTAAGTTTTGAGACTTTAATTATTGTTTCGGTTATTTCTGCATGAATGTTAGGTTTACCTAGTCTTAGAGACTAGGTGCTTTCATGACATTCTACGGAGGGAAATTAGGGTCATAACAAGTTAGTATCAGAGCTCTAGGTTCATAGGTGTTATAAGTCACAAGCAAGTTTAAGAGCCTCGCGGATCGGTACGGAGACGTTTGTACTTATCTTCGGGAGGCTATGGAACTGTTAGGAAAAGTTTCACTTCTTTGATTCCTTATCATGAGAATTTGTTGACTTCAGAATTCTAAATCTCTGTCTTTCTATTCTCTCACAGATGGTGAGGACATGCACAACTAGCTCTGATGAGCAGACACCCGCGCCCCTGCTAGAGCTGCGAGAGGTCAGGGCAGAGGCCACAACGGGGACGTGGTGCAGCCAGAGCACATGCACGAGCTGCTACACAGGAGCCACCAGTAGCTCCAGTTGGAGAGCATGCACCTTAGACGCCTGTTACTACCCCTGCACTTTAGGAGACTCTCGCCTAGTTTTTGAGCATGTTTAGCACTTCAGCTCAGGCAGGGTTGATTCCACTTGCTTCCTCCACATCTCAGGCCAGGGGAGGAGCACAGACTCCCGCAGCCTGTACCCCAGAGCAGCGGGTCCAGGTTGACTAGGTCCATAAGGTCATACCAGTACAACCGGTTGTCCTAGTTCAGCCCGAGTTTAGGGCAGCAGCTTCTGAGGGGCAGTAGCTCAGGCTCGAGAGGTACAAGAAATACCACCCTCCTACTTTCAGTAATTAGGCGTCAGAGGATGCCCAGGGTTTTCTTGAGGAGTGTCACTGTATCCTTCGTACTATGGATATTGTGTAGTCGAGTGGGGTTGCTTTCACTACGTTCCAGCTTAAGGGAGCGACTTATTAGTGGTAGCGAGCGAATGAGTTGGGTAGCCCGACCGAGGCAGCTTAACTCACCTGGGCTCAGTTCTCAGAGAAGTTCATGAGGGAGTTTGTTCCCCAGATCCTTCGTGCTGTATGGCACGTAGAGTTTGAGTAGTTTCACCAGAGTGCTATGACCATATCGGAGTATGCAGTCTGGTTCAGTGATTTGTGCAGGCATGTACCGGCCATGGTTGCTACGGTTCGGGAGCAAGTTTGTCGAGTTATCGAGGGGCTCAACCTTGGTATCAGATTCAGCATGGCTCGAGAGTTGGAGATGGACATCCCATACCAGCAGGTAGTGGATATGGCTAGGATATTGAAGGGTATGTGGGCTTGGGAGAGAGTGGAGAGGGAGGCCAAGAGGCCTCGAGATTCTTGCACATATAGTGGTGTCTGTGCCCCAATTGCAGCCCGTCGTGGTAGAGGCTATATGATTCGTCCTGTTCATTCAGAACTTCCAACTTCCAGTGATATTTCGGCTACTCCCAGGCCACAGGTTACCCATTATGCACCGCCATTATCTAGTGCACCTCTTGCACGGGGTGCTTTCAGCGATCAGTCCATCCGACCAAGACCGAGTCATTCTCAGTAGCCACGTCCTCCAAGAGCTTATTTTGAGTGTGCTGACACTCTTCATATGGTGAGGGATTACCCCAGACTTAAGAGGGGTGCACCTCCATAGACTACTCACGCTTCGCGTATTCTATCAAATCCTCAAGCTTCTCAGGCCATGGTTACCGCAACAGTTTCCACTCCACCTGCACAGTCAGCCAGGGGTGGAGGTCGGGTAAGTACAGGTCTCCCTAGAGGGGGAATCCATACCAGATATTATGCTCTTCCTGCTAGGACGAAGGCGGTTACATCTGATTCAGTTATCATAGGTATTGTTTCGATTTGTCATAGAGATGCATCAGTATTATTTGATCTAGGCTCAACTTATTCCTATGTATCATCTTACTTTGCTCCATATTTGGGTATATCCCGTGATTCTTTAAATTCTCCTGTCTATGTATCCACACATGTGGGAGATTCCATTGTTTTCGACAGTGTGTATCGGTCGTGTTTAGTTGTTCTTGGTCATTTTGAGACCAGAGCTGACCTATTGTTGCTCACTATGGTAGATTTTGATTTTATCTTGGGTATGGAGTGGTTATTACCCTATCATACTATTCTCGATTGTCACGCCAATACGATGATGTTGGTTATGCCAGGTTTGCCACGGTTGGAGTGGAGGAGTACTTTGGATTATATTCCTAGCAGAGTGGTGTCTTTCCTTAAGGCACAACGGATGGTTGGAAAGGGATGTGATGCATATCTAAACATATGTGAGAGATGTCAGTGTTGATACTCCTACCGTTGAGTCAGTTTTAATAGTGAAGGACTATCCATATGTATTTCCAGCGGATCTTCCAGGCATGTCGCCCGATAGAGATATCGATTTTGGTATTGATCTATTGCCGGGAACTCAGCCCATTTCTATTCCACCATATCGTCTGCCCCAGTAGAGTAGAAAGAGTTAAATGAGTAGTTGTAAGAGTTACTTGATAGGGGCTTCATTCGGCCTAGTGTATCACCTTGGGGCGCTCCGGTCTTGTTTGTAAAGAAGATGGATGGTTCGATGCGCAATTGATTATCGACAGTTGAACAAGGTTACAGTAAATAATATGTATGCATTGCCATACATTGATGACCTATTTGATCAGTTGCGGTGCTAGAGTGTTCTCAAAGATTTATTTGCGGTCAGACTATCATCAGTTGAAGATTCGGCTGACAAATGTTCCTAAGACTGCCTTTAGGACTCGGTATGGTCACTACGAGTTCCTTGTTATGTCATTTGGGCTGACCAATGCCCCAGCAACATCCATGCACTTGATGAACAGTTTATTTTAGCCCTATCTTGACTCATTCATTATTGTGTTTATTGACAACATCTTGGTGTACTCCCGGAGCCGGAAGGATCATGAGCAGCACATGAGGATCGTGCTTCAGACCTTGAGAGAAAATAAGTTATTTGCAAAATTTTCAAAGTGTGAATTCTGGCTTGATTCGGTGGCAGTTTTGGGCCATGTAGTGTCGAGTAAGGGGATCAAGGTATAACCGAAGAATATTGAAGCAGTGCAGAGTTGGCCCAAGCCGTCTTCAGCTACTGAGATCCGGAGTTTCCTTGGCTTGGCAGGGTATTACCGTTGTTTCGTAGAGGGTCTCTCATCTATTGATGCACCTATGACCAGATTGACCTAGAAGGGTGCTCCGTTCAGGTGGACGGAGGAGTGTGAGTAGAGCTTTCAAAAGCTCAAGATTGCCTTGACTATAATCCCAGTTTTGGTGTTGCCTACGGGTTCGGGGTCTTACATTGTGTACTGTGATGCAGCGCGTGTTGGCCTTGGCATAGTCTTAATGCAAGACGGTAGGGTGATTGCCTACGTGTCTAGATAGCTGAAGGTTCATGAGAAGAACTATCCTTTCCACGACCTTGAGTTCGCAACTATTGTTCATGCCTTGAAGATTTGGCGGCACTTTTTGTACGATGTTCCTTGTGAGGTCTATACTGACCATCAGAGTCTATAGTATCTGTTCAAACAGAAGGATCTTAACTTGCATCAGCGGAGATAGTTAGAGTTGCTTAAGGACTATGTTATCACCATTCTATATCATCCTAGGAAGGCCAATGTGGTGGTTGCTGCCTTGAATTGAAAGGCGGAGAACTTGGGCAGTTTGGCATATCTACCGGCAACAGAGAGGCCATTACCTTTGGATGTTCAGGCCTTGGCCAACCAGTTTGTTAGATTGGATGTTTCGGAGCCGAGACGAGTTTTGTCTTGTGTGGTTTCTCGGTCTTTTCTATATGATCGCATCAGAGAGCGTCAGTATGACGACCTCTATTTGCTTGACCTCAAGGACACAGTTCAGCACGACGATGCCAGGGAGGTCACTATTGGGGATGACGATATGTTACGGATGCAGGGCAGGCTATGTGTGCCCAATGTAGATGGTTTTCTTGAGTTGATCCTTCAGGAGGCTCATACTTCATGGTACTTCATTCATCCGAGTCCCGCTAAGATGTATCAGGACTTGAGGTAGCACTATTGGTGGAGGAGAATAAAGAAGGACATAGTGGAGTATATAGCTTGGTGCCTAAATTGCCAGCAGGTGAAGTATGGGCATCAGCGGACAGGAGGATTTCTTTAGAGGCTAGAGATTCCAGAGTGGCAATGGAAGCGGGTTACTATGGATTTCGTTGTTGGGCTCCCGCAGACTCAGAAGAAGTTCGATGTCGTATGGGTGATTGTGGATAGGTTGACCAAGTCGGCTCATTTCATTCCAGTGGCGACTACTTATTCTTCAGAGTAGCTGGCTCAAGTCTATATTTGCGAGATTATCAGGCTTCATGAAGTACCTGTATCTCATCATCTCTGACCGGGGTATGCAGTTTACATCGCGATTCTGGAGTGTCGTACAATGTGAGTTAGGCATGCGGGTTGAGTTGAGTATAACAATTTACCCTCAGACAGACGGACAGTCCGAGCACACTATTCAGATATTGGAGGATATGCTCCGTGTGTGTGTGATGGTGTTTGGGGGTTCTTGGAATCAGTTCTTGTCACTTGCGGAGTTTGCCTACAACAATAGTTACCCGTCGAGCATTAAGATGGCTCCGTATGAGGCTTTGTTTGGGAGGCGGTGTCGGCCTCCAGTGGGTTGGTTTGATCCGGGTGAAGCTAGGCTATTGGGTACAGACTTGGTTCAGGATGCTTTAGAAATGGTTAAATTAATTCAAGATCGATTTCGTACAACCTAATCTAGATAGTAGAGTTATGCGGATCGTAAGGTTCGCGACATTTCATTCATGGTTGGGGAGAAGGACTTGCTCCAGGTTTCTCCCATGAAGGGTGTTATTAGGTTTGGGAAGAAGGGCAAGTTGAGCCCCAAGTATATCAGACCTTTTAAGATTCTTGAGAGGAATGGAGATGTGGCCTACAGGCTTGCACTACCACCTAGTCTATCTGCAGTTCATCCAGTATTTCCATGTTTCTATGCTCCGGAAGTATCACGATGATACGTCTCATGTGTTAGACTTCACCTCAGTCCAGTTGGACAAGGATTTGTCTTATGTTGAGGGACCGGAGACCATTTTGGACAGGCATGTCTGAAAGTTGAGGTCCAAGAATATTGCTTCAATGACGGTTCAATGAAGGGGTCAACCAGTCGACGAGGTGTCTTGGGAGACTGAGCATGATATGCGTAGCCGTTATCCTCATCTTTTCACCACTTCAGGTATGTTTCTATACTCATTCGATGGCGAACATTTATTTTAAGAGGAGGAGGATGAAACGACCTGGCCGGTCATTTTTAGTATTTAGTCATGATCCCCTATTTATTGCCTCATCTATTTTATATTGTGATTATGTGACTTGTCAGGGTGTTTATGTTCGATTCCAGGTGAGTTTCAGAGTGAAATGAGACACATAGTCCCTAAGTTGGAGTCTTAAGTTGATAGAGTTGACTGTAATTTGACTTCTGTGTAGATTACTCCAGAATAGCATTTTGACGGTTTCAATATCTTCGTATAGTTATTTTAGACTTAGGAGTATGTCCAGGTGTTGGCTTGGAGGTTCGTAGGTCGTTTCGGCGTGAATTGGAAAAAGTTAGAAAGTTGAAGGTTTGGAAGGTTGGAAAGTTTGACCGGGAGATGACTTTATTGATATCGATGTCGGATTTCGATTCCAAAAGTTGGAAAAGGTCCGTCATATAATTTATTACTTGTGTGAAAACTTTAAAGTCAATCGGAGTTGTTTTGGTATGAATCGGAATTAGTTTTGGAATTCAGAAGTTCATAAGTTCATTAGGCTTGAATCGATGCGCGATTCGTGGTTCTAGTATTGTTTGATGTGAGTTGATGCTTTGAGCGTATTCGTATGATATTTTAGGACTTGTTGGTATATTTGGTTGAGGTTCCGGGAGCCTTAGGTGTAATTCGGACCATGTTCGGTGCATTTCAGAACCTTAAGGATTGCTGAAGCTACTGGTTTTCTACAGGTCGGATTTCCTTCTACGCATTCGTGAAGGTTTTTCCGAGTTCGCGTAGAGTCTTCAAGGTTTGCTGGAAATTTACCCTTCACGTTCGCGAAGAAAGCCACGCATTCGCGTAGAAGAAAGGCATGGATGGGGACCTCATGTGTTTGATCTATGCATTCGCGAAGCTTGGGATCATTTGGCCATCGCGTTTGCAAGTAGGTTCTCGCGTTCGAGGAAGAGGAATTTTGGCAGCAACTTAATTTGTGCTTCGCGAACGCGAGGCACTTTCTGTGTTCGCGAAGAAGAAACCACTGGGCAGCATAATATAATTTTTAAAACGAGGGTTCATCTCATTTTTCATATTTTGGACTTAGAGAGCTCGGTGTGAGGCGATTGTTCGAGGGTTCTTCAAGGAGATTCTTGGGGTAAGTGATTCTAACCCGGATTGGATTATATTTCATGAATCTATTACTATTTGCATCATCTAATTAGGGATTTGAGTTGGAAATTTGGGAGAAATGGTAATAACTTCCTAGACAAATCTTTTGAGTTTTGAAAGGCGATTTGAGGTCGAATTTGAATAATGCTTGTATGGTTGGACTCGTTATCGAATGGTTGTTCGAATTTTGTAATTTTAGTCGGTTCCGAGATGCGTACTCGATTTGAGTTTTTGAGATGACTTTTTACTTCTTTGCAAATGTCGTAACTTTATTATTCGAATTAGTTTCCTATAGTTTATATTTATATAAAGGTATTTTGGCTAGATTCGAACCACTCAGACTTCGAAAATCGAGGGAAAGGCCTACTAGTGGATTGCGTTAGCGTGCTTTGAGGTAAGTGACTTGCCAAATTTTGTATGGGGGAATTACCCCTTAGGATTGATGTTGTTTGTGATCACTCTGATGTGCGAAAGTCGTGTACGCAAGGTGACGAGTGTGTGCACGGTCTAAATGTGAAAATTACCGGTTTTAGCCATGTAGATTCCTTTTATACCTTAATTGAGTTACCTTAACATGTTATAGTCATCATTTCTAGTCTATTTTCACATATTCTACTTATCTTATCTCTTACTTGCTAATTGCTCTACATGTTTAGTTGAAGTTCTTATTTTCATTATCTCGTATTCATTATTTGACTGTTGAACTCTTTAGTTGAAGTTGTTATTCTTGCAATATCTTGTTGTTGAAATTAGTATTGAGTTATAAAGGTTGTGATTTGCATTGAGGAAAAGTGTTAAGTTGTGTAATACTATTCTTGTTGAGTTATTCACTATCGGTTATTATTCTCGAGACTCTTGTGTACATTGTGGTTGAGCCATGGGCTATTTATTGTGAAAATACTGTTATTGTTAGTTTCTGTGGCAAGTTGCGATATTTGTCACTTGAGGTGCAATTTGTGAAATGTTGTGATATTAATACGCATGCGGTGGTATAAGGTTTTGGGGTTGAAACGCATACAGTGAGATAAGGTGGGCTTGATATGCGTGACTAGTAGGAGAACTACTAGAAGCCATGGAGTGTGATGAGGTGAGCTAAAACTCGGGATGCTATTGCGGGAAAATAATTTATAAAACTAAATGCAAGGCTCCCGCAGTGATATAAGGAAAGATTATGAATTATTCTTGTGATTTGATACTACAAGGCAGTACCTCGGTAGTGACTCTTGTTGGTATTTCTCCATTGCTGCACTTGTCTTTGGTTGTTTGTTTCCTTAGCATATTATTTTTTGTCTTCTCTGATTTACACTATTTGCTTTAGTTCCGTGTAGCCGAACTTGATATGCTATTTGTTTTTTCAGTTTCATTATTATCATTACTACACTACCATACTCTTGTACAATTTCTTTTCTTATTTATTTCAGTAGGGCCTTGACATACCCTCGTCACTACTCCACCGAGGTTAGGCTTGGCACTTATTGGGTACCGTTGTGGTGTGCTCATGCTACACTTCTGCACATCTTTTTGTGCAGATCCAGGTACCTTCTACCAACCCATGCATTAGCAAGAGTTTAGCTGCGGAGACTTCAAAGTATACCTGTCGGCGTCTACAGGCCTCGGAGTCCCCCCTTAACCCTGACTATTTTATTTTCCTTATACTTTTATATATATTGATGTATAAGATTTTGTAGTACTTCTATTTAGAGCTTGTGACTTGTATACACGGGTTCTATTTAGAGCTTGGGACTTGTGCAGTACTTTTATTTAGAGCTTGTGACTTGTATACGAAGTTGTATATGATGAGTTGCAGATTTCATATTATATAGTTGATGAGTTTTGAGACTTTAATTATTATTTTAGTCATTTCTGCATGAATGTTTGGTGCCGTCATGACATCCTACAGAGAGAAATTGGGGTCGTGACAATAGGAGCCAAATAACAACAACGGAAATTAGCAAAGCAAGAGCACCTCCACAACTCAATTATCCTCTGAAATTTTCATAAAAATGTAAATAAGCTGAGACTTGTTACAACTTTGTAATCCTCTTTTTGGTTCAGTTTTTGTTGTTGTTTTGAATATTTTTTTGAAATTCAGATCTGGAATTCTGTTTTTAGTTGCTACTACAAGCTAGGCCTATGAGAATGAGGGGTGTATGAAAGTGTGAGTAGAAATGAGTGTTTGTAGGGGAGTAAATGAGTGAGTGTATTTAATAGGATATGTGTGAGGGATTCTCTGAATATGAGTGAATGTGCCTATGAGAGAATGAGAGTATAAGGGAGTGTGTATCTATCAATCCCCAAGTGAAAGAATGCATGTACTATTTTATAACCAACCTTTAGCATCTTTTCTGTTATTTCAATTCTTTTCAATCCTTTTTCTTTCTGTATTTACACCCTTAAACCCCTGACCTGGCCTTCTTTTTTTCCTCTTATTGTTGACTAGTCCTTTTTTATCTTCTAGAGCCTTCTAAGTCAGTTACAGACTAAGATTCCCTCTTATTTAATTTTCCAGTCAACCCCTAAACTCTTGTAAATTTCCCTCTCACCCACACGTATGTGCCTTAACCAACATGCCTACTAACCCAGACCCAACCTTCCATTTGTTGAGACTTATGTCCAAATGGGCTTAACTGTTTAACAGAACATGCCCCAAAAAAAATTATCACAAACCAACTCCTAATCAAATCAAAATGAAATTGAAAACTAAGAAGAAATCTGCTAACAAACCAAACAACTCTAAATATGCAATTTAAACCTAACTAACAACTGCCAAATAAATTATGATTAACAAATTCGAAATAGTTGGGCAATTAAAGCAACACAATGGAAAACGAAAGAGGAAAGATGATGTACCACTCAAAATCTACATGCCGGCAAAAACATCTCCGGATAGTGGTTAATATTGCAACACGAACACTCGTATACGCTTGAAGGCGCAACTAGTGTTTCATGTCACGATATTGATCGACTAGCTGGTCACAAACCTGAAGAGATCGGGAAAATTGAATACCAAAGGTTTGTTACTTTGAATGTTCCATGGATTTTGGATCATAAAGGTTCAAACGCTTTGAACGAGGGAGAGGGTATGAAAGAAGCTATTTGAAGTTATCTGGTTGGTCAATAACAACTTGACTGGTCTCCGATGACCGTAGTGAATCCAAATCGACACTAAACAAGAGCCATAATCAAGAGCAGTCTTATGATGCTGATTTTGAAATCAAATAAACCAGATTTGAGAGAAGAACAGGAAAGAGACAAATTTTCATTTTCATGAAATCTTAGATCTACTAAACGATGGGTTTGGTGGGGATTTTGGGAAAATTAATGGTAGGATTGGATTGAGGGTGAGGCGGAGAGTATAGAGTGATGTTTTTGAGGTGTTTGGAGGTGGGACGCCACCGTGGACGATTTCCGGCGGCGGTATGAGACGAGGTTAAGAGGGATGAGAAGAGAGGTAATCTGGTTAGGTTTTTGGGAGTAGGGGGTTGTTTCAGACCGTTATAAGGGATTGGATGGGGGAGTTCGGAGCCGTTGGATCAAATGAAGGGAGATATGAGATTAAAAGAGCCCTACGGCCTCGTTTGGTTTTAATGAGGGCTGTACCAGGTATTTGGATTGGGTTAGGCCGAATTGGACAGACATGTTGGAAGAGTTGGGTCGCTAAGATGGTTTGGTCCCAATTATAATAGGCAGCTCTTTTCTCTCTTTATTATTTGGTTTTCAAAACTAGCCTAATGAATTATACTTGAAACTATTTTGCAAATATGACCTACTGAACTACTTAATATTGTGACTTGATCTCGGGCCATCTTTTTTTGATGATGATTTCAATGCAACTGGTTGTTTCCTGAATACCAATTGTACTTCTGGCTCGGGAAAACCTTTGACTTTGTAAACTTTTACATGACGATTGGTCGCGTGTCACTTAACCTTTTTTTTCAAATTTATTTTGCCTTTGTGGCATTTCACTTTCGACTTCTTTCTTCCAAATCTTTCAATTTCAGAGCGTTGGGGAACCTTTGGCTTTTTAAACTTTTCCATGACGGTTGGTCGCGTGGGACTTAACCCTTTCAACTTCGTTTTTCCCTTGTAGGCACTTCCATTTGATTTATTTCTTCCAATGTTTTCAATTTCAAAACATCTACCAATCATGGCCAGTCGAGGTCGACTCGATACCCTTCCCGAGTCTGGGCATCTTTTGAATATATCAGCTCGCTTCAAACGAGAACCCTGTAAATCGGTCTTGTCGTCTTTTCGTTGTCTTATTTGTGAAAAAACATTAGATCGAAATGGATTCAAAGAAAAACAAACAAAGGAATATAGAATGGGTTAAAAACAAGATCTGTCCCTTTCGGGGAACACATTGACGAACTTATCTGGGAGTACATACGAACTTCAATTAATATGACATATCTTTTGAACTGGATGCCTAATCTGTGTAAACCGTCCGAGTCTCAGAAACTCATCAAAACGTTTGTCTCAAAACCAAGAAACTCTGCCTGGAACTGTGTTGATGCCATGGCTGCGAGGATCCTTTTTTCGATCAGTAGTTCCCTTTGCGGGTTTTCGCCATTTGACCTCTCTCATTTCTCTTCTTGCCATCACCTTATAGTGCCCTTTACGGGTTTTCACTAACAAGACTCTCTCATTTTTAATTTCTCTACTCACCATCACCTTACGGTGCCCTTAAGTGTTTTCACTAATAAGACTATCTCAATTTATTTTTGTTTTCTTGGTTGTATCAGATCTAAGTAAATGTATCCTCCAATTCTTGAACATTCTCGCGGATTGATTCGAAGGGCTTGAAAAGGATTTGGGTAAAAAGAATTTGGATTGACTTACATCTTTGGAACCTTTCGGACGAAACCATCGTCGAACCATTGCAACATCTGCCCTAGTTTTCACTTTGGGGGGAATGTGAATTTTTTATTTGGTGTGACCGAACCCAGAGTGAGGCTGCCTACGTATCTGTTTCAGAATCAGGTCAAACGTAGTTCATATAACATGAACTTGTTTTTGATTTTTGTTTTGTTTTCTTTTCTTTTCTTTTGCTTCTTTTTTTGGTTTTTCTTTGCCCTTTTTTTTTTCTTTTTTTCTTTTTTTCTTTTTTGCTTTTGCTCTTTTTTTTCCTTCTCTTTTATTCTTTCAATAATAACTCCAAGTTCCAAAGAGGATAATCAAAGAAATGTAACCGGCTCAAAGGGTTTGCAAAATGGTTAATAGTGTTTGGGTAGTAAGAATAAAAGAGTTCTTCATCCCAATCAGAGAATGTAAACATCGAGTAATAGGTCAGATATAGTACCTTTTGACTGCAGCTGCATTTGATAGTTGTCTCGCGGACATTTTCTTCGATGTTTCCCAAGTACAACGCTCCTTTTGGCAATACTCTTGTTACGATGTACGGGCCTTTCCATTTGGAAAAAGTTTTCCTTTAGCTTTTTCATGATGAGGGAGAATACATCTCAGAATGAGTTGGCCCACTTCAAATTTCCTAGGCCGCACTTTCTTGTTGGTACAATTGTTCGTGACAAACTGCGACCAATTGTTTTCATCAATCAAAGACAATTGGTCCAATCGGGTCTTGACCTATTCTTCATCCTCAACCACGACTTTTACAATGATCCGAAAAGAGGAGATTTCAACTTTTTTTGGTTTCATTCGGACTTGGGTTAGGCTTATTCTCATACGGTTCTGATTCTCTGTTTTATTTTCTTAACCTTATCTTCGTTTTGTTATGCTTCCTGATTCATTATTTCAAAGTATGACAGTGTTTTAGGATCTGGGCATGAAATTCGCAAACATGTCATGTCATTAAAATGTACATTTAATAGAACTTAAAAAAGAGTTAGAGAAGTGACAAGATTAAGAAAAGAGACATGGACGATGTAATATTGATTTCATTTATTTGATTTTTTTTAAACAAAAAGATAGAAGGGTTTACATTAGAAAGTAAGATAATAAAGTAAAACATCCGGATTAAACCCTGAAATAATCTGTACGCTGAAAGGACAGCAAGACCGGCTACCAAAACTCTCATCTGATAGGGAACTTTTCATGGTTTGGCGACCATTTCAGATTTCTCTTCTGCCGCGGCAATGGCTATAATGGCTTTCAGTGCCAAATAAAATTCCCCATCATCATAGATCATAACGACTGGCCCATTGTTATGATTAGGCAAAGGATTGTTTGTCACATTAGGGGCCTTTTATTCCCTAAGAACTATTGACTTGACCTCAATGAGGTCCTCCGCTGCTCTTTTGAGAGTCCAACAGTCTTCAATATCATGTCCTACTGCTTCAGAGTGGTATTCACATCTAGTATTAGTTCGGTGCGAGGAGGAGTCGGGGTTCCGCCGGTTCAGGCCACTGGCTGTAGCAGACCTAGACTGATTAGCTTTTAAAACAAACTTAAATATGATTCACCAATAGGGGTGAATTGATTACTTCTGAGGGACTCTGTTGGATTGGGATTGTATTTGGGAATATTTTGTTGGGGATTATATGGAGCTTGGTAGGGACGGGCATTTTTGGGAGGTGGATCTTAGTAAGTTGTGCGTTCATCACCGCATAGTGAGGCGATGCCACGACGTATGCAACTTCATGATGCGGGTAATATGATTGGTTGAATGACCCGCGGGCCCCCTCGAGCTTGAAGCCATCATGGCTCCCTCTTCTCTCCTGTTTCTGTTCTTCAAACCACCCGAACCATTCTTAACGGCCTGTGATGTGGACTTAAAGGCAGCTTGACTCAAGATTCGGCATGTTTTCAAACCATTTTCGACCATCTCTCCCTTTTTAATGGCCTCATCGAAGGGCTTCCCTATAGTAGACATCATGTTTTAGAAGTAGTCCGACTCTTGGGCCTGTAGGAAGACCGTAACCATTTTTGCCTCATCCTTTAGAGGATTTACCCTGGCGGCCTGCTCCTGCCACCTGATTTCATAGTCACGAAAACTTTCTATGATTTTATTTTTTAAATTGGACAAAGAATTTCTATCGGGAGCGATGTCTACATTATACTGGATCTGTCAGACGATAACTCGGGCCAGATCATCCCATACTTACCAATGGGCAATTTCTAGGTCCATGTACCACTTAGAAGCAATTCCCATAAGACTTTCTCCAAAATAAGCCATTAAAAGCTCATTTTTCCCACCATCTCCCCTTAGCTAGTTGCAATATCTTTTCAAAAGAGCGATCGGGTCCCCGTGCCCGTCGTACTTTTCAAACCTTGGTGTCTTGAAACCAGCTGGCTGGTGGACATGGGGAAAGATGCACAGATTAGAGTACACGACACTCTTTTGGCCGCTTAGGCCCTGTATATGTTTTAAACTCTGCTCCACGCTTCTTATTTTCTGAGCCATTTCTTCTTGCTCGAGATTCTTGGCATTTCTTTCTGGTTCAGCTGGCAGCTCATACTGTGGATGTTGAGTATATGAGTCCGGAGTGACATAGGTCATGTCCGGTTGAAATTGCGAGACCCGGAATGTAAAAGCCGGTGGACCAAAATAAGGCCTGGGCACAGTTGGTTGCGCCGTGGTGAAGACAGGTGTTGCGGAGTACAATACTGGCACTGCCCTTGAAACCGACGCCTATGGGCGAACCACAGAAGACATGCCACGACCGTTAGATGAAATTGGAGGGTACCCGCATGGGATGAATGGATTGGACACAGGGATGTTGGTAGCCCCACCTCACCATGGGATTAACTCAACAAACCCAGAGATTCCACTAGGCAGTTCCCTACCATTAGACTAGTCGTTCCACATTTTCAACATGCGGAGACGCGACATCCTATTCTCTTCAGAAGTTGCTGATTCTAGCTGTGGAATAGCCCGTGTCGGGATATCCTCGGGGTTGATAATTGGCAGATGACTTTTAGAGGCCATCAGAAATTTTCCTTTAGATCTTGTAAAGTAAGGATGGGAAGTCAAATTACCAACAAAACCAACCACCTGAATAGAACCTGGCTAAACTGCACACACAACAACGCTTCTATCATGTGTTTGAAGTAAGGACGTAATGCACCTAAACAGTTAACGCTTCTATCATGTGTTTGCAATGGTTGCATGTTTCATCCCGCCTTTGAAATGTCCCTTTCTACCTCGTAACTAATTTCTTCCATTTCTGGCTCTCTTTTGGTTTTACCACTCTCTTTTTGTTTTACCGCTCTCTTTCTCTTGAATTGTTTTTTCTCCTTCTATTTTTGCCACTCCTTGTTTTATTTTTTTTGTATTTCACTCAATTGTTTTTATATTTTTCACTCATTTTCTTTATGGCTATGATCGCATCTGATGGGGATTGCCTACGCATCATGACACCGCATGAATAAGATCATTACGTAGTTCAGGGAACAAATGGCTCCTAATCATGGGAAAATATTTTATTTTATTTTGTGAAATAAAGACTTCTAATAATAGGAAGAAAATGTATCATTTTTATGGTTTTTATTTAGATTTGTTTTTCTATTTTTCTAAAGAAGAAAAAAAATATTTTTGGATTTTGAATGTTGCCTTTGAATTTTCCGAAAGAAAGACCTCTAAGAAAATATTTTGGATTTTTGAGTTTTCTTTTTAATTTCTGAAAGCAAACTTCTCAAGAAAAGCAAAAATATATTTAATTTTTTATGAAATTTACAAAAGAAATACTTCTAAATAAGAAAGAGAATCTTTTTTGGAAATTTGTTTTTTTCGCTTTTTAGGAATTTTCGAAAGAAAGACTTTTGAAGGAGAAAAAAAATATTTTAAAATTTTTTGTTTTGATTTGATTTGTTTTTTGAATTTTATGGAGAAAAAACTTCTAAAGAAGGAAAAAATATATTTTTGGATTTTGATTTGATTTGTTTGTTTTTCGAATGAAAGACTTCCAAAAAGGAAGAAAATATTTTTGGGTTTTAATTAATTTTTTTATTTGGAATTCTCTAAGGAAAGATTTCTAAAGAAGGAATTAAAGGAACATATTTTTGGATTTTTTGAAAATTGGGGTTGAACTCGATGAAGGTTGCCTATATATCTCACGTCCGGTGAGAATCAGACATACGTAGTTCAGGCAGTTTTGTCAAAATAGGGGAGACATGACACTCAAAAAGTTTGGCTCATTTTGGAGTGACCTTGCTTTGTTTTTTCATAAAATTAGGCAGAGTTTCGAAATTTTTTAAATACCGTATTTTTGGAAACTAGATGAATTCTCTCTCTCATTCTCGCCTTTTCAACTTTTTATATTCTAAAAACCGGTCAACATGCAAACTAGATCAAACAAAATGCACAAGTAGCATGTAAGATGCATCATGATGGTCTTGTAATTTTGGGTACACCTATCCTAGACGGACCCAACCCATGTGTTGAGTCCCCAAAGTCAAATGCACGTGATGTAAATAAACTTTCCTACTAGGGATCCCGCATAAGGCTATGTTATTATAGGTTTAAATCCTGGGGGTGGGTTTTAGACTTGGCTTACCCAAGCAGACAACTCGAGCCGAGGTGGGGGCAACCTACCGGGAGCACGAAAGACTACCCGGCCTAGTTACTGACCGAGTCTCGTTCTAATTGGTATGACCTCTAACATAATATTGGGCCACGCGCACGTGTGCTCCATAAATTCAGAAGACTCGGAAGGGAGGCGTAAGAAGGCAGTTTATATAGTTCAAATAATATCAAAGCGGTAAATGAGCTGCAATTAGTATATTAGACCCGCAAACACAGTAATAACAACAATCAAGAAAGTCGAGTATAGATCATATTACAAGCTCGAATTCTGAAACCTGAACCAGAAGTTCTAGGTTCTTTTTCCCAGAAGAGTCGCCAAAGCTGTCACACCTCCTTTTTAAAAGGAAAGGAGTTTTTTCAATTTAAGTGACATTATTGAAATGAGATTATTTATTTTATTTTTTAGAGTCACCATTTGGGATAATTATTTACGGTGTCCCAAGTCACCATTTATTTTAGAATCCCAATTCAAAAAAATTGACTCTGTTTAAAGTCTGTAAAACACAAAAGACCGGGTAAAGAATCCTTTTAATCTGGGAGAGTGTATGAAAGAGGGAGAGGGTATGAAAGAAGCTATTTGAAATTATCTGGTTGGTCAACTACAACTTGACTGGTCTCCGCCGACTGTAAAGTGAATCCAAATCGACACCAAATAAGAGCCATAATCAAGAGCAGTCTTGTGATGCTGATTTCGACATCAAATAAATCAGATTTGAGAGGAGAACAGGAAAGAGACAAGTTTTTATTTTCATGAAATCTTAGATATACTAAACGATGAGTTTGGTGGGGATTTTGGAAAAATTAATGGTGGGTTTGGATTGAGGGTGAGGCGGAGAGTATAGGTTGAAGTTTTTGGGGTGCTTGGAGGTGTCGTCGCCGTGGACGATTTTCGGCAGCGGCGTGAGGCAAGGTTAAGAGAGATGAGAAGAGAGGTAATCTGGTTAGGTTTTGGGGGGTAAGGGGGTTGTTTTAGAGCGTTATAAGGGATTGGATGGGGGAGTTCGGAGCCGTTGGATCAAATAAACATAGGGATGAGATTAAAAGAGCCCTACGACGTCGTTTGGTTTTAATGAGAGCTGGACCAGGTATTTGGACTAGGTTGGGGCGAATTGGACGAGCATGTTGGAAGAGTTGGGCCGCTGATACGGCTTGGGCCCAGTTATAATAGCCAGCTCTTTTTCCTCTTTATTATTTGGTTTTCAAAACTAGCCTAATGGATTATACTTGAAACTATTTTGCAAAATATGACCTACTGAACTACTTAACATTGTGACTTAATAAAACTAATTAATTAATTAACCTAAAATGCAGAAAATAAAAGTGATTAGAAGTATTTTGGTGCTTTTCATATTTCAGAGATGCAATTAACATGTAATTAGGACCTAAAATGTTGTTAGAATGCGATGAATGAAATAAAAAGTATTTTTTGTTGTTTTCTATGATTTTAAATGCTCCTAACGATTAATCTAAAATGCGAACAAACAAACAAGAAAAAATCTTTAGGAATTCTACAAAAATCAAAATAATTGAAAAAAGATCTATTTTAGTGATTTTTAGGAGTAAACTATGCATAGGGCAAAAATTACGTGCTCATACGACATTGGATAATTAATAATTAAATTTTTACAAGAGCTATTATACGACGTGAACCCTTTTCACGTAATGAAGAAAATTTAATGAAGATAATCGCAAAATAATATGACAAACATTTAGGAATTAAGAAACAAAAGCAGCCATGCTTGGCTTGTGACTATAAAAGTCTAAAACTTGTTAATATAAAATAACATAGCAAATTATTGCCAGATTTAGATTATGTAAATGATGTAATGAATTTTTATGCTATCATATTAGCATCATAAGCAGGTTATTTTTTGTATCATTTAGGTTGGTAGTCAATGTTACTGTTTATCCCAAAAACATAATTATTGGTTCAAATAATTAATTTCAGTTAATCATAGGTTAATGTTAGTTAAGAATAATATCCTCAGATCTTGTAAATCATAAAAGGTGGTTGAACGGCGTTTATGAGGACAATAAGGATTCTATGTAATAAATGCTTTTTGCTATCAAGAACAACAATATCATATGTAATATTCAATAAATGACAATGTAATGGCACTCATTTAATTAAGAGGAATAATTTAATCAGTGAGAGGTGGAACAAAAGAACCTTCTACCTAACAATGATTGAACGATAGATCCTCTAACGATTGAGGATTCCTCGGATATGACGAGAATCTTAGTGAAAAGTAAAGTCTTGTGTTGAGTGAAGAATGTATCTTTTTCAAAGTATTGTTCTATCAATTGAGTCTCACGTGCCTCTATTCTCACTCTTTTTCCTAATTATATGAGACATATTCCTAGTAAACCCTAATAATACATGCCCAAAGAATATCCACAAAATATTCTCTTTAATACCCTATTTCGAAAACTAGTCGTAACAGCTTCATTGACGGTGCTCGACCTTAACCACGATTGGCACCTCGACCACGAATCATGTTGACTCTTTGGCTATGAGCTTTACTTCTTTCTGATCCACCACGACTAGCGGCGGCTCGAAAACCGTTTCCTTAGTATTGCCTTATTTCAAATATTCTAGAGTGGATTTTGACCCATACAGTTAGTCCCTCTACTTATTGAGGCCGGTCTGATGCCCGGACAATTTTTTGGTTCTGACGCCCGAATTTCTATAAATAGGGATGTGAGTATGCAATCACGAACTTTACAGATTTCCTTCATCGAAAACTTATATCTTCTTCTTCTTCCATTGTTACGCATCTTTCCCCTTCACTCAAGCGATCCTTATCGTTTTTAATCCTCTATTGTTCACTACATTCCCCTATTTCGCCAAAAATATATCTATTGTACCTTCTAAGTTCAGCGAGGGGAGTGACGCGACCCCATTAGCGATGGTGTTTCCCCCTTATGTGGAGGACGTTTCTGCAGCCACCGAAGACTGAAGCTTCCTAACGGTGGAAGAGATAGTTCCTCGTAACCCTGATATCAGGTCTGACTTCTCGAAACTTCTTGAAGTCGACCCCGGAACTTTTAAATCAATGATGACGGCGGCTGATTTGATGGAGCTTAAGGCGAAATACGGTCTCCCCAACCATATCGAGCTGATCCATGTCGGGTGGGATGCAATGTAGGTTCACCGCCCTGGGTACTGCACCTTCTATGCCTACCTATTCCACGTCGATTACACTTTTCCTCTTCTTCCACCAGTAGAGAAGTTTTGTCGTTACTACGGTGTTTACCCGGCTCAACTTGTGTCGTACGTTTACACACTCTTGAGGATGCTTACCAAGTTTGCGGAGCTGGTCGGGGTCGAACTCTCACTCTGACATTTGACACATCTATTCGTTCCCAGCTTTTACAGGGGGACGTAGTTGAATCTCTGCCACCGAGGAGGCAAGTGCTTGGTGGTGAAGATAGATGATAAGGCTAACCGCCAATTTAGGCTCAACTTCTTCTTTGTCAGAACTTAGGGCATAGTGGCCAATCCTGAGGGTTTTTGTGAGGTTTGGAATTGTACTCGTAAGGACATGACTTCCTCATTTGTAAGTATCTAATTTCATGTCGTGCTTGGCCTTGGTTCTAACCCTCCATCCTTTTTGTGCAGCTACGCGTATGCCTCCTCCCTTGGTCGATGATATTGCTGATTGGGTAGGACGGATTCTTTCTCACATCATGGGGATACACGAGTAACCGGGCTTCGTCAAAAGGTTTGGGCCCCATCCATCCCCGACTGGTAAGTTATCTTTATAATCAGCTTCTTCGACGAGATTCGCCCCCGCGTTAAAAAAGAGGAAGGATGCCAAGCACTCTGCTTCCGCTCCTTCCTCTACAGTGTCATCTTCGGCTCGTACCCCCGTCCCTACTTTGATTATTGCTACCGCTGCTCGTGCCTCGACTCCTCCTGTTGGTACGTCTTGGTCTGCTTCTTCTTCGACCGCTTTATTGTACCGTCTCATAGACAAAGACGAGGAGGAGTCGGCACCTGGCGAGGAAGATTTGATGCCTTGCAAGAATAAGCAAGTAGATATTGATGATGGGGTCTCTCGTACTATCGACGTGATGGGAGGTGATATTTCGCTGTGCGAGATGACGACAATCATTATTGGAGATGAGGGTGAACCGGTATCGGAGATTTTGAGGTAGGTGGAGGCCGATATCAACGTC
>AWOL01S0005857.1:171108-203995 GCA_000715115.1 Nicotiana otophora
GGGGGGGGGGTAATAATCACGGCGGATGGAACAATAATCAAGGCAATCGGGGGTTGTATTTTCAAAGGTCGCCGATGTATCACCGGCCTCCTTATCCTTCCCATGGTCCAAGTTCTTCAAACAATGAAATGGGGCATATTGAGAACATGTTCAAAACAATGATAGAAAATAATGCCTATTTGGATGCCCAACTTGCCTCACACAACACATCGATCCGCAACTTAGAAGTTCAAATAGGGCAAATCTCTATAGCTCTAAATTCTCGTCCTAAGAGGGCACTACCAAGTGACACGGTAGTAAACCCAAAGGTTGGAAACAACACGTGGCATGCCATGGACGTTACTAAAAGAAATAGAAGAGGTGAGAATTCACCCACCTCAAGTTAAAAGCAACTTGTGGATGATGATCAAGTGGTACAAGAAGAAGAGGTCCCGAACAAAGTGGTCCAATCAAATGATGGAGTTTGGATTGATATTGATGATAGCATGGAAGAGACACAAGAGGATGTGAACCCGTCTAGGGATCACATTATTGACATACCGGAGTCGGTAGTACAAAAAGTTTAGACACCATTGCGTAAGCCTCCACCTCCATACCCTCAAAGACTTGCCAAGCAAAATGGAGAGAATCAATTGAATAAGTTCATTCAAATGATGAAGAGTCTCTCAATCAATATGCCATTAGTTGAAGCTTTGGAGCAAATCCCCGGTCATGCAAAGTTTATGAAGGATCTCATGACAAAGAAGCGGTCAATGAATTTTGAAACTATCAAAGTCGCTCATCAAGTGAGTGAAATTTTGCATACAATGGCTCCTAAGTTAGAGGATCCCAGTGCTTTCACGATTCCTTGTACAAATGGAAGTGTCGAGTTTGCAAAGCTCTTTGTGATCGTAGGGCAAGTATCAATTTGATGCCCTATTTGGTTTTTAAGACCTTGGGAATTGGGAAACCAAGACCCACCTCTATGAGATTGCAAATAGACGACCGTACTATCAAGAAACCTTTGGGAGTGATTGAAGATGTCTTGGTTCGTGTTGATAAATTCATTCATCCGGCGGATGTTTTCATTCTAGATTGTGAAGTTGATTATAAGGTGTCGATTATTCTTGGAAGACTTTTCCTTACTACGGGGAAGGCTCTTTGTGATGTTGAAGCCGGAGAACTAACTTTTCGGGTTGGTGATGAAAAAGTGGTGTTCCATGTGTGTAAGTCCATGCGGCAACCAAATAACAATGAGGTGTGTTGTTTTGTGGACTTGGTGACCGATGTTATTGTTGATGACACAAGTGCTATGATCAATGTTGGTGATATGTTGGAGGTCGTCTTGCTCATCGTTGATGATGACTAGATGGATGGCTTCATGGAATGTGTGAACTATTTGCAAGAAATGGGGTCGTACAATTATACACCCTGGACATTATCTTTGGATCTTGAAAATAGGACAACTTCTCCTACAAAGCCTTCCTCCTACCTTGGAGTTGAAGCCATTGCCTCCACATCTTTGGTATGAATTTCTTGGCCCTTTTTATACTCTACTTGTTATTCTTTCCTCTTGTTTTACCAACGTGCAGGTAGATTCTATATTGGCGGTGCTACAAAAGAGGAAGAAGGCTATTGGGTGAATATTGGTGGATATTCGGGGAATAAGCCCTGCATTTTGCATGAATAAGATCAACTTGGAGGAAGGCACCAAACCATCAATTGAACATCAAAGGAGACTCAATGAGGCTATGCAAGAAGTTATAAAAAAGAGATTATCAAGTGGTTGGATGTCGGGGTTATCTACCTCATCTCTGATAGTTCATGGACTTCTCCAGTTCAATGTGTCCCGAAGAAGGGGGCATGACGGTGGTCACCAATGACAAGAATGAGTTGATTTCTAAAAGAACAGTGACTGGATGGAGGGTGTGTATGGATTATTGCAATCTCAATAAAGTCACAAGGAAGGATCATATTCCACTTACTTGCTTAGATTAAATGCTTGATATATTGGTCGGCCGTGCTTTCTATTGCTTTCTTGATGGGTATTCGGGCTACAACCAAATTCTTATTGATCTGGAGGATCAAGATAAAACAACCTTTACATGTCCCTAAGGTACGTTCGCCTTCAAGCGGATGCCATTCGGTTTGTGCAATACACCGGTGACTTTTCAAAGGTATATGATGGCTATCTTCACAGACATGGTAGAGGACTACCTTGAAGTGTTCATGGATGACTTCTCGGTGGTTGGAGATTCTTTTGATGATTGTCTTGCAAATTTGGATAAAGTGTTGGCAAGATGTGAATAAACGTGTTTGGTGCTCAATTGGGAGAAGTGTCATTTCATGGTCGAGGAAGGCATTGTCCTTGGCCACAAAATCTCAAAGAATGGAATTGAAGTTCACAAGGAAAATATTGAGGTGATTTCTAAACTTCCACCTCCATCTTCGGTTAAGGGTGTGCGGAGTTTCTTAAACCATAGGGGGTTTTACCGGTGTTTCATCAAAGATTTCTCTAAGGTGGTGAGCTCTTTGTACAAGCTTCTTGAGAAGGATGCTAAGTTCAACTTCGATGATGAGTACGTGAGAGCTTTTGAATTGTTAAAGTTCAGGTTGACAACTACTCCCATCATCACCGCTCTAAATTGGAGTGTCCCTTTTGAACTAATGTGTGATGCAAGTGATGTAGCGATTGGGGCTATTTTGGGGCAACGCATCAACAAGATTTTTCACCCGGTCTACTATTCTAGTAAGACCATAAATAGTGCCCAAGTCAACTACACTGTTACGGAGAAAGAGCTCATTGCCATTGTGTTTGCAATTGAGAAGTTCCGCCCATATTTGATGGGTGCAAAGGTCATTGTCCACACGGATCATGTAGCACTTCGTTATCTTATGAGCAAGAAATATTCCAAAGCTCGGTTGATGAGATGGGTGCTTTTGTTGCAAGAGTTTGATATTGACATCCAAGATAGAAAAAGGAGTGAAACCAAGTGGCGGACCACTTGTCTCGTTTGGAGGAGAAGGGGAGGCCGCATGATGGCCTTGAAATTAATGACTCCTTCCCCGATGAGAAACCCTTGGCTATTTTAATGAAAGAGGTGCCATGGTTCGCGGATCTAGCAAATTTCCTTGTGTGTGGATTCATTCCGGATGAGTTCTCTCCAAACCAAAGGAAGAAGCTCAAACGGGATTGTCAAGAATATTATTGGGATGAACCATACCTTTTCCGGATTTGTACGGATAGGGTGATTAGAAGATGTCTATCAAAATAAGAGTAAGGTGCAATTCTTGAGTCTTGTCATTCTTTTCCATATGGTGGTTATCATGGTGGAGCAAGAACGACGGCCAAAGTGCTAAGTTGCAGTTTCTATTGGCCAACTCTTTACGATGATGCTAGTGAGCTAGTGAAAAGATGTGATGAATGTCAACGGACCGGTGAAATCTCAAAGAAAAATAAAATGCCTCTCACTACTATTCTGGAGATTGATATTGTTGGTGTGGGGTATTGACTTCATAGGTCCTTTTGTGAGTTCTTGTGAAAACACCTACATCTTGGTAGTGGTTGATTATGCTTCCAAATGGGTTGAGGCCATTGCTCTACCCAATAATGAGGCGATAAGTGTGGTGGCATTCTTGAATAAGAATATTTTCACAAGGTTTGGTACTCCACGGGATATTATAAGAGATGGGGAGTCACATTTTATAACAAGGCTTTCGATACTTTACTTGCCAAGTATGGTGTTACTTATAAAGTCACAACTCCCTATCATCCACAAGATAGCGGTCAAATTGGAGTCTCCAACCGAGAGATAAAGAGTATTTTGTCCAAAACGGTAAATGCTAATCAGACGAATTGGTCCAAGAAGCTTGATGATGCATTATGGGCTTATCGGATGGCTTACAAAATACCTATAGGAATGTCGCCATACCGGTTGGTGTTCGGAAAAGCTTTTCATATTCTTGTAGAACTAGAGCACAAAGTCATGTGGGCTCTAAAGAAATTAAATCTTGATTGGGATGTAGTCACTAACTTGAGGGTTGTACATTTAAATGAATTGGATGAGTTCCGGTACCATGCTTATGCAAGTTCGTCCATGTACAAAGAAAAGTTGAAATATCTTCATGATAAATACATTTGGAACAAAGAGTTCAAGGTGAGCGGTCTTGTATTGTTGTTCAACAAAAGGTTGAGGATGTTTCCCGGGAAGCTAAAGTCTAAATGGAGCGGTCCTATAGAAATTGTGGGCGTGACACCTTTTGGTGCATTGAACTTGAAGAACAAAAACAATGAAATATTCTGAGTCAACGGTCACCGGGTGAAACACTATTTGGGAAAAGATGAAGATAGCCACGTCGTGGCGGTCATTCATTTCAATTGATGGTATTCTACGTCGTGCCGCAACAATAAATCAGGTGCTTCTTGGGAGGCAACCCGTATTTTCCTTTCTCCTTTTGTAGTTAGGTATTTCTTTTGTGCTAACTTGATTTGAAGTATGCTACAGGGATGAGTGTGACTTAAAGGAACTGTGGACAAAAATGTGGCTAAGTGTTGAAAGATTTGTGGCACGCAGTTGATTTGTGCGGACCGCGCATTTATGGTTGTTGCAGCAAAAGTGTATTGCGGCCACACAATTAGCTTGCGGACCGCACAAATGAAAGATAGAAAATGTCAACTCTCTAAACTTTAGTCTGTCAGAGAAAATGTGCGGACCGCAGATGAGGTGCCGAGTTAAGATCACCAGGTAACAGAGTGCGGACCGCACATGAATTGTGCGGTTGCACTCGACCTTCCTTACCTTAGCAAAACCAAGTAGTATAAATAGAGGAATAGAGGCTAGTGTACATTTTTTCCTTTCCCTCTCTGAGCACAAAAACAGTACTCTCATGTCATTTCTTGGTAAATCTACCTATCCACACACACAACATCTTTGATCATTCACTCATCACACTCATTCATCTGGTATGCTTCAATTTCTTGTTAATCTTTTTCTTTTAATTTGTAAACTTTTAGTCATTTTGTTTTGGCCATTTGTCAATAGAATTTAATTGTGCATTCATGTGGGGGTAAATTTGTAATTGGTTAACTAATACATGCTCTATGGGGACTAGGTCAACATATTTTCATGCCTCTATGTTGTTGCCATGTCAAAATTTGCACAAAATTGCAAAACCTAGATAGAAAAACTTATTGTTCGTAGTTTTTGACTTATGCGGCCACACCTGAAATTATACGGTCTGCAGATAGTGTTTTTAGAGCAACATAGTGAAAGAAGGGATCTACGACCGCAATATAAATTGTATGGATCGTAGATTTTCCATCACGGCTGCGAGACAGTCCTTTTACTGTCATCAGAGAGTCTACACTTTTTGACTCAATTGTGCGGTCGTAGGTTTAATTGTACGAACCGCAGAAAACAGCTTACGGCCGCACATCAATCAATTCTCTGTCATCAGAGAGTTGGCACTTTTTGGGATTCAGAGGTGCGGCCTCAAGTGAAATTGTGCGGATGCAGCTCACTTTTGCAGCCGCAAAACAAATTTGTGCGATCCGCAAGGCCTCATCTGCGACCGCAAAGAATTGTGCAGACCATAGATCCTTCTGATTCAAGCATGCTTTAACTGTGAACCTCACTGTGTTTTCTAGTGTATACTTACATATTGTATGTGTATGTATGAACCTTGAATTTCAACTTACAATTGCCTTTGTTTGATACAGACAATGGTTCGATCTGGAGAAAGAGGTGACACTTCTAAAGGTAGGGGTGAAACTTCACGGGAGTCGAGGCAAGAGTGCTTACCCCTTGGCCAACAAAAGATAATTACAAAGAAAGCTACAGCCGGCAGGGGGAGAGGTGTAGATCTCTCTGACATGAGCTCATATATCCTGTCTTGGGGACCATTAGAGGGCAACTCAGCCTCTGTTTAGGAGCAGCCAGCCATACAGTCAATTCATCAAGGGAGATACCAGCTCACGGACGAGCCGTCCTTATCTCATAGCACTTTCAAGGACTTGGAGAGTGCTAGTCAGGCTTCTGAGACATCGGCTACACCTGTTCCTGAGGCACAAGATACACCAGTTCAAGATATCCCCAATGATGGTAGAGAGGGTGATGCTACAAATGTCGGCCTTGAAAGGTCAAAAAAGAAAGAAGTTTGGGAGGACCGTTTTGTCAGCTTGGCCTTATTCACCAGCTTTCGTACGTGGTGGCCAGTGAAGTCGCTTACTCATGAGCGACAGTTTCAGTTGAAAGATTTAGAGAGGTACAACCCAGCAATGTTGAGACAGTTTAAGGAACGCAAGGGGTAGATGTGGTTTACTTCCAAAGTGTCGTGGATGTCAAATATTACCTTGTCCGTGAATTCTACGCCAATGTGGTGCATATCAAAGAGGGGACAAAAGTCACCAAAGTGTGTAACCTCAAAGTTAGATTTGATCAACATATACGCAACCCATATTTGGGTTTTGAAGATGTTGAGCCAAAGGAATATTTGGAGAGGCTTGAGATGGGAGATGCAGCCTGGCCTTGGTTAGTGGAGATTCTAACAAGACCAGGGCCACCACCACCATGGATTGCTATTGGGGTTCCTATCCATAGGAGCACACTAAGTTTCAAGGCAAAGGGGTGGCAAACCTTTGTCTGCAGCAGACTGGACCCGATCCAGAATGAGACTTACCTTGTGATTCCTCGGGTAGTTCTGGTTTCTTCTATTATGGCCGGGTACCATATCAATGTGGGGGCCATGATTTTGGCCAACATCTCAGTGATTTCTCGGCATGATGACTCGTCCTATCCATATCCTAACACTATCACAAAATACCTTACCGATGCAAGGGTAGAGCCGGGGGATTATGACACAAAGGTGAGGCCGAAGAAGCATTTTACTTGGTATTCACTGATGGATGCGAACAACCCGAAGAAGAAAGTTAAACCTCTTACCACCGCGGGCTAGTCTGATGAGCCAGCTATGGTAGATGTTGATGCAGTTGTTGTTCCATCCAGTTTGGTCGAGCCTTCCTCTAGTGACACATCTATGCATTCGCCATCATCCACAACCCCTTTTGCAGTTCCTTCTATAACTTCCACTTCGACTTTGAAGTCGGTGCCCATGCCTACTGCCCCACTTTCTGCGATGTGAGTCTCCTAGATAATGGCGAGCCTCAACAACTGGATGCAAACATCAACTGCACAGTTGTCTGACTTATCCAGTACTGTTGCAGCATAGTATACTACTTAGGCACCTCAATTTCCCCTGACAGTGGAGGAGACATTGAAGAAGATCCTAGAGAACCAGAACACCATTATGGGGACCTTGGTGCAGCAAGGGCCAGTGATCGAAGAGCTGGGAAAAGAAGTAAAGAAGATAAAAAAGTCCCAGGCCAACAAGAAGTCAATGGACAAGCTCCAGAGACAAGTGACCAGGCTTGCTACAGCCGGAGATCTTCCACTTGACATGCTGATTGACCCACACCATTCAGGCTCAGATCCTACACACCAACAGCACCGGTGTCACCAGCTGGCCAGTCTGAGGAGCCAGACCTTGGTGCCAACATTGCCGAGGTAGTACGTCAGATGTTCACCAACCCAGCCACACCCAGAGTTGAGGATGATAAGATTCAGTTCGATGAGGTTGGGGGTAGTGACATTGCTGGGGACAGAGAGATGTCCAAGGAGCCATAGGGAGTTTTCTTCACTCTCTCCCCTCTTTTAATCTTATTTTGTTAAGCATTGGGGACAATGCTAATCTTTATTCGGGGGAGGGGGTGGAGTTTATTGATCATATTTGATACATTCTGAGACATTTGGCCTGTAATAGCTTGATATTATTCTCTCTTTTCTTGTTATGTATATATTCTCTCTATTTCTCTCATTATGTACATTCATTCTATCTTCGATAGTTTTTGCTTAGTAGCTTCTTTATTTTTGTTTCTTTGTTAGCTTTTTTGTTTGATTTAGTAGCTTCTGTTTATGTTTTAGTAGATAATAAGCCTTTGATTTTCTTAATGCCACGATTCTTTCCAAAGGTAGTTATTGTGTGAACCGGGTGATTCATCCCAACGATGGATGGCGTGACAACCTTCTTAAGGGAATGAGTCCGTTTTTCGTGTTAAGGTAATAATAGTAGTAGTAATGAATAAAAAGACCTAATTAAATCATGCTCGAAGAGTCAAACATGCTTCAATTGGTACCAACACACTTAACTACGTGCTTATGGTTAGAAACAAGGTTTCTAAAAGAAATAGCTCTAGTTAGTGACTTTGTGACTCTTGTGTTGACTTTGGCAATCATCGAGTGGTTTAATTGGACCATAGTGATTTTTTAAACTTGAATGTGATCGTTGTGGGCCCTCGACTCTGTCCTCTTTAACAATTTGGTTGCGTGAGGGGTGAGATGAATTGTTGCTAGTCCAAGTATCCGTGCGAAGGGTCTAGAACTTGTCATGAATGTGTTTCAAGGCGAAATCCTAAGTTTGCTTGGTTTGAAAAGTAATTGTAGGCCCTCCTTGGCCCGTTTGAGTTTTTCATTGCTAACCAATGTCATTATCCCTAGTCAACCCCTTTGATCATATATCCTTTCTCATTTGATAACCATGTTACAAGTCTTTACCCGTTTTGTCGTGACCCTCTCTTGACACCCGAGTTTTCCTTGCACTATTGTGTAACAAATGGCTAAAAATGTAAGTTTGGGGGAGTGACGAGGAACTTAAAAAGGGTATCAAGGTATAAAAAAGAGAAAAGAAATGATGAGAAGGAAGGGCAAGAAAAGAAAAGACCAAAAAGAAAAATGCAAGAAACAAAAAGTTAATAAGAGGAAGAGTTGAAGGGATTCAAAGAGAGGTAATGATCCCAAACATGAAAAAATAGAAGAGGGAGAACAATAATGTAAGGATCAAGAAAGAGTGATGTTAAGTCTCTCTAGTCCCCCCAAGAAAAAGAAAGTGCTCAAAGAATTTGAAAAGTATGAGCCGAGAAGTGGAAAATGGAGTGCTTAAGGAAAGGTGTAACCACTCACCCATATTGTATCCAACCCTAATTCAAAAGCCTTCATTACATCCCGAAAGAAGTCATACTTGATTTCAATCCGAGTGAGCTTACATTAGTGGCGATCTGCATGAGGGGCAAGCCTATGGTGCTTGAAGCCGTACGTGTGACATTCTTTTGAGAGAGATGAGTGAACCTTTCATAAATCTTCGAATTTAGTGCTAAATTTCTTAAGTGAGCCAGGAAACTGGAAAGAAGAGGAGGAAGAGTTTGGAGTCTACCGTGACCTACATGATAGGGCAAGAATCCTTGATGAGTAAAGTCAATTCTTGAAGCTCAAATATCACATTAGAATTATATGTGCATGAATATTTAACTTGTCGCCTTGTTGATAATATATGAGTATAGTGGGTAATTGTTGGTCCCAATCGATGTGTGGATGGCTCGACTTTGACTCGTTAAAATGACCTTTAACTTTTGGAGATGAGAACTAATTTATTTGCTTGAGGACAAGCAATGACTTAAGTTTGGAGGAGTTGATAAGTGGGGATTTTGACTGCTTATTAGCACCTTTTAGCTTTTGTTTTAGTCAAAAAGCATTTAATTATGTTCCCGAAACTAATAAAATTTTGCAAAATTATAGGTATGCTGGAAGTTTGGTCTCCCGATATAAAATCCGACTCAAAAAGAAGTGTTAAGCACAAGGCAATAAAGGGCGCAGAAGCACAAATGTGCGGTCTGCAGAAGAAATTGCGGACCACAAATCAAGGAGAGAAGTTTAGCAGAACTTTGCACAAAGAGCGGACCGCACATGATTTGTACGGCCTAAAAACTGAGCTAATAGTCGAAAATCAGAAAGTATGCAAAAAGAACAAGTCCAGAAGCCTCTGTGAATTGCGGACCGCACAAAAATTGTACGGCCGCAACCCAGAAATGTACTGCCGCAGAAGATTGCTTCGCGGCCGTAGTTCTGAAATGTGCGGACACAGAACTCCACTTCCTGCCAGATAAAGAAATCTGCGGACCGCACATGGAATTGTGCGGCCACAGAACCTCCCGAGGGGTATTTTTGTCCGAGATTTTTAGTCTTGTATAAATAGACGAGTTTCACAAAATTAGGTCAAGTTTGAACATTTGAAATTGTTGTAGCCATTTTTCTTTACTACTTTAAAAAGCTTTACATTGCTTTGGTGTATTTACATTAGATTTAATCATTTTAAGCATTCATTATGAGTTTAATTAATTTTTCTTTCTTATTTTCTTCAAATCCCAGTATGAGTAGCTAGACGTTTACTAGGATTGTGACCCAACTCTAGTGTGTACACCTTATGGGTATAAATTTAGTGCTTGTTTATGATTGGGTGTTGATTATTTAGCTTAGTCCATGCTTTAATTGTCGAATTAATTATTGCAAAATTTAGTTCATTCCATTTGACATAGTCTCTACTTGAGAAAGAGGTACCTAGTCTAGGATAACTTAGCTAACAAGGAATTGGGTCAATTGAGAGATTGATTAACCCAATTAAAGGGTTCAATCTAGATATAGTAATAACCTGACTTGAGCTCTTATCAACTGTTTGAGATGATACTCATTTGGTCTTGAGAAAGCCAAATTGGGCAAAATCATTCTCTGACCGAGAGGTATTGAGTGGGTAATGTAGAGTTGTGAGCTATAATACACCCCAATCAACAAAATAAGCATTAACGTTTTATCTCATTAGGAAAACACCTAGGTTATGGTCATAGTCCTAGGCCTTTTACCCATTTGAAAAAAAACTTAAAAATAATTATCTTTAGTCTATTTTCTTTATCTTGCAGTTATTAGATTAACAGTTAAAATAGAAAATAAATCCTTGTTGTGAAAGTGCAATCTAGATAATCCAATTGCTCATTTGAAATATATACACCTAACTCCCATCCTAGCTCCCAGTGGATTCAACCCCGACTCCTAGTTGGGTATTTATTATTGCATACGACTGTTTCATATCTACATTGAGGAGTGCTTTGGACGTGACTAGATGGTACAGGCTGACGAGGGTGGCTTTGGCGGTCCTTCGTGTTGCTCGTGTCCTCTAGCAAAGTTGGTCCTACCCCGGTCACTTAGAAACTCTTTGAGGTGTACTTGTCGCAACATGTTTACGACCACCTGCCTTAGGGTGATGCAATCCTCATTTTTGTGCCCTCGTTCTTGATGGAACTCGCAAAAGGCATCATATTTTCTTGTACATGGATCTGACATCATCTTTTGCGGTCACTTTACCTTCGGTCACCGTTTCCCAAAGCATAGACTATCTCTGTATGTGACACACAAAAATTGTGAGCGGATAGTAAATGGGGTATACCTATTTCATGCTGGTGAGTCCCTGTCCTTGGTCTAGATGGGCCCCATTCGTAGCGGGGGGAAGCCGCAACGGTCGTTCTGACATACGGCCGATGTCATTCTCTATTAGGTCGCGGAGCTGCGAGATCTCTTTTGGCATCGTCCCTTCGATATTTTTTGGATTCGGCCTATACCGAGGTTAGTCGATGAGTGGGTCCATTGAGGTCATCCTCATATGCTCGGACCTCGGCATAATAAGCGTTGCATATTTCGTCCCAAGTGGTTGGGGGATGCTTCATCAGCCAACTCAATAATTTCCTGGTTGCTCTCGAACCATCCTTGCTCAGCCCGTTCTGAAAGTCTGCAACCGTCATTCCTTCAGATACGTTCGGCAAAGTCATCATCACTCGATTGAACCGGGCGAGGAAGTCCACCAGCCCTTCCCCTAGGGCCTGTTTAATGGCAAATATGTCATTCATTCTTGCTTCGGTCTTTTTGGCCCCGACATAGGCTATTAGGAACTTGTCGGTTCTCTTCGAAAGTTTCTATGGAGCGCATTGGTAGCTGTGAATACCATGTTAATGCTCCTCTCGTGAGGGTTTCGCCAAATTATTTTAGCAAAATGGAGGACACCTGCTCTTTGGCGAGGTTGTTGCCTTCGGTGACATAATATGTCACATGATCTTCCGGTCGGTCGTGGCATCGTATATCATGAGGTAGGGCAACATTTTGAAGGTTTTTGGTATGGTATGGGGAGTTGCATCATCACAGTATGGATGCTCTATGAAACGACTGGTGTCTCTTTTCAGTAGCAATTTAGGGGCACCTGGTATTTTATCGACCCGCTCCTGATGTTTTTTCATCTGATCTCGGAATGTCTTATTTGCATTCTCCATTTCTTCCATCCTTTTTAGAATGGATGTAAGGGCATTATCACCTGCATTATCAATGGCATTGTGAGTTGTACCTGCCATTGGACGGGGTGGCTGATTGCATTGTTCGTCTGTTCGTTGGATCATAGCAGTCCCTGCAGTTTCTGTAGCTAAGCCTGTGATGGGTTTGCTGAGGATGTTCCTCAGCGTGTCGGTCAACCACGCCTCGAGAAACTTTTTGATAGCTGGGGGTGGCCCTTCCTTCGCAGACGTAGAGGCTCATTTGCCATGAGGTTTTGTTATGCTGCAGTGTGGGGGTGGCGACCCATCTCGCCTAGGGGACGCATTCGGCATCGTATCCTCATCAGCTGTTTCGCAGATCTCATTGAGGACGGTTATGAGGTTGGTAGGTAAGTCACTTGTTATCCTCACCCTTTCTTCTCGGTCACCTGTCATGCTAGATTTTGCACAAGGAAAGAGAAAAGATCTTGGGCTTTGTGACATTATTGACGAGCGTTAGTTATAGATCTAGAGGAGACTAAAAATTTAGCTAAGAAATTTTCACAGACAACACCAAATTATTTGACCCAAAAACATAAATATTGGTTCAAATAATTAATTTTAGTTAATCATAGGCTAATCTTAGTTAAGAATAATATCCTCAGATCTTCTAAATCAGAAAAGGTGGTTGAATAGCGTTTATGAGGAAAATAATGAATTTATGTAATAAATGCCTTTTGCTATCAAGAACAGCAACAACGTATGTGATATTCAATAAATGACAATATAATGGCACTCATGTAATTAAGAGGAATAATTTAATCAGCGAGAGGTGGAACAAACGAGCCTTCCACCTGACAATGATTGAACGATAGATCCTCAAACGATTGAGGATTCCTCGGATCTGACGAGAATCTTAGTGAAAAGTTGAAGTCTTGTGTTGAGCGAAGAATGAATCTTTTTCAAAGTGTTGTTCTTACAATTGAGTCTCACATGCCTCTATTCTCACTCTTTTTCCTATTTATATGAGACATATTCCTAATAAACTCTAATAATACACACCCAAAGAATATCCACAGAATATTCTCTTTAATACCCTATTTCGAAACTAGTCGTTACAGCTTCATTGACGGTACTCGACTTCGACCACGATTATTACCTCGACCACGACTCATGTTAACTCTTCGGCTATGAGCTTTACTGCTTCCTGATCCACCTCGACTAATGGCGGCTCGAAAATCCTTTTCTTAGTAGTCTTATTTCAAATATTCTAGAGCGGATTTTGACTCATACAGTTACTATAAACAAGTTTATTACTTTACTTATAATAGACTTTTGAGCATCTAACAACGTAAATTATTTTATCTATAAATATTCAAAAATTAGATCAATTATAAGATTATAAAATGATTAACAAGTCAGCTACATATTCTTGGAGACAAAGGGACAAACCAAATAAATAAAAAATTATAATTAAGTACAATCAAAGATAGCTATACCTTTGTCCTTTGGTTAGAGCACCCGATAATTACAGTGAAGACCTGCCGGTGAATTTAAAAAGAAAAATAATAATTAAAAAACAAAACGGGAATAAAAAGGTGGTCCATGAGATGGTGCAACCTGATGCAGCCACGTGTGACTGGTGCACAGGTAAAGTTAATAATCTTATGTTTTAATTTATGTGAACTTACTTACTTTTTAGTCCGTACAAAAAAGAATGACATATTTTCTTATTTGAAATAATTTACCTTTATGCAATGATTTATAGCAACACAAAATATATATGCCTTATTTTACACCACAAGTTTAAAAGTCTTATCTCTTTTTTTAAATTTCGTGCTCAATCAAATGAGTTCACATAAATTGAACGGAGGGAGTATAAACTTATAATCAAGTAGAAAACTGATACTTTAATTAAATTATTAATTAAAAGCTGTTCTTAACACTGCCCTCAGAATATAGTGTTAAAGCATTCCCACGAACGAGTTGATAATTGTTTTCTCGACAGAAAATTAAAGTACAACAGATACCCTTTTAGATTTGTTTTTTTTTGTTTTTGGAAAACTTCGCAAGAATTTTAATTTTTAATACATGTAACCTAATTTTCGCATATAATAATCATTTTAAAATTCCTTTCTTCTTTTATTATTAACGTTTAACAAAATTGCTGCAAGGAGTCTTTTCGAGATAATGCATATATTAGTCGATTAAACAAGAAAAAAGCTATTCTCAAACATATAAAGAGATTTAAAGAGAAATAGCAGAAAAATAATACGTCCTTCGTTTCAATTTATGTGAACTCATTTGACTGGACACAGAGTTTAAGAAAAGAGAGATGACTTTTGAACTTGTGGTATAAAATGAGGCACATATATTTTGTGTGGCTATAAATCATTGAATAAAGGTAAATTATTTCCAAATAGAAAAAAAGATTATTTTTTTTTGTACGGATTAAAAATAAATATATTCACATAAATTAAAACGGAGAGGGAGTAATAAAAGATGAAAAGACAAAAATCCTTGGAAGTAGGAAGAAGGATCCATTCATGGAGGCGTGTAACGTGGAGCTGTGACAAACATTAGCATCTGGCCCAACAATAATAATAACAACCCAGTATAATTTTACTAGTGGGGTCTGAGGAGGGTAGTGTGTACGCAGACGTTACCCTTACCCTGGGATAGAGAGGCTGTTTCCAAATGACCCTCGGCATCCTTCCCTCCAAGAACTCCCCACCTTGCTCTTGGGGTGCACCCGGTGCAAGTTAGAAAATCCTGTTTTTTCGCTTTATGAGCTTTACCGTGGTAATCTTCGAAGTTGAGAAGATTACTGCGCTATATATACTTATAAAAGAAATTACTGAGCTACATAATACTATAAGTTTAAAGACAAAGGAATATCTGTTGACACTCATTGTAAAATAGCTCGGCCATTAAACACCAAAAAAAATCATTAAAAAATAGACGAATTGGATTTCTTCATTCTTAAATAGAGATATTGAATTTGAACTTTAAATATTATACGATTTAAATCTGAATTAATTGGATCTTAAAACGCTACCGAATTAAAAAAGAAAAAACAAAGTGAACACCACAAGAGACAAAACGAAATGCAGCCCCACGTTAAAGGTCAAGAGTCAATTCTTGATTAATGGCCTCAAAATCTTTGCCCGACCCGACTTGAATCTTTAACCGTAGGATCCTATCCCTAGCTTAATTAATTAAGAAGAGATTAATAAAAAGTAACATAGGTTTGCGCATTACCCCATTAACCCTAGTAGACACAAGATATAGCCACTTTCTAGTGTCAGCAAATATCATTCATTCTGTTTAATTTGCATTTTCAAGATGATCGTGTGGAAAAAGCTTGGAAAATTGCAAAAAAAATGATACTGTATAGTCGTGTAAAAATAATAATCGAAATAATATAAAAAATTTATATATTTTTTATATATATATATATATTTTATATGTTATATACAAAAATTATACAAATTTTATATATATTTTCGGCTACAAAATATAAATAATTTCTTATGCAAATTAAAAGTGATAATACCAAAAAAGTTTCTGCTGCTTTTCCTAGTGTTCTATGCGTGTGTTTTTAGGCAATATGAGAACCTTTACCAATTGTTCACTGCAGAAGTATAACCATAAAATATAACGAATTAATGGTTAACATTTTCCAGCCCCGAGTAACTACCTGTTTGCCTTAGCTCATTAGTATTTTCTTGAAAAATACTTTTAGAGCATGTTTGGAAAGCCACCTAAGAATTAGATTTGGGTGTGATTATATAATTTGACATGTTTGTTTTTAACAAAAAATTACTTGGTCAGCAAGGAATTAAGTGTAATTAGAGAGATGTAATTACACTTTCCAATTCTTAAGTGAATATGAGAATTGGGGGTAATTATAGTGTGTACTTACAAAGTTACTTTTTAATTTCTTTTCTTTTTGTTTTTATTTTAATTTATTTTCTTTATAAATTTTTATTTCCATTATTTTAATTTCTTTTTATTTTAAGTTTTTATTTTTACTTTTAATTTTAAAATATATTTTCTTTGTATATTATTTATCTTTTATTTCTCTACCTTTACTTCTTGTGATTCTATGTAATTTCTCGTATATTTTATATCTTATTTATTTTATTTTCTTTATTTAGCGTAATTGCTCGTATATTTTTATTTTTTAATATCATATATTTATTTTATTTTCTTATTTATTTTCTTTAATTGATCGTATATTTATTTTCTTTATATCTGTCACTTTTGGACAAGAGTGAGTTGCTCTAGTGGTGAGGACCCTCCACTTCCAACCAAGAGGTTGTGAGTTCGAGTCACCCCAAGAGCAACGTGAAAAGTTATTAGAGGGAGGGAGCCGAGGGTCTATCGGAAACAGCCTCTCTACCCCAAGGTAGGGGTAAGGTTTACGTACAAACTACCCTCTCTATACCCCACTAGTGAAATTATACTGAGTTGTTGTTATTGTTGTTGTATTTAGCGTATCTACGTTATTATTCTAGTTTTTGAAACTACACCTCCTAATATTAAAAATAATGAGTCATTAATAAACTTGGCATATAATGAGTGATGTCATTAAAGTAGAATTTCGTTGTTGAATGATGTTATAAACTTATTATGTTTCATAATTTTAAGTTGTATTGAAACGTATTTTTATTATGTTGGAATTTAACATTTGTTAAAGTTCTTTTTTGGAATTTTGAAATTGCATTATATTTATGGTTTCAATTACTTGTTTTAGTAGTATTGACTTATTATTTCACATTGCATGTTGTTCATTTTTTAGTTAGAGTTGATAGATTAGTTTTGTCGAACATTTACATAATGTTATGACATTATATTTATAAATATTAATTTATTTTATCAAACATGCATTCCATGATGTTCTTACAAAACATATGTTTTTAGTTTTTATACTTACTTAAATTATATATTATTAATTTGGAAAATATATATCAATTATTTTTATAATATAAGTTATAAATATATGATTACTAATTAGTGTATATTCAAAAATTAGATTTTGCATTTTAAATACCAAATCTAATACCATTTATACTTATAAAAAATCATTTATAGCCATATATTTATTATATTAATTTTTAAGTTTTGAAAATTGCTTCATTTAAATTTAATTTAAATATATAATTACACTTGTGCAACCAAACAATATGCTTGCAATTACACTATAATTACGTTATGACAAACAAACAGGCACTCGTAATTACTGGATTGTGTAATTACTAGGCATTGTAATTACTATCATAGTAATCACACCAATTTCAATTAACGGGTGACTTTCTAAACAGACCCTAAATTGAAAACTGATTGTATACCGAGATGATAAACGTTTATAAGTTTAAATGTTCATTAAGCCGTTTTGCCTATGATTTGACTGGGTCATAGGATGAACGTCCTCCTCCTATTTGAACACTTTTCATGCATATATCTTGCCTAGCACATATATGATATATTATCCTCAATTTGTTTTGAGTTAAAAAAAGTATAATTGAGCAAATATTAAGAGTGCAGTTCGAAACATGAAAACATGGAGTAATTGGTAGGAGTAAAAATAAAAATGTTAAACATATAGATTGAAAGTGCAGTTTCACAATTATAACTTGACCTTAGATCATATGGTTGTAATGTTTCAATATCATTTTCACTGACGAGCTCTACCAAAGTACATCTTTCTTTCTCCAATTTTAAAGAGACTACTCGTCCACTCCACGTCGAAAAACTTTAGAAAAGAAAAGATACTAAAGAAAAAGAATTTATTTTTTGTCCATACCCAAAATAAAAATTTAAGTCAACAGAATATGCAAATGTGTATCACAGCTTCACATAATAACAATTTCTAACCCCAAACAATTCACCGACATTTTTATAGCATTTTATATTAGGGAAAAGGGCCAAATATACCCTTTTACTATTGCCGGCATTTAACCTCTGTTATACTATCCGGCCAAATTTATCCCTTTCGTTATAATGTCCGGCCAAATTTACCCCTATCATCACCAAACTTTTAAAAATTACCCCTTGATCTATTGAGTAATCCAAAATCTCCAATTTTCTTTTATTTAAATAACTTGTTCTTCTTCTTGCTCCAATATTTCCAGAAATTACTATTGATGTGAATGCTAAAGGTACTAGATTATACAAATTATTCATGCATATTTTTAATTACCAACGCACCCACTTCTTTTCTTGTAATAATGAGTTTGAAATTGGTTTAAAATTTTATTTATTTTCCAACCATATACACACCGTATAATTCAGTGGATCTATTTATTGTGTATTATATGCAGCTGGTCATCATGTATGTACATATATATTCGAATATATTTTGTTATTATCTTGTTAATATAGAATTTGATCGACTAACTTAAGAGTGCACAATGCGCAAACATTTGATTAAAGTAAAATTGAATTCGATAATGTAAAGTGTCCAAGGAACTTCATCTTCTATCACTAATAAGCAAAGTCTCCATATATTTGGTGTAACGAATTCATTAAAAGTGGGATATTGTAAATACTTTTGAATTTTAGACAAACTACCTAATTTAGTTTCTTCAATTTACTATACTTTATTTACTAACAACAACAACAACAACAACAACCCAGTATAATCCCACTAGTGGGGTCTGGGGAGGGTAGTGTGTACGCAGACCTTACCCCTACCCTGGGGTAGAGAGGCTGTTTCCAAATGACCCTCGGCATCCTTCCCTCCAAGAACTCCCCACCTTGCTCTTGGGGTGACTCGAACTCACAACCTCTTGGTTGGAAGTGGAGGGTGCTTACCATCAGAGCAACCCACCTTGTCTAACCGATGTATTATTTTAATATTTCTTTCTCTTATAACTTTTTTCAAATAAGAAAGCACGTAAATGTTAATTATTTCGAAAATAGTGGATTATGAAGAAGCATAAGTGACTTAATTAAAATAATTTGGAAGATTCTGGGTCACCTGACGGACTGGGGTAATTTTTAAAAGTTTGCTGCTAGTGGGGGTAAATTTGGCCAGACAGTATAACGGTAGGGTAAATTTGGCCGAATAATATAACGGATGTTAAATGTAAACAATATCCGAAATAAAGGGGTATATTTGCCCTTTTCCCTTTATATAGCCTTTGTCAAGCCGTTGACTCTGGCCATTTGGCATCTCCACTTCTTCACGTCGCGGTTTCAACTTTTTTTTTTCCCCCTCCTATTATCTGCACGAAAAATCTAAAAGGTGTCTCCTATTATCTGCACGAAAACATTGTGATAAATAATTTCTTGACATCCTCCTAAGCTTCACATGGACAGACTAACACATGTCTCATTTATCAGCGCTGCATTTAAAAGAGAGGAACATTATTTTTTGCGTAATACAATTGTTGCGAGTTGTGCGATGCTTTGTTTTCCACAAATTAATGGACCTAAATTTTATACTTTTAGGTCTACAAACTTTTTTTCCCCCTGTAAAATGGATATATTAATTACTATTATATACTCTCTCCGTTCACTTTTACTTGGCATGTATACTAAAAATAAAACTTGTCACTTTACGCATATCAAGAGAATTCAATTTTTTTTTTCTGTTATACCCACAATATTTATTACTCATTTCAAATCATTTTCTCAAATCCAATAAAATATGCATCAATTAATATGGGTATCATGGTAAATTATGCACTTCATTTATTATTTCTTAAGGGGCGTGAAAAATCAAAACGTGCCAAGTAAAAGTGAACGGAGAGAGTACTAAGTAGTAATAAGTGACTTTTTGGCTTTTGTATTTTGGTTCAAAATAAGTGTCCGTTTTATATAATCAAGAATGGATTAATTTTAATTATTCAAATTTGCCCTTATTCACATATCCCAATATGTCAAGTTAACATTATACAAATTTTAATTAAAGGTAATTTAATCAAAATATTTAAATTTCTTTTAGGAATTAGTACTTTCTTAAGGGGTGTACCAAATATTAAAAAGTAACTTATTGTGAACCGAAAGGAGAGGAATGGTGGAGATAAAATCCTTCGTGAAGTTATACAAGAATTATGCACTATTTTATCCATGTGTAATAAGAATATGGGTGTTAGTAATATATAGGTTAAAAAAAATTACGCATAAATTATTTTAAACTAGGCAATCCTATTTCATGTATTTATTTTTAATAATTGAATAATTTTATTTGTCACAATATGGATATTTTTACAGCTCAAACAAAACAAATAAGCATTAAAATTGGACATGAAAGTACAATTCCTCAGGGGTTGTTTGGTACGGAAAAGGGGAAAAAAATGCCTTTCATTTATTTTTGGTACCAAAAATATCCCTGCCATCTATATTTTAGACTACAAATGACCTTAAACCGTTAGTCTTGCCATTGAAGGAGACATGACAGTCCAACTGGATTAGATTTGCTTACATGGTCATCCACTTAAGCAATCCAACATCGCAAAATTATTTTTTCGGAAAAATTATTTTTTCGGAAGTTTTTTAAAAATACAAAAGCAACACTTATTCCGAAAAAAATAAAAAATTTCCGGAAAAACAATTTATTTCGGAATTTTTTATTAAAATACAAAATCAGTACTTATTCCGAAAAAAGTAAAAAAAATTAGAAAATTAATTTTTTGGAAATTTTTATTAAAATAAAAAAGCAACACTTATTCCGAAAAAAGTAAAAACAAATCCGAAAAAATTATTTATTCTATTTTTTTTTTTATTAAAATACAAAATCAACACTTATTCCAAAAAAAATAAAAAAACAATTCCGGAAAAATTCTTTAGTTCGGAAAGTTTTATTAAAATAGAAATTCAACAATTATTCCGAAAAAAGTAAAAACAAATACGGAAAAATTATTTTCCGAAAAATAATTTATTTTTTTTACTTTTTTCGGAAATAATTGTTGATTTTGTATTTTAAATTTTTTTTAGAAAAAATAATTTTTCCGAAAAAATAATGTTGCTATGTTAGATTGCTTATGTGGATAGCCATGTAAGCAAATCTAACCTAGTCGGATTGCCATGTCATCTTTAATGGCAAAACTAACGGTTTACGAGTATTTCTAGTCCAAAATATAGACGATAGAGATTTTTTTGATACCAAAAACAATCGGAGAGCATTTTTGAGCTATTTCAAATAGTCAAGGGCTATTTACAGCTCAAACAAAACAAATAAGCATTAAAATTGGACATGAAAGTGCAGTTCCTTAGGGGTTGTTTGGTATGATGGATAAGCAAAAATAATTTTGGGGATAAAAATTTAGTACCGCATTATCCCTGTTTAGTAACTAATCTTGTTATCCGAGAATTAAAAATAGTATCGGGATAACTTACACTTGCCGGAGAGTGGAACGAATAGTAATCTCAGAATAAGTTATCCCTGGATAAAGCAGTAAAATTGACAATCATAGAATTAATACAACATATACAAGACAGTCAATAAAAAATAATACCGATATTACTAATCCTTACCTAACTAATCACAATATAACAAGTTCAGCATAAATTCTCTTCAAACCAAACGATTCTTTAGAACCAAAACTAAATATCACCAGCCTCAACTGCAATTTAAAATACTACGTAGCAAATTATTTAGGATAAAATTCAGTGTACCCAGATGCACTAATTTTGAAAACAAACTACTCTGTAGTAGACCTCTTGGATTATCATTCTGATAATTGCTTCTGACCTCATTTTACTCTGAAAAACCCTATTGTTTCTTTCCTGCCACAAGTAATTTATACTCCCTCCGTTTCAATTACGATTCATTATATAACAATCACTCCATTTTTACTCATATATAAGTATTTCTCGCATTATAGCTCAGGCATAATTAGCTTAATTATAAACCAAATACTCTTTTTATTTTTTATTTTTATGAGCTTCTCACTTTGCTCTCTTGGTAATTCGAAGCACAATTTCTATATTGAAGGTGAAAGGTACTTTTGAAATCAACAATTTGGAGATCCATTTTATCATAAAAAGAAAAAAAGATCAAAGAGATTCTGCAAAAAGATTTCCTTTTAGCAACTGATATCATAAAGGTTTTATTCTCTAATACTCAACAAATCATCAAAGGGAAGATACCCCTCTCTCCAGTCTCTTCTTGCCTAGTCCTATAGCTGTATCAGTATTTCTTGGGAATTTGGACAAACAATTTGGCAGGTCTGAGATTCTCTCCCTTTAATTATCTTTTTTTTCCTTCTTTTTCTGTTAAAGGTTGTCGTTGTTCCACATATATGTCGGTCTTGACACAAAATTGTAATCAATGTGTGCACACGAATAAATGGATTAATTATGCGCTCACCTATTATTAGTTTCTAAAAAAGAAAAAAAACCTATAGTTTCTTCAAATAATGTAAACGCCCCTCACTGTACGTAGTTCCAATAATTATTGCCCTTGACCTCTAGTTAGATTTTTGTTAGCGGCACAGTAGCTACTGTAGAACCTTTTTTGGAATTTATTTTGGAATATTTACATATCTGATTT
Organism: Nicotiana otophora; assembly: GCA_000715115.1. Classification (NCBI taxonomy): domain Eukaryota; kingdom Viridiplantae; phylum Streptophyta; class Magnoliopsida; order Solanales; family Solanaceae; genus Nicotiana; species Nicotiana otophora. Next base: position 193,767 of record AWOL01S0005857.1, read on the forward strand.
GTTCAAGTAGTATAAGGACTTACTTTTGTGCGTTGAAGCTAGTTATTGTACCTTATAATCAAATCCAAAAAGAGACACAACTAAATTAGTTATTTTATTTTCTCAGTTTACTTTTCGTCTTTTCATTTCTTTATCAGTATTTTCTTTTCTTTCTCTAATTGTCTGCGATAAAATGAATTTACGACTTGCTTTATTTTAATTTGATATATGTATTCTTCTTTAAGTGGAAAATGTTAGTTTTCAATATAATTTTTAATTTAAATTTTAGCACAATAAACTATTTCATATTTTGGATAAGATAACGTAACTGTGAAATTAACCAACATTTGAGGTGAAAGTGAATATTTTAACAATTACCTCATTTATGCATACACGACAACACGTACTATATCAATTAAAATAACAAAGATTAACGGCTAATTTTTTATTTTTTTTAGATTGCAAGGAGTGATGTTGAAGTTAACACAAATAACCATCACAGAACCCAAGTGTGATTTAAAATTAGTTGGAATTTTGAGCACCAATAATAAATGAAGAATTAGCTAGCGTTTGGCCATAGATTTTCAAATTTATTCTGAAAAATTTAATTTGGATGAAATTTGGTTTGAAGATGAAAATGTGTTTAGACATCTGTTTTGGGTGAAGTTTGGTTTGGAAAAACATGAAATATGACTAATACCCACAAGTTCTAAAAACTATCACAAATACCCAACAATACAATTGTCAATAACATTCATTATATTATCGCAAACCATAGTCATGAACATAAATAAATTTGATACAAAATTAACATTTTTATAATAAATTACATGATACACTATCAGATGACCGAGAAGACGAAACAACATCGTTATAAAATAATAAATGGTGGGTTCTTTTATAAAATATAAAAGTTTGGACAATTTTTAAAAAATATAATAGTGATATTTTGGCTGGTTTTGGGATTTGATATTTGGTATTTGGGATTTGGCCAAAATGTAAGCAAAATCTATGGCTAAACATGTATTTTTCAAATAAAATCCAAATTTATTTTGATAAAATCTATAGCCAAATGGGTCCTAGTACCGTGTACTAAAAAGTGAAAACATACACTCTCTACGTCTCTATTTAAATATCAATTTAAGTTTTATGTATGGATGATGCAGAAATGTTTTGCATTCTTTACAAAATAATCATATATAGCAATTATTTCTTTTTAATAAAAAATACTTAATACTAATAAAGTATAATAAAAATAGTAAATCAGGAGTACCTATTATTACAATATAAAGCATATTATAAACTTTTTTTATATTACAATCTGTATATATTTCTATAATTAAATCCTTTAAGGGGTCATTTGGTTGGGAAAGAACTTATTCCATGATTGATTATTCCAGAATTAGTTATTTCGAAATTGTTATCTTAAGGAATAAAAATAATACTATAATTCAGAATAAATAATCTCGAGATTAGTTATACTGTAATTTTATTTTAATTAAATATAAAATAAATTTATTATAAATTTAATCTTAAAATTAATTATTTTAAATCAATCGTACGATACGAGCCTTAGTGATATATCTGCACACACAGACATGTATAGCACCTCAGGGGTACCCTTGTCTTGTTTATCAGTTTTAATTATATCAGTTAGTCAGATCTCCACGTGCTCCTGGGGACTACCATCTCTCCTTACTTCAATGCCATAATTTCTCTTCTATTTTCTTTGAATGTTTTCATTTTCATTTACACCACCTTTGACCATTTCGCAACTACTTCTTCTCCAGTTTCTCTCCATCTTTCCTTTTCCTACACTAGTTTAATCCTTTCCCCATTGCTAAGTTATGCTCCAGTGGTGGCTTTCAACTCTCCAACTTGTTTGCAACAAGAACAATAAGTAAGTTAATGAGTAGATAACAGGGCAGAAAAACAGTGTACTTTTCAAGATTTTATCTTTTTTCAGTTTCAGAAATGGTAATGGAAGGGATTCAAGAAGATATGGGTGATGGAAATATGATATGTACAAATCATCCTTACAAAAACAATACCCCAGGTGGGATCTGTGCCTTTTGCCTTCAAGAAAAGCTTGGTAAACTTGTTTCTTCCTCTTTCCCTTCTGCTATTTTCCCTTCTTCTTCCTCTTCTTCAACCCCTTCTTTTAGATCTGATTTTGGAACCACTTCCTCTACTTCCTCAACTTTACCAGTACTCCAAACAAAAAACATTCAAACCAACATCCAAACAAGTGTTTGTAGTAACTTTAATCAGTATGCCACAGTGAGGAAATCAAGAATGCCTTTTCTGTTGAGTACTCAAAATAGGAGGAAGAATAAGAAGAAAGATGGTAGTAATAATAGTATTGTTAGTGTCATTGCTACTACTTCAGCTTCAGCTTCAAGTGTTGGCATTTCTATGAAGAGAAGCAAGTCTACTACAACACCAAGAAACCATATGCATTTCTTGGATAATGCTGATGAAGCTGAAGAAGACTATACTCCACACAGAAAAAGGTTCTGGTCATTTCTTTACTACTCATCTTCTAAACATTCATCTTCTTCCATTTCCAAGAAAACTGAAAAAACTATTAAAGATATGAGCTTTGCTTCATCGTCTTCAGCTGGGGCATCTGTGAATGGTTCAATGAGTAGGTCAAGGGACAAAAAGAAAGAAGAGTTTGTAGTTGTGGAGGAAAATGAGAGTCCTAATGAGGCAGCATTTGATAGAAAAGTATCTAGATCTAGATCTGTTGGTTGTGGAAGTAGAAGTTTTTCAGGTGATTTCTTTGAGAGGATTTCAACTGGTTTTGGTGATTGTACTTTAAGAAGAGTTGAGTCTCAGAGAGAAGGAAAGTCTAAAGTTTCATCAGTTCATAATCATAGAAGCAATGGTAGTTCAGCATCAGGTCAAGATTGTATTAAAGAAAGAGTGAGATGTGGAGGTTTATTTAGTGGTTTTATGATTACTTCTTCTTCATCTTCTTCTTCATCTTCATCTCATTGGGTTTCATCTGAGGAAAATGTGAATGGAAAATCAAGCATTGCTCCTGCATCTGTGGGACATCAGCTTGTACATGGAAGGAATAAGAGTTGGGGTTGGGCATTTGCAAGTCCAATGAGAGCTTTCAGTAGTAAGACATCATCATCTTCAAATGGAAAAAGAGAAGCCTCAAATAAGAATGCTACTCCAAATTTGGCAGCTATTCCTTCTTTGTTGACTGCAAGAGGCTAAAAAGGGCTCTTTCTTTTTCCTATTTTATTACTTTACTTTAAGTCTAATCAGATTAAGGGGATCTTGACGGTTCGAGACGTTAAAACAGCAAATGTAGGATAAGTAAGATTGCGTAAAATAAATTCTTGTGGTCCGGCTTTTTTCCGAATCCCGTCCCGTAGCGATAAAACCCTACTTCAAGTCTAATTAGCTACTGATACTACTACTACAGAAATTTACTTGTTTAAGACTCTGTTTATTTATCAGGTGTGATATGTGCTTATCTCCTTTTGGAACTACCTCTTTTTCTCTTGCTATCGATGTTGATGTTGATTTTTTGTTAATGATTCTAGTGTCAATTGTTTTTGCTTTTGTTGAAGCTTTGGTGGGCAGTAGAGTAAATAGGAGACCACTTGTTTATGTGTGTTGTAAAATTGAAATAATTGGTGAATAAAAATGCAATGTAGTTTTTCAGGAGGTGGAGTTGGTGGTAATTTACAAATGATGAGTGTGTACTTCCTTTGATCTGTTATTGGAAAGTATTTTCAAGGAGTGGTCCAATCCAATCCAATCATGTACTATATGTTTGTTGTTCATTGCAAATTGCTTATAGGAAACTTTATAAATGGAAAGAATTGTTATTTTTGTTGTTGCTGTATTAGCCTCAAAGGTGGTATGATGATGTTATTATTATGGCCAATAACTTGTTATTATTGAATTCTGCTGTTCAATTGGGTCTTAATCTTGTGGCAGTGTCACAACTTTAGTTAGCAAAATATCTATGGTTGGAATTCTGATTTTGGTAGAGTTTTGATTTATATGTAGAGTTGGGAATAATCAAAAGACCTTTTAGAGAAGCTTGTAAATTGGGGATCATATATGGTTTATCCCTTGTAATTGCAGTCAACATGTAAATTCAATACCTTTCAATTGTAAATTAAAACACTTTATTTAATCTCAATATATTGCATGTGGTTAGAAAAATAGAAAAGAAAATACAAAATAACTATAGCTAGCTGCATGTGTGCAAAGAGCAAGTTTAGGATCTTGATGGAGATAGGTGGAGTGATCCCTAACTTTAATGCATGGCTTTTGTAGTAGAAACTTTTGTTTAAAATCACAATCTATAGATTTTTGGATTGTGTATATATTGTAGATGTTTCCATGTAGGAGTCTCACTAGTTTAAATGTTACCCATTTCGCTGGCCAAAAGTCACAAAAATCCATAAATAATGAGTTGCTAAGTATCATGTCACTAACTCCTCATGTGCAAGGATTCATAGACACATCTAATCATTGTTAAAATAAAAGGGTGTTGAGAATTATTGAAAAGGAAAGGTTTTAGAATCAAAGACTCAAACTTTGAGTCAAAATTCAAGCACATGTTTGGTAGATAGGACACATGCTAAAAGCTCTAGATCAAAGTGACAAATGAATAAAACACCCAAACTTATAAACTTTTATACTAATCTAGCCTCATTAGTGTATAGTGTATGTATTCACTTAAGTCTGTCTCTCTTCTCTCTCTATCACTAGTTGAGGGAGAATCATTTCTCTTCTTTTTAAACTTTTTCTGTATCTTAGATCTATCATCAACTTGACTTTTCAAACTCCCTCAGTCCATCCAACCCACACCCTTAGGAACATAAACAGATTTGGGATACTGAGTTTGCAATTTCAATGTATGAGAGAAGTGATCTTGGCTTGCTTTTTTAATAGGATCAATTCTTTTTAAGGTGATGAGTTACTATTTGCTACTATCGTAAAACAAACATGAATTTCCGTCCAACTTTGGGTCCGTTTGGCCGTAAGAAAATTTTTCTTTTGTCGAAATCAGCGTTTGTTCATGAAAATTTTAAATTTCACTTGAAGTTGAATTTCAAAAAATTTCGGAAATTGAAAAACTCCAAAAAGTTATTTTTTTCACTTCAAATCACTCACAAAAATTCAAAAACAACTCCAAATTGTATTTATGTCCAAACACAATATAGCTTTCAAATACTATTTTCACTTTTTTTCCGAAATTTTACTCTTCGTATGTACAAACGTCCACTTAGTTAACGTCAATATTACTCCATTTGTATAAAATTATAACTTCACATTGCCCATTGATTCCATACCAGACTCATAAGCAGAAAGTTTCTCTAGCTCTTTGCCAATTAATCAACGTCCTTCTTGCTCGTTTTAAAGCATTGAAGAGAGATAAGATATTCTAAAGATAGTTGTTGAGGAATTAGCTGATTTCTAACTACGAGTTCGTTCTCAAGCTAATTGAATGTCTATCTGCTGCTACTTTACTGCTCTTTATTTGTAAATAAAAAATTTCAAAATAAGAATAATGCTGAATATAATTACACTAATACTCATAAACATAGCGAGCAGTTCTAAACAGGTTCTTAAAAATGGCCTCTACATTTTGATCTTGGAGTACTAAGGGTTTAGTGCTTAGATTTTGGACATGGATTATTGAAGTAATAATAGAAGAAGAGATAAGTGTAGAGGCATATGATTGAAAAGGAGGACCCCAAATGCATAAAGACACTGGAAAAAGGCTGTTGGAGAAAATAGTGATGTTGTTGGAGAAGGACATGATATCTAATAAGCTCCACTCCAAAAAGGACCTGTACTTTGTAGCACCCACCAAAACTGTACATACAAAGACAACACATCACTTGGTTAAATATTTTGGGGCCCTGTTTTAAGTGTTTTGTAGTGGTGGTGTAGAATAGGGAAAAAATTTCTTAAGAAGCATTGAATGCAAAGATCTTTCTGCCCTTCTTACCAATTTCACTCCCAAAAACCCAAAGATCTCTCTTAGCCGTGGGACATGGGATAAACTTTAATAACATGTTTGGCCAAGCTTATAAAATCAACTTATTTTGAAAGGTATTTTTTTTTCTAAAAAAGTGCTTTTGATGAAAAACAGTTTGTGTTTGACTAATTAATTTGAAAAACACTTTTGAGCAGTAATTAATATTTGGCCAAACTTTTAAAAATTGCTTGTAAGTGTATTTTTCTTAAAAGTGCTTTTGAAGAGAATCTACTTTTTTTTACTTTTCAAATACTGTTTCTATTTTTTCTCAAAAGCATTTTTTTTCCATCTAAAAGCTTGGCCAAACACCACATAAGCCTTACGATCCCATTAACCACACTACAATGTCTTCTTAGTTTTTTCCCTTTTCCCCCTTGTTTTCTGTATTGGTTCTTTGATTATCAATGGCCCCTTTCTTTTCTGTATTGGTTCTTTGATTACCAATAACAATGTAAAACAAGTTTTGATAGTGTAAATAACTTTCTTTTGATGACCAAGAAATTGCTATGGAGCCGATGTTTTGGGCCAACTGCAGCCTTCGAAATTCAAGAATAATTGGCTCGCCCCTCTACACTTAAATATCAAAAATAGTTTACTTGGCTAAGGCTCGAACCTGAACCTGAACCTGTGACATGAGATACAAGTCCCTTAACCTTTGCCAATTGAGCTAACTCCCGGGTGCGTAAAACTTTTCTGTTATGCAAAATTTATGGAAATATGAAATATGATCTCTATTGTTAGAAAACCTTAGTAGATACCCTATACCTTCTGTCTTGACTTGTAAAAAAATAATCATATTGTTAAGATCGTCATTTTGATTTCACAATATATGTTACACATGTATAAAAGTTTGATGCTTTAAGCACATTGACTCCATGCTTAGAAAATACTTGAGACTAACCATATCGGTCACTATTATGAGGTTCAAGTTATATTTGTATTGACAGACATGGCAACATGCTATACAAACTTTACGAAGTCTCTCGTCTTCAAAATCAATCGCAAAAATTTATAAAAATATCTTGAACATAGAAAGAACGATATTTAGGATCGTTTGGCCATAGATTTTGTCAAAATAAACTTGGGTTTTATTTGGCAAACACATATTTGGCCAAATTTTGGCCAAATCTCAAATCCCAAAATCAGCTCAATAGCTGGTTTTGGGCCAAAATATCACTATTATATTTTTTAAAAATTGCCCCAAACTTTTATATTTTATAAAAGAGCCCACCATTTATTATTTTGTAACGATGTTGCTTCGCCTTTTCGGTCATCTGATAGTGTATCATGTAGTTCATTATAAAAATAATAATTTTGTATTAAATTTATTTATGTTCAGGAATATGGTTTGCGATAATATAATGAATGTTATTGATAATGGTACTGTTGGGTATTTGTGATAGTTTTTAGAACTTGTGAGTATAAGTCATGTTTTATGTTTTTTCAAACCAAACTTCACCCAAAAAAGATGTCCAAACACATTTTCATCTTCAAACCAAACTTCAACCAAATCAGATTTTTCAGAATAAATTTAGAAATCTACGACCAAACGCTAGCTTAATATACTTGAGCAAGATGAACTAGATTTCTAACTATAGACGAATGAAAGTACCTCCCTCCACCTTCAACTAACTTGCAGGAAATTATTATTGATCCCATGAGATGAAAAAAACTAACTTCTTAACTTTTTTTCGAAACAATAGAAAGAAAAGAAAGCAAAATAATTGTTATGTACTTAGATAACATGTAGAAATGAGAAGAGTACTCGGCCAGGACTTAATAAAATCAAAGACAGAAATTAATTTTGTATTTCTCACTAGTCTCAACCGGAGGAATTAAAGGGACAAGCATAGTCTTTGAGCTAACATTTTTCCTGCTAAGTACATGACTAATTGATCTCGCCCAACTCTAGTCCTAAAAAGGATAAGCGGTCGCTGCAAATATAATCCGATCTAAGAGTTCGGAGTCGAATCCCACAGAGAACTAAGGTTTTACTGTAACTGTTCAATATCACTAAAAAGACAAGCTCGAACAAGTCCAACGTTTTAAATATTAAGATTCTTATGTCTAACTAATTAACTAACAAATTAAAGTAGTAAATTAATAAATATGGATACTAAGGGTTGGAGAAAAGATTAAGGAGGCCTAGAGTTATGATTTTCCCAATTGTCGGAATCCTTCCCGCTACGTATTCTATAATTTCGCCTAAGTATTCTCTAACGATCGTGAGTACTTCGAGTGTCGTAATTCTCTCTCGAGCAACTACCATAATTTACTAGATATATTCTCTTGAACTATACTAGCTGATACTAATTCACCGCTCACTACGATCGCACCAAGGTTTTGTTATCTCTAATTCCGCTTTTAAACCCTCCGTATTGATCCCTCGATCACATACGTTAAGAGTGATATTGTTCAAAAACTATCTAAATATGTACCCTCTCTTGAGAAATACATACTAAATAGGTACAGTCAATTGATGGCCATTCAATCAACAACAGTAAACACGTAGTTGAACAAGTAGAGAAATCTAACGGTTTAATTATATAAAAATATAACGAGAATTTATTTTACAAAAGGTTCCATCAAAACCCTAGATAACAAATTAGATATTCATAATAGTATGCAAAACTACAATACTAGAATTCATAACCAATAATGAAAATAAGAAGAAGGAAATGAAAAAATCGTAGAAGAATTCTCCTCCTTACTCCTAGCGTGTTCTTGCCTCCTTGGGTCGAATCCCCTCTCTAAAAATGTCCACCCTCTCTAAAAAATAACTTTAATAGGTATTTATAAGGTAGGGTTAACGTGTCCATGTCCAAAACTAAGGAGGAAATAAAATTGGCTTGGATATCATCGTTGGCGCGAGGCACTGTCTGGGGCACCAATATTTCTGCGCGAGGCACTGTGTTGGCTACCAATATTTCTGCGCGAGACACTATCTATGGCACCAATATTTCTGCGCGAGGCACTGTTTGGGGCGTCAATGATAGTGCCGTAGACAATGCCTTGTACTGTCTATGTCCATGACTTTTCATTGCCTTGCACGTCTTCTTTTATTGCTCCATTTTGTAGCTCTAAGGTATTATTTCATGCAACGTTTCTTCCATTCAGGTCCAAGCATTCCTACACGTGAAATAAGCTCTATTAAGCGCAATTGTCGCATAAATTAGCATCCAAATAACAAGCAAGTAGGGTAAATAACGTCAAAATATATGGAATTATAGCACGATATCAGAAATGGTGATATGAGTCTAATCACTATGAATTCGAATTCTTACATTTGAAAAAATGTTTGCAAGGATGACTATTTGTGCAAAGTGGGAACAACCTAGAATATTGGTGATGTTTGGTTATAATTACATATTTTTAGTGCATTACTTATCTTATATTTTGGGGATTTAATGCTAAACTATACTATATTTGTGCTTAATTGAGTCTATTTTATGTGTAGGTGAATTGGAGATGAAAGTAGAAGAAAAAGGAGACCTACAAGTTGAAAGCGTGCACGGGAGCAGTGAATGAGAGAACCTGGCGACGCCAGGCTTGAAGCTGGCTTTAGGCTGGCTTTGCTAGGCTAAAGCTAGGCTGAAGCTGGCATTAGGATGGCGACGCCAGGCTAAAGCCAGGCTGAAGCTGGCGTTAGGCTGGCGACGTCAGGCAAAAGCCAGGTTGAAGCTGGCGTTAGGCTGGCGACACCAGGCAAAAGCCAGGCTGAAGCTGGAGTTAGGCTGGCGACGCTAGGCCTGGGGCCAGGTCCAATCCGAGTTTTGAAGACTTAATTCGTTTCCGGGTTTGACTAGAACTTGTCCTACACATTTAGGTCTTTTCCTACACATATAAATAGACCTAAAAACTCCACTAGGAAGAGAGAACATACTTGGAGAGAACATACTTGGAGAGGACGCTTTTGAGAGGAAAACACAAATACAGAGCCGCCGTGGAGGCTAGAATTCATCAAGTTCCATCTTTCTTCCACCAAACTTAGTAATTTTTATGTTTCTTTATATGATTTTTTGTTTGGCTACCATGTCTGTGTGGAGCTAAACTTTACGTTCTAGGGTTGTGGTTCTTTCATGACTATTGTTATTCAGATATTGATTTTGACTTCTTGATTTATCATATTAGTTTATTTATTCAATCTTGCACTTAATTATTTAATTGCTTGATCACCAATTGAATATTATCTACGAATCTAGAATTGAACTCGAAAGTGGGAATTCTA
>AWOL01S0005857.1:205032-216601 GCA_000715115.1 Nicotiana otophora
AGGCGAGTAAGAACTCGACAGATTCTTATGAGCAATATTAACCCTGTCAACCAATAAGCTAGATAAATTAGTCGGTCAATTCAATTGAAGAATACAATAGGATTGTTAGATAGCCCATAACCCTAGATCGTTTTCATTACATTGATATCATAAAAATCTGCTCTTTCTCTGTTCAAAGTTCATTATTTATATTTTTTTATTTAATTAGTTTAGAATCAAATATTTTTAGGTTTAATTCTTGTTTAGATAATTATGATAGTCTAATTTAGTTAGTAATTAATCACAAGTCCTCGTGGGTTCGACATCCGACTTTTAGTCACTTTATTACTTGACGACCGCGTATACTTACGTGTGCGTTTGGCCGCAACATATTTTTGGCGCCGTTGTCGGGGACTTAGAATTAACTATCTTTCTAGATTAGACTTTTACTTTTAACTTTATATTTTTTTTCTTTTTATAAATATTTTTAATTTTATAACTATTTAACTTTTCTCTTAGTGTGTTTCTAGTACTCTCAATATGACATCTAGGGATGAAGTATCCGGAGGTAAGGTTATTGATGAAGACCTTGGTTGACGGAAGACCGTTATGGCCCATCTTTTTGGTCTTGTCATGCCCTGAACTCTGGGAGGTCTGAATTTGAATATGGAAGTAAGGGTTAGTATTGGGACAAATATTCTCGATTAAGCGAATATACGGAACGACACTGTCTCTTAATAACGTTGGTGAATGATTAGTCTAAGGAGAGAGTTGATCTTGCACAAGAAATTGATAGTTTTGGCTTGGTTGTGCATAACTTGGATGCAAATTTGAATGCAAAGGTTGATGCGTGTAATGGCCAACAATTTAATGATGAGTTATGTGAAGCTAAAAGAAATCTTCTAGATCAACTTGAGGAGCTAAAACGAGAATACCAATCATTAGACCATATTTATTTTTGAGGATTCCAATGTTGAGAAGAGTGATCTAGAGACATACGAGGGAGTAGATAACATTACTTTGGGAGACTTGAGTGTGTGTATATATGGGGATGTAAATAGTAGTATAATTCATGAGTCAATGCGCATTAGACCTCATTCCAATCATTTTTCTACATTGTGTTTAGATAGTAAGATAGTAATCGAGCCATCTAAGCCTATGGGGGAGTCAAAGGGTGAGGATGAGAATTCCTATATTCTTGAATTTGTTGTGCCAAAAAGTAAAAATTACATTCGTCTAAAGGCCGAAAAGTACAGAGGGAAATATTTATTACTTGGTCTTGTTATCTTTGTAGCCCCACCAAAAGAGCATAGCCGAAAACTTAAAACCAAATTAGGGGTACAATTCATAAGTTCAAGGTGGAGGCAAAAAGTGGTTCAAGTCGTGCTGCGACTTTATATTAGGCGCTTGTTGGGAGGCAACCCAGCTTTACTACTTTCTTTTATTTTGTTTTTATTATATAATTTCGTAGTATTTGTTTTGATTTTGTAGGATGATAAGCATAGGAAACAAAGTCATTGGAAAAGTGACAAAGTGAGTTAGATGGTGAGAACTAAGTGTGGGGTGCCCACACAAAGGACCATACTTGGGAGAAGTCTGAGTATCCGTGAGCTGCTAATTCTTCGGCCTTTGGCCTACCAGGGAGTCTCTTTTTTCCCTTTTTGTTATTTATAGTGTGCATTGAGGACATTGCACAATTTTAAGTATGGGGTGAGGAGATTGTCTGGGTATTTTTCTGCGCTATCTTAGCTTAGTTGTAGTACTCGTTCTTAGTGTAGTAAAAAAATAAAAAATAAAAAAAAATAAAAATAAAAATAAAAAAAAGATTTTTTTTTTAGGTAGTGTAATAATTGTTCTTTGGTTTTTCTTTGTGTCGCGGTTCTTTTTCAAGGGTTTTATTTGAACCGGGTATAGGTAGTTTTATATTTTTTTAGGAGTAGGAGCCACTGTGAGATGAATTGAATTGGAGTAATATTTCTTAACTTTGTTATGCCTTGAGAATAGTGAGTACTTTGGTTGTGATGCTTAGGCTCAGTTTTTGACTCTTGTATAAGTAGCTTAAATCGTATGATCTTAACTTTGCTTAACTGCTTTGACTAGAATGTCTTGATAAGTCCAATCCTAAGTGAGTTATGTGCCATGTGTGTGCGAGGTTTGTGTGTAATTCTATGCATTGCATTTGATGTCTAGAACTTTCCCCGTGTGTTTTCAAAGCGAAATAGTAGTTTTGTTCAGTCTTGGAAGTGATATAGGCGTTTCTTTGTTGAATCAATTATATAATTTACCCTCCTTATTGTTATGTATCGTAGCTAACCCCTTTGAGCATGTAATCTTGTTTCTTTGGTAACCACATTACAAGCCTTACCTATTTGTTTGAATTAACCATCTATTTGAACCTTTTCACCTCTCATGAGCACTTGAATTATTATGAACTTTGTAAAAGTTAAAATGGTTGGTTTAGCTTTTGAGTGGAACTAATGAAATAAGGAGAAAGGCGCACTATTTAAAAATAAAATAAAATAAGAAAAGCCACTTGAATTGAAAAAGAAAGAAAAGAAAGGAAAACAATAGTTGTATTGCTGTGAAAAATATTTGTTGATAGTGGTGACTCTTGATATAATTGTGCTTAAAGAAGTATGGAGTTAATATATATTGATGTGAAGGTGGAGTTATGATTTGACATAAGTGTGGGGTTAAATATTAAAGTATATGTATTAAAGTGCTTAGGGAGGTGTAGTCACTCTTATATCCACATATATCCTACCCGACCCGTAGTCTACATTACAACCAATTAAAGTCCTACTTGATCCTAGACTGGATGAGCTCAATTAGTAGAGTAGTACACTATGGGTAAGCCTATGGCGCATCTTTTGTGGCATATGAATGTTATTTCAGAAAGTGAGTGAATTCTTTCTATCTTGAGTTCCTAATTGTTCTTAAATTTTTATTGTGTGTGGAACTACTCTCTTTTGTTGTGTGAGGGCACTTGATTCATGAAGGAAAGATAATTTCATTGACCTCTATGTTAGAGTAAGTGAGTGAGTTGTGAATAATGTGTGGTACTTGTGAGTCAAATTTTGAGGTGAAGATGTTACACTCTTGTGCTTAGTCTATTTTAAAGATTCTTGGTGTCATGAGTTAGGATAATTATTTAAAAAGGTCGTGTCTATATAAAGTGTAGTTTGATTGCTCGAGGACGAGCAAAAGTTTAAGTGTGGGGTAGTGATGTTTGGTTATAATTACATATTTTTAGTACATTACTTACCTTATATTTTGGGGCTTTAATGCTAAACTATACTATATTTGTACTTAATTGAGTCTATTTTATGTGTAGGTGAATTGGAGATGAAAGTAGAAGAAAAAGGAGACCTACAAGTCGAAAGCGTACGCAGGAGCAGTGAATGAGAGAACCTGGCGATGCCAGGCTTGAAGCTGGCGTTAGGCTGGTGACGCCAGGCAAAAGCCAGGCTGAAGCTGGCGTTAGGCTGGCGACGCCAGGCCTGGGGCCAGGTCCAATATGAGTTTTGAAGACTTAATTCGTTTTCGAGTTTGACTAGGACTTGTCCTACACGTTTAGGTCTTTTCCTACATATATAAATAGACCTAAAAATGCCACTGGGAAGAGAGAACATACTTAGGGAGAACATACTTGGAGAGAACATACTTGGAGAGGACGTTTTTGAGAGGAAAACACAAGCACAGAGCCGCCGTGGAGGTCGGAATTCATCAAGTTCCATATTTCTCCCACCAAACTTAGTAATTTTTATGTTTCTTTGTATGATTTGTTGTTTGGATACCATATCTATGTGGAGCTAAACTTCACGTTCTAGGGTTGTGGTTCTTTCATGACTATTATTATTCGGATATTGATTTTGCCTTCTTGATTTATCATATTGGTTTATTTATTCAATCTTGCTTAATTATTTAATTCCTTGATCACCAATTGAATACTATCTACGAATCTAGAATTGAACTCGAAAGTGAAAATTCTCGATTGCATATAGGATTGAGTAGAGCAACTTCTTGAACTCGGGCATCGGGGAACGGATTCGTGGTTAGGATAGACATGTACCTAATTGCCTTGCTTGGTTGATTTACATGAATTATAAATGTGTTCTTGTTGATTCTAACTCCATAGACATAAAGACGTTAGGTTAGCTTGAATAGGCGAGGAAAAACTCGACAGATTCTTATGAGTAATATTAACCCTGTCAACCGATAAGCTAGATAAATTAGTCGGTCAATTCAATTGAAGAATACAATAGGATTGTTAGATAGCCCAAAACCCTAGATCGTTTTCATTACATTGATATCATAAAAATCTGCTCTTTCTCTATTCAAAGTTCATTATTTATATATTTTTTATTTAAATAGTTTAGAATCAAATATTTTTAGGTTTAATTCTTGTTTGGATAATTAGGATAGTCTAATTTAGTTAATAATTAATTACAAGTCCTCGTGGGTTCGACATCCGACTTTTAGTCACTTTATTACTTGACGATCGCGTATACTTGCGTGTGCGTTTGGCCGCAATAATTGACACGAGAGAGACTATAAATCTTTGGTACTGTCGTTCAATTCTAGAGATACCAATCTTCGAACACTTATCCAGGGTCCTTTGAATAGGTTGAAAGACCAAATATCCCTTATCTATCATCTTCCAACATAATTCTTGGTATTTTTCTAGCATTACTTTTATCTTACCCTACGAAATCATTCAATGAATCCATAATACCTACATACAACTTCTATGCCGATAAAACTTTTTCGGGATCCTTGTGCTGATGGGTCTTTTACTATCCAATCGGCATATGCACTTTACTCTCCCTCAGTGAAAGTATTAGTGATTCATATCCATCATAATTGCAACTAGGCATGAACTGTCTGAATCTTAAATAAGATCAAGTATTTTTTTTGGCTTCTTTATGCTAATAAGCTTGATCATACACGAGAAATTTAAAAAAAGGACAGTATGATGCACAAAACATTCCGCATTCATGTAGGATCCGTGGAAGAACCGCACCTCAAGGGGAGTAATAGGCAGCTTACTTTGACGCAAGTATTAATGACTAATTCTACGGCTCGACTTCTGACCTATAGGTCATACGGAGATAACTTTATCATAAATTCTCTTTGCTAGAAATATTATATCAACTAGTAATTGCGCTCTTTGTTCTGCCCCTGTTGAGACACTTCAACATCTCTTTATTGAATGCACGTTTGTTGCTCACATCTGAACATCCTTAAATATTCTCTCAATGTTCACAATTTTGGCCCTGCTATATATCAAGGAAGCCTGCTCAAATTTTAGCACCGATTTCACCATGATAATGGGCTATTCCCTTCTCACTAATATACCCCTCCCGATTGTTCTTTGGAGCATCTGGGTTAATCTAAATAGAAATGTTTTTAACAGTACCTCAACCTTCGTCTTCATCAACGTATCGTCGTGCAGGTTGCTAAAGTCTTCTTCCTCGCAAATGTTGTCACCTTTTCTCCTTGGACCATCACCATCCATGTTAATTGACAACTGCCTTAGGATGATGTTGTTAAGCTTAACGTAGATGGTGCGCATAACAATATTACTGGAAAAGGAGGAATAGGGGAAGTGTTTAGAGCCATATAGCTAGTTGGTGTTGGGAAAAATAATATCCCGCCCAAGAATAATATCCACGATAAATAATAATGACACAAGAGAGTAACAATGACACTAAATTTTTTAACGGGGTAAAATACAATACTCGAAAGGACCAATATAATACCACTATAATATTACAACTTTGTAGTGTCAAAAGACTACTACGACTCAAAAGAAATAAACTCTTTATTTTAAATATCTCACCACAATATTACTCCAACTCTATTTTCTCACGGACTATAAAATAGTCTGTGGATTACTCTCACAACTCTAATACTTCTCTCTTATTTTTGGTGTGTTTTCAATGAGGAACGAATAACTCCTTTTATAGGCAAAATTGCCACCAACCTAAACAATTAGATTGGTTCAATAATTTGCAATGTTCAGCCGCCCAACTTGGCAAATTTTTCAGCCGCCCAATTTGCCTTCTGCAACTTTTTTCATCTTTTTCTTTATTTCCTTTTTATGCGTCCCACAAATCTCCTACAAATTTCAAATACAATTTGCAATTCTAAGATAGTAGGCGCCGAACTTTCTTTTTCTACAATCATAATTTTTTTATTTTTTCCTTTTGTTTCTTTTATTTGAATTGAGTCCCACAAATCTCCCCCTTAATTTTGATTTTTATTTTTCATTCAAAGACTTGATCTCAATCTCTGAAAATCGTCAAACTTGAGAGATTTGGTAAAAATATCTGCAACTTGATCATGAGACTTCACATATTTGAGTTCGACTTCCTTCTTGACAATGCATTCTCTGATGAAGTGATACCTTGTATCTATATGCTTGCTTCGATCATGATACACCGGATTCTTGGCAAGTGACTGTGCGGATTTGTTGTCAATTCAAATCTCCGCAGATTCAATTTGTGACAAATTGAGCTTCTTTAATAATCTTCTCAGCCAAATAGCATGACATGTACAAGATGTTGCTGCTATATATTCAGCTTCACAAGTCGATAGAGTAACAATGGATTATTGTTTTGAACTCCAAGAAATAACAGTATCACCCAAGAAAAACACAAAATCAGTTGTGCTTTTTCTATCATCAATATCTGCCGCATAATCACTATCACAAAATACCATAAGGTTAAAGTCATTAGAAGAAGAATAAAATAACCCAAAGTCTATCGTACCTTTTAGGTAACGAAGAATTCTTCTAGTGACTTTCAAATGAGTGGAGGTAGGAGCTTCCATGAAGCGGCTTACTACTCCAACTGCAAAGAGTATATCTGGCATGGTACAAGTCAAGTACCTCAAACTTCCCACAAGACTTTTGAAAAATGTGGGATCCATTTTTTATCCTTCATCAAACTCGAACAATTTTGTCCCACTCTCCATCGGTGTGTTTACGGGGTTACAATCGAACATGTTGAACTTCTTCAATATCTCTTTTGTATAGCTTTCTTGAGAGATAAAAATTACATCATCCATCTGCTTCACTTCTAGGCCCAGGTAATATGACATGAGCCCTACGTCTGTTATCTCGAACTCACGGGACATATCTTTCTTAAAAACTTCAAACAAACTTGGGTTATTACCCATGAAAATAAGATCATCAACATAATGACAAACAAGCAAGATATCTCCATTAGTATGAATTTTAAGATAAAGAGCATATTCATGGAGACAACGAGTAAACCCATTATCTTGAAAATACTTATCGATGCAACTATTTCATGCTCGTGGGGCTTGCTTTAATCCATATAAAGCTTTTTTCAACCGCAACACTTTATCTTTATGGTTTTTGACTACAAAGCCTAATGGTTTTTCAACATAGACTTCTTCAAGATAGCCATTCAAAAAGGCTAACTTGACGTCTAGTTGATAGATCTTCCACTTTATTTGTGCCGCCAAAGAGATGAGCAAACGAATCATCTCCATGCGGGCAACAGGTGCATAGATTTCTTCATAGTCAATGCCTTGCCTTTGCTTGTAGCCTTTAGCCATAAGTCGTGCCTTGTATCTCTCCACATCTCCATCAACATTCTTCTTTGTCTTGTATACCCATTTAACTCCAATTGCTCGATGATCATTGGGAAGAGTTGTTAACTCCCAAGTGTTGTTCTTCTCTATTGACTTGATCTCCTCCTCCATGGCTTGTCTCTACTTTTTATCTGTAATATCTTTATCAAAGTTCATTAGTTCACTGTCAGCAAAAAGACAATATAAAAATCAAAAATAGTAGCTTCTTCTTTGTCCTCATAGAGTTCTTGAATACTCATTGTCCTTTGCGGCTGTTCATTTAAACTTTCTTGAGAAGAAGTAGATGCAACATTGGTTGGAGAAGGAGATGGAGTTATATCCTGCACAAGTTCCACGGTCTCTGGTTCTTCTTTATCACCAAAGTATGGAAGAAAATCATATGAAGTTTCTTCCCGAGCTTCCCAATTCCATGCCAATTCTTCATAAAATTCAACATCACGACTTACCACCACCTTGTCGCTACTTGGGTTGCATTACTTGTAGCCTTTAGAACTCATATCATAGCCAACAAACACATGCTTGACACTTCGATCGTCAAGCTTCACTCTCCCTTGTTGTGGCACATGAGCATAGGCTATTCTCCCAAAGATTCTCAAATGCTTGATACTTGGTTTTCTTCCACTCCATGCTTCTTGAGGGGTTTGATCTCTAACATTTCTTGTTGGAGACTTGTTGTTCAAATAAACTGCACAAGAAATAGCTTCAGCCCAAAATTCCTTGGGCATACTTTTAGCTTTCAACATACATCTAGCCATATTAAGAATCGTTCGATTCTTTTTCTTTGCAACTCCATTTTGTTGGGGGTGAATAAGGTACCGTTAGAGGGCGACGAATTCCATGAGACCGATATAAGTCATTAAATTATTTTGAAGTGAATTCGCCTCATCTATTGGACCTTAAAGCTTTTATTTCATAGCCACTTTCTTTTTTCACAAGTACTTTAAAAATTTTAAAAGCAGCAAAAGCTTCAGATTTTTGGTTCAAGAAATAAGCCCAAGTCTTTCTACTAAAGTCATTAATGAAAAGCAGAAAGCATTTACTTTTACCAAAGAAAGGTGGATTGATTGGTCCACATACATCAGTGTGAATAAGCTGAAGCGGTTTGGTTGATCTTGGCATGGCCTCCTTTGAAAAACTCCCCCTTGCATGTTTTCCAAGAAGACAAGCTTCACACAATTGATTGGGATGGTTGATTGATGGTATCCCATGCACCATGTTCTTTTCTTCCATTGATTTGAGAGCTTCAAAATTTAAGTTCCCAAATCGCATGTACCAACACCATGATTCATCTTGCATATTAGCCGGCAAATACTTTGCATCAATTATTTTAAGATTCAGAGAAAAAATCTATTCTTTGCCATATGCACTTTAGCAATTAGAATTCTACTTGAATCTCTAAACCAAAGATGCATATTTTTCATGTGGATGTCATATTCTTTTTCAAGAAGTTGGCCCAAACTCAAAATATTACTTTTTAATTTCGGCACATAATAAACATCTTGAATTAACTTGTGGACATTATTTTTACAGGAGATTAGAATCGTACCTATCCCTTCGATTTGAATCTTTGAGGTATCTCCAAAAGACACATTACCTCTCACCGACTTATTGATCTCCACAAACTTGTCTTTGCATCCACACAAATGGTTGCTTGCTTCATTGCGCAAATACCACGAGCTACAATCATCCCTATCTTCTTCTTTGAGTGCCGACAATAATGTTGACTCATCTTTTTCTTTCTTGTCGTCAACAAGGTTATCTTTCTCTTCAATATTGCTACGACATTCCCAAGAGTAATGCCCAAATTTATGACAATTATAACACTCAATGTTTGATTTGTCATATCTTTGTTCATTATTTTCTTAGTAGTAGCCACATCCTCTTCCTTCTCTTAGTCCAGGACCACGACCTCTGAATGTTTGGCGGATTTTAACTTCATTGTTGAAGCTGTACCATTACTTCTTCCTCTTCTATGACCGCCACGACCTCGTCCTCATCCATTCCCTCGATAGCTCTTTTCACCTCCATAATTCTTAAAAGGATGCCTGAGTTTTAAGAACTTGCTCCAGTGACACTTCTTGTCTCCTCTTATTTTTTATTCATGGGCATGTAAAGAACCCTCCAATTGCTCTACCATCATAGAGTCTAAATCTTTAGACTCCTCAATAGCACACAACACAAAATTAAATTTAGGTGTTAAAGTGCGAAAGATCTTTTTTACCACACGGACATCTTCTACGTCCTCCCCGTATCTTCTCGATTGATTTACAACAACCTTCACTTTTGAATAATAATCCGAAATGCATTCGGATTCTTTCATTTTTAAAACATCTAAATCAACCCTTAGAGTTTGAAGTTTTACCTTCCTCACCTTGTTAACTACTTGAAGAAAATTTTGTAAAATCTCCCAAGCTTCCTTTGAGGTGGTATCATCTGCCACCTTCTCAAATATGTCATCATCCAGATATCGGTGGATGAGCGTGAAGGCTTGTTGATCCTTCTTCCTCGTCTTTGCCAAGACCTCTTTCTCATTTTGAGGCAGAATTTCCTCATTATCGGGTTTTGCATACCCTCTATCTATGATTTTCCACATATCCTGGGAGCTAAGAATGACTACGTAGACACCATTTCTCATAATTATCTTTTGTGAGACGAGTGTACTGAAAAGATAGCAGACTATTATTCGTCATGGCTCTGATACCATGTTGTTAGAAAAAATAATATCCCGCCTAGGAATAATATTTACGATAAATAATAACGACACAAGAGAGTAACAATAACATCAAATCTTTTAACGGGGTAAAATACAATACCCGAGAGAAGTAATATAATACCATTATAATATTACAACTTTGTAGTGTCAAAAAACTACTACGACTCAAAAGAAATAACACTCTTTATTTTAAAATATCTCACCACAATATTACTCCCACTCTATTTTCTCACAGACTATAAAATAGTCTGTGGATTACTCTCACAGCTCTAGTACTTCTCTCTTATTTTTAGTGTGTTTTCAATGAGGAACGAATAACTCCTTTTATAGGCAAAATTACCACCAACCCAACTAACCAGATTGGTTCAACAATTTGCAAAGTTCAGCCGCCCAACTTGGCAAATTTTTCAACCGCCCAATTTGCCTTCTATAATTGTTTTCATCTTTTTCTTTATTTCTTTTTTATGGGTCCCTCAAATCTCCTGCAAATTTCAAATGCAATTTGCAATTCTAAGATAGTAGGCACCTAACTTTCTTTTCCTCCAATCATAATTTTCTTTATTTTTTTTTCTTTTCTTTCTTTTATTTGAATTGGGTCCCACAGTTGGATACTGAATTTTTCCAAATACTTTACTTCTACTTCTATTACTCGAGTGAAACTTTATTACATGAATTACAAGTAACCAAGGATTTAAACATCACATTTACACATCGAATCTGACTACAAATAGCATGTTCTATGCTCAATGGAGTAAATGATAATTACATCTATGCAACACATCAGAGAAGCTAAAATTGTAGCAGATATTTTTTCTAAATATGTTTATAATAATAATGGTACAATATTCCCATTCTTTTGTATTTGACTATTATATGTATTAATGACCTTCAAATTAGGTACGAAGGAAAATGGTCATATCTTGTATCAATATTTAATCTTTATATATAAAGCATATCCACTTTAGCAAAAAATTAAAAAGAAAAACTTACACAAATATCCCAAATAAGTCTCAACTTACCAACCTCTAGCTATTAGTCATAGACTTACCAAAACTAGCCAAGCACATATAAAAATTGAAAAACCAAATAAATAAGGTTCTTTCTCTCAAAGAATCACATGCAAAAATCTCTTTCCATATTTTTAAGCGTGATTAGCAATATTAGATGCAAGACGGAAAGGAAATTTCATGGATGAGGTAGCAAATAAGGTGATGAAGTACAAAAAAATGAAAAAAAAATAAAAATAAAAAAAAA
>AWOL01S0005862.1:0-10800 GCA_000715115.1 Nicotiana otophora
AGTCTTAAAATGAGGGTGAATGGAAAATGGAGGGAAAATAAAATTTTTGAGTAACATTTTAAGCTTCCCCCTCTTGACAATGAGACATTGTCCCATATTAGAAGAGGAAAAGAGTTTTGGTGTGTATATATATAATTGCTCTTCTTGTAGCTCTTAAAGAGTTAAGAAGAAAGCAAGCCTCGCGTCGTCGTCGTCGTCGCTCGCTCAGCTCGTCTTCGGCTTCGGATTCGGATTCGGATTCGGATTCGAATTTGGATTTGGTCAAATGATCGATTGATTGATTAATATTTTGGACCAAATTTATTTGTTAATAGTAAATATTAACGTAAGATTATCCGCATTTGTAACGGATATATTCCAATCCAATCCGTGTATAACAGCCGCCTCAAGTGCTCTTTCCATCATGGCCAAGTGCTCTTCCCACCATGAATGTGCTTGCTCCACAAACAAGCTAATGCTTGCTCCACCATGGAGGGTGGATAATTGGTCTTCTTCAACACTGGTTGCTATATATATGAGCATCAGCTGTTGAAGAAAGACACACACAATACACAACACAAAGAAACTGAAAACGTTGGCTATACACTGCATTCCCTCCTCTCAGTATTTTCATTCGATTTTCTGAGTTTGTGCTCCTTTGTTCTGCATTGTTTTTAAACTTCAAACAAAGCAACAGTAAGTGTGATTTGCTACCGAAATTTGTGTTCGCTGAAACACTGGGGTTTGAAGTACCGCTACACAAGTGTGTCATTCGTTCTATCCTGGGAGGAAATAATCTATAACCTTGGGTACTAGGAGGGGATTAAATTCCTTAAGGAAACACTGTGAATTCAGTGGGCTCGAATACGATTTATTATTTTATTTGATAATTTATATTTTGCAGAATTATTATTTACAAATACAGCAATATTGGCGGGACTAACACTTTTGTAAGAAAGAAAACTCTTATATGTTTCTAACATCCATCTAAAATCCTATTGTGGATATTAACTTATCTTTTCATCAATCATCTTAATGTATGATGTGTACTCAAATAGGTTAGCTTGACACATTTCATCTAAACAATACTACTCATAAAGTGATATGTACAAGTATTATTTGTTCAAAAGAATGAGAAGTTCTTCCAACTATTAGTAATAACTACTGCAAACCCAATCTTTCTTGCAGCTTGGTTTGACATTACGCATAGCAAATTACAAAGGTAACGATATCTTTGCCATAAAAAAAGGTCCTTGCCCTTCTGTTCTTATTTTAGAAATTAAATAAGTTAATGCTTGATGCCAAGCTCAGTACATAGAAATTAGTTATTCCACTCTTGCGATATCAATACAAGAATGGAGCATTGCACGCTGATTCTTCAGCTTTTGGAACTCCAATAGCAGAGCATGAAGACATACAAAGACAACCCTAGTTGTAGCCAAAACTATAGTTTTTGACCAGATATTAGCTTAGCACAAAGCGACCCTTACATGAATATGTAGAGAGCATATGACAGCGTACTCCAGAAATTACTCTCCTAGGTGTTAAAGAGCCATCAAGGTGTCAAAAAACTACCACTGTTTTTTTTTCTTCCTTTTGATAGGTAAAGGATAACCACACAATTAATAAACCGTCATCCATGCAAATTGTGATATATAAGAAAAAACACATAAAATAGTGAAAATTTTCATAAAATGCGAAGAGAATAAAATAAGTGGCAAAGCCAGAGTGCGACATTCAATTGAGGGAGCAGCTTCACCAGAAATATTGAGAATAAAACGTTATTGAACTAAATTGATGAAGCATCCTGCAAGCAAGGGACGCAATAGCAGAAGGCTGATTCCGGGTTTCGACTACTTCCTTGCTATTCTGTTCCCAAGGCAATTAAGAAAGCAATTTTGAAGATTCAATGTCAAAATCGAATTTTTAGCCAAAATTATCCTAGGCTTAACTTTGTCCTCTAAGTATAACCCTTAACACTATTTGTCCTTTAAGTTTACAAAACTTGAGCACTTTTAGTGAGTTAGTCTCACTAACAGAGAATGTTCATTCCCTTTAAAAACCTAACAGAGAAATAACACGTGATTTGCACGTGATGCGGGAAAAGAAATACCCGCTCTTTCACCCCTATTCAGTCGATTTTCCTCTTTTTTCAAGAGCCTCCTTTCTCCAATTCACTCATTTTATCTCTATTACGGTAGGTATTGTATCTCTATTACAGTAGGTAAAACAAACCCTAGCATTTTTGATTACATTTCAAGTCTTTACTACTTGCGATCCCAGCAATGATTATTAGGAGCAATGATGAAATAAACCCTAGTTATGGTGAGTGTTCTTGCTACTTGTATTTTGCAAATATTCCTTCTTAATTTGTTTTCGAAATCTCCACTATTTTTATAATACTTTACTGTCTTTTGAAGTTCTATAATATTGTGGTCCTTATCTCGAATTTTTGAAGTTCTGCTTTTGCATAGCCTTTGTAATTGCAGTCCTTTTTCATTTAGTATGTCTAAATAAACTTCCAATTTTTTTTTGTTTATGCAGATCCTTTGTACGAATTAAATTATTTTACCATTAAAATAGCACATGGTGGTTTAATGAAACTCAAGCCCACAAGACATTATGTTGGGGGCAGAATGAACTTTATTGACTATGTCAATGGGGCTGAACTAAAGTTGTCTATATTCAAATTTATGGCTGAATTATGCGGTTATGGGAATGACTCGGTAACTTTTTGGCACAAGCCCAGGAGGCTAGGTGACAAAATGAGGCTAGTTTCAACTGATAAGTAAGTCGCCGTTGTTGCAAAAAATATACCCAGTGATCAGGTAGTTGACGTGTACTTTGAACATTTGGATTCGTATATAGAAATGGGTATTGTGGATGCTATCTATGAGGGACAAAGCAATTCAAGGAATGATAATCATGTTACTGTTGGAGAACATCAAAAAGATGAAAAGTGGGCTGTGGACTTGCTAAAGAAAATATGTAGTTGTAGGAAATAGGATCTGACAGGAATTCCTTGCAAGCATGCCATTGCTGCAATTTGGGCTAAAACAATGAGATTAATTCCTATGTTCATGATTGCTACAAGGTTGGAAACATATAGAAGGGTCTATGACTTTGCTATTCTACCTATGATGGTCAACATATGTGGCCTAAGTCAAGCAATGTGCCTCCTTTGCCTCCACAATTAGTAAGAACAAGCACAAAAGGAAGAAAGCAAAAACTAAGGAGAAAGAACCAGATGAAGTGGGAGCAAGTAGAACTAAAATGAAAAGAAAGCAGAACTCCTTGCTTTGTAGCTTATGACACAATGCTGGCCACAATAAAAGAACATGCAAATTTAATATTGTTCAGCCAGATTGCCAAGTTGATGAGCGTTCATCTTATGCTCCTGCCTCTTCAACTCGTGCAAAGCTTCCTGTATCAATAACATACAATTGAATTTTGTTTATTGAGTTATTATGATATGAACGAGTAATAGTACCATATATTTTGTTTGCAGGTAAGAAGCGGACATGTGGTGCATAAACATGTGCAATGTGCTCAAGAATTTGATTGTTAACATGACTGGAGTTCTAGTATTGTTGCTGCTGAAATGTTGATATTTTGTTGCTGAAATGGTGATATTTTGCTGTTGAAATGTTGGAATGAGTACGTTTGCCGCTGAAATGCTGATTTTTTGCTGTTGATATGCTGATTTTCGCTGTTAAAATGCTGATTTGCTGCTAAAATGCTGATATTTTAGCTGTTGAAATGCTGGAATGTTGTATTTTTTTCACAGAAATACTGATTTTGTTGCTGAAATGCTGATTTTGTTGCTAAAATGCTGATTTTGGCCGCTGAAATGCAGATAGCTTTGCACTTTGAATGCTTTTCTACTGCTGAAGTGCTGATTTTTGCTGCTGAAGTGCTGATACACTTGCAGTTTGAAACTTTTTTAGCATTACACATTTTATAAAGAACATTCTGTTAGTTTTTTAATTGAAGTTGTAATTTTCTGTTAGTGAGACTAAAAGTGGTCAACATTTGTAAACTTAAAAGGACAAATAGTGCAAAGGGTTATATTTAAAGGACAAAGTTAAGTCTACCTAGAGATAAAGGCTGATTCCGGGTTTCGACTACTTCCTTGCTATTCTGTTCCCAAGGCAATTAAGAAAGCAGTTTTGAAGATTCAATGTCAAAATCAAATAACATAAGTGTTGTATGAAAACAATTTCTAGCTTCTTCGAATAATCGCTCAGAAATTCAAGGAAAAATTCACACCCAGATGAAAAACCCACTTTAAATAGACCCGAAAGGGGGAAAAAATCACCTGGTATCCAAATAGCATAATCTATATTAAAGTGGATTATGTAACTTTCCAAATTCTATATTTACTTTTCTTATTTTTGATTTTTTTCTTTGTGCAATGTCTTGTAACTTTCCAAATTATGTTCTTCTTTTTTCACACTAAAGCAAATTATCTACATCCTTCTTTGTAGATTATCAATTATCTTCCTACAAAAAACCATTTATAATTTCTTCTATTATATGCTATTAGTTCCCGAATCTTTAAAATAGTTATCAAATCTAATTTGTGAAAATGACCTACAAATAGGTAATAAATTTACAATTGCATTGCATAATCTATCTATATATTATTAAAAGAAGAAGAAAATGTATCCACATTAAGCAAGTGACAACCTCACAATAGGCCAATTGGCAATTTAGGACAAAGTTAGTAAGGTTAGGTAATAATTAGTTTCTTTTTAAATTTAAATTTTAAAAAAAATTAAATTATACATTATGTGTTGTTAATAATTAATTACTCTTTTTGAATTAGTTTAAACATAATTAACTATTTATTTTATGATTTATTTTATATATTTAAAATTATTTCTATTTTATGCTCAATACCATCTTTCATGTTTGACACTCAGAATTATCTAGTTACAACTACCATGGCTATACATAATTTCATCCGACGATATTCTTTTACAGAGATTGATGAAGGAGATGAGCCTTCTGATATTCCTTTAAAAATGCGAGGCAAGTCTTCTACTAATATGGAGACGTTGTGTGATAAAAGTAGCGATGAAATTATTGAGAAATATTATCATGTATGAGTGTCTTTACTTATTATTTCATGATGGATTATTAGTATATAGTAATTTGTGGATAGACTTCTAATTTATACTAAATGATGTATTTTAGTTATTCAAATCATCATATAGCAATAAGTAATTATACTAGATAATATCATATGCTTTGGTATAACTATATATGTAAAATTGATTTAAATCTGTAATATGTTTGTTTACTTTATATTTTAATTAAATTAAATTAAATAATAATAAAAGTCTCTTACGATAAATATTTAAATTTATTTTTTATTTAAAAGAATTATAAGACCTTGATACTATCCTTTTTGGTAATTTAATACTCAAAAGTATTTTTTAAAAAGATTGGCCAAACCCAATTTGTTTACCAAATGTTGCAAAAAATACTTCTTAAATGAATTGGCCAAACACAAATATTTGTTTTTCAAAGTACTTCTAAAAAAAAGTATTTTTCAAAATAAGTAGATTTTGACAACTTGGCCAAACGGGCTCTTAAGCTCTTCTATATAATAAAAATATTGTTTTTTTATATCTGGATTCAGGTCCAACAAAAGGCAAGACATAAAATGAAACTCAAACTAAGAAATGACGATAGCAAGAAAAGAAGGAAGTCATTTTTTCAGAGAAATTTTCTTTGGTGTTTAGTTACCATCTTTTCTATCAAAATGAGGAAAATGACTTCTCTTTCACTTATAGGTAAACGTCAATTTCCTTACTACTCTTTTAACTTTTAAATTTATATCACTTTTCCAACTAACATTTAGAAATTATTATTGTTGGATTTTAGTTGAGGCGTGAATAGAAAATGGAGGAAAATAAAATATTAGAAATAATTCCTTTTTACAAAGGAACTTTGTCCCTCGTTAGAAAGGAAGAGGAAGATTATTGTGTTTATATAGAGAAGCACTTCTTGAAGCTCTTAAAGATTTGAGAAGAAAGCAAGTTGCGTGCCGTCATCATAGTCTAGATCGGATTGAATTTAGTTTGTGTGATGACTCAAAATGTCTTCTTTAAATTTAATAAGTAATTTTGTGTTCTAAGACCTCGAAAAGTATCATTTATCATTCCTCGACTTGCGTGCGTAGTCCGTACAATTTTCCGAAAAGTTTTATGTGAAAAATAGATTAAAATATGAATTATAGCTTTAAAACTCAACTAAGTTGACTTTGGTCAACATTTTGAGCAAACGGACCCGGATCAATATTTTGATAATTTTACTAGGTCCGTATCATAATTTTGGACTTGGGTGTATGCCCGGAATCGAATTCCGAGGTCCCTAGCTCGAGATATGGAATTTTGATGAAAAGTTAAAAGCGTGAAAGCTTAATGATTTTTAAGAAATTACTGATGTTGGATTTATTGACATCGTGTCCGTATTTTAGTTTCGGAGCTCGGTATAGGTCCATTATAATATGTATGAGTTGTCTGCCAAATTTGGTGAGAATCGGAGTTGATTTGACATGATTCGGATGTCCGGTTGTAAAAATATAAGTTTTAAAGTTTTCTTGAAAACTTTCTTTGATTTGGTGTCCGATTCGTAGTTCTAGGTGTTATTTTGGCGATTTGATCGTGCGAGCAAGTTCGTATAATATTTTAGGACTTGTGTGCATATTTCGTTTGGAGCCCCGAGGGCTCGGGTGAGTTTCGGATAGGCTATGGGATGTTTTGGACTTAAAAAATTTGGTATTTTGCTGCAGCAGGTGTTCTGCCATGTCCTTCTTCGCGTTCGCGAAGGTACACTCGCGAATGCGAAGAGTAAACTGGGCAGCTGAAGTTTTCTTTTTCGCGAACGCGAAGGCTTGGTCGCGAACGTGAAGCGATGGGGGCATTACCCTTCGCGAACGCGACCAGCTCCTCGCGAACGTGTAGTGTTAGGCACACCTGGGGGCGGGTTGATCATTCCTTCATCGCGAATGCGAGCAATGCCTAAGCGAAGGACAGGGTGGGAAAGCCTTCGCGAACGCGAAGGAGGACTCGCGAACGCGAACGCCACGGGCTGCTACTGATCGCGAACACGACACGCCCTTCGCAAACGCGAAGAAGGCCTGACCCCTGTGACTTAAACCAGAACCAAAACGGGATTTTTCCCATTTTTCACAAACCCTCAATTATAACTCAGCTTAGGGGTGATTTCAAAGGAGCTTTTTACGATTTCGAACTGGGTAAGTGTTCTTTATCATATAGTGATTGTATTTCATAAATCTAAGCCTATATTTATCATTTATTTCGGATTTAGATGGAAGAAATTGAATTTTTGTAAAACTTTCCAAAAATAAAAAATTAAGATTTGAAGGTCCGTTTGAGATCGAAATTAGACAAATTTTGTATAGTTGAACTCGTATCGGAACGGGTGTTCGAATTTCGCGAGTTTTCCGGGATTTGAGACGTGGGTCCCACTGCCGAATATTTTAATGAGTTTTACATTTTTATCCGAAAAATTTATAAATTCATATGGAATTAATTTCTATGATTGGTATTGAATATATTGAATTGTTTGTGAATCGATTTGAAGCTTCCGGAGGCAAATTTAAAAGGAAAAGTTGTGGTTGAATAATTGATTTGGAATTTACAAAGCGAGGTAAGTGTCGGGGTTAACCTTGACTTGAGGGAATAGAACTCTTAAATTTTTTATTATGTGAAATGCTTGTGAACGACGTATAGGCAAGGTGACGAGTGTCTATACGTCGCCAAATTAATTGTTTGCCTACTTAATTGTAAAATCATAAATTATTTTAAATCATGAATTAATTGTTATAATATTTGTTTCTCTCCTATTCTTTGTCAAATATTAATTCTTGAATTCTTGCATTAATTGTTACATGCTATTGGAATTTTGTGTCTTAATTGTTATTTGATATTTAGCATATTAAACATTAAACAGTCTATTTTCTCTTTGATTTTCATAATAACTTGTTATTTATCATTGTTTGTTTCATAATTAAATCATAATTATTGTATACTTGTTGTCTTATAATTTTATATTAATTGTTGCATTTATTGGGAAAAAATTTTCTATAAGAATTGGTAAATGAATATATCGGAAGAGCGGGTTGCGCGTCGCAACAATATTGAATTGGTAAATGTATATATTGGAGGAGCGGGTTGCACGCCGCAACAGAATTGATCGAAATGAATATATTGGAGGATCGGGTTGTACGCCGCAACAGACTTATTAAAAAGTCCATATTGGAGGATCGGGTTGCACGCCGCAACAGATTTACTAAAAATCAATATTTGGGGGATCGGATTGCACGCCGCAATAGACTTATTTGAAAGTCTATATATACTGGATTGAAATAAATATATGACAGACTTGATTAAAAGGAATATATTGAGATAGCGGGTTGCACGCTGCAACAGAATTAAATGTGAATATATTGTGAGAGCGGGTTGCACGCTGCAACAGAATTGATGGAAATGATAATTGGTTATGACTGCTGAATTGGCTTCAATTATTATAAATGAGTTACCTGATTTATTTCTATTATTTGTTGTTGTTACTAATATTGCATACAGGTTAATGTAAGTGAACCGCCTTAGCCTCGTCACTACTTCGTTGAGGTTAGGCTCAGCACTTACCAATACATGGGGTCGGTTGTACTGACACTACACTCTGCACTTCTTGTAAAGATTTCGGAGTTGGTCCCAGCGGCGTACTATAGACTTGATCGGATTTCAGCTACTAGAGGAGACTTGAGGTATAACTGCATGGCGTCCGCAGTTCTAAAGTCCCCGTCTATTTTACTTTAGCTGTGTATTTCTTTCGAGACAGCTTTATTTTATTTAGACCTTTATTTGTATTATTCTAGAAGCTCTTGCACTTGTGACACCAATTCTGGGATGGTATTTAAATACCGTTGTTTATTTATGGATTATTCACTACATTTTAGACTTTACTTCCGCATTTGTTTCTTTGTTATTAATAAATTTAAAAATTATTTTAAAATGGATAATATTATTTTACGTTGGCTTGCCTAGCAAGTGAAATGTTAGGCGCCATCACGGTCCGAAGGTGGGAATATCGGGTCGTGACAATTGGTATCAGAGCACTAGGTTACATAGGTTTCACGAGTCACGAGCAAGCTTAGTAGAGTCTGAAGGATCGGTACAGAGACGTTTGTACTTATCTCTCAGAGGCTATGGAGTTTAGGAACAATTTCACTTCTTTTATTCCTTATCGTGCGGCATTGATTTATCTTGAAACATATATCTCATATTCCTTTGTATCCACTCGTGTATGATATTGCGCGCTCGGTATCAGTTGTGCGTCGACAGTTCATGATGCCGCAGATGGACTACGAGAGAGCCAGAGATGCTCAACAATGCCTCAACGTGTGGTTCCAACTGAAGATGCGGACGTATTGAGAGATCTACTAGTGAATCATATGAGGGGTGCAACGGACCTTGGCATCTGGTTGATTTATACGAGCTGTGAAAGTTATTATTATGGATCATCGGACATGGTGAACTATGACTTCGCGCCGAGTGGGGGGAAGTCCACTATCAATGGATGGATTGCGGGGTCATGTGTTATATCAGTTTTGGCCTGAAATGTATATATGTGGTACTGAAAGGTTCCCCAAAACTTTACACATGTTTAAGGCCTGAGATTTTGTAGAGGATAAGGTTGGGTCTTGCGGTATGTCCGCCTACTTAATAATCCTATACTTCAGTACCAAAGGAGTTAGAGAAACAACTTTAAATTTATAGAATGTCTACTCAGTGTGGACGTCATGGTTGCAGATTTTGGGGTGCTTCGGAGGAAGTACAGTGGTTGACGAGATTCTGGACTATGTGGTTCGTACTAAGATTCGCCTGTATGGAGCTCTACTTTTGTGATCGTTGTGTATAAATAGGGGTAAGGGTTACCCCAAAGAAGATTCGAAAAGTATGTTAAGAAATAAGTCAGCTCAACAGTGTTGAGTCAGTATAACAAAAGAAGAAATTGGCCTTGGGAGAGATAATTCTCCACAGGTGTCCGTGGCAAGCCTATAAAGAGGGCAGACCAGCCAATGCAACACCGCCCACTTGGCTCAATTCTCAGAACGCTTTTGAAAGAGTTTGTTTCTCGGACTCTCCGTAATGCGTGGCGCATAGGGTTTGAATGGTTGCGTCAAGTCACCATGATGGTGTCATAATATGCCATCAAGTTCAATAAGTTAGTCCGTCATATTCCTACTTTGCTTCCTACAGCCAAAGAGCGAGTCCACAGACTCATTAAAGGACTCAATTATGATCGTACAATTTTGTATGATTCGGGAGCTACAGGTTGATACTTCATTTCCACTAGTGGTAGAAATTTCCAAGATATTAGAACGTGTTCGGGGTGAGGAAAAAGGAAACTAAGGAGACCAAGACGTCTCGAGGTTCTGGGGGATTCAGTGGATTCTACTCTGTGAGTATAAATCATTATGGCGGGGGCTCGGGCAGTCGGCCAGCCTAGTTCGCACATCAGATTAATCAAGGTGCTCCAGTAGGTTCTTTTAATGCACCACCGACATGAGTTTCCTATAATAGTTATTCCAGCTATCTGGCACAAACTCCATATGAGCAGCCAAACCTACAAAGGGGTTGTTATGAATACGGTGATACTAGGCACATCATGAGAAAATTGTCCCAGACTTGGGAGAGACATATTTCATCAAAGCACTCAGGCTACGTGCCCCATTGCAGTTACTACACCACCCACACGACCAGTTAGGGGTGGAGGACAGGC
>AWOL01S0005862.1:11032-46671 GCA_000715115.1 Nicotiana otophora
TTCTAGAGGTGGAGACCCAGCCATTATTATATTTGTTTTATGGAATGGCGGAGGTCGTTACGTCAGATGGTGTCGTTATAGGTACGACCTCGATTTAAAATAAAGGAATAACTTTCTTAACTTAATTCGGTTCTGAGTATCAAGACGAGTCCTCCTATTATGCTCCACTTATGAGTGAGCTTTGTAATTCTATAATCTACTTATGTGTTTACTCCTGTTGGGAGGTTTTATGGATATAACTACACCTATCATTCCATGTTGGTCTCTAATAAGAGCTGTGAGGCTAAAGGTGTCTTTCTGTTACTCATTTCGGTAAGTTTTGATGTAATTTACGGATAATTAATTACAAATTGTGAATTATATGCCCTACCAGTGTGGGTTCATTATGTGTTGTGATTTTGTTTAACGAAAGTTATTTAAAAGGAGAAAATGGAAAGTTTTGATTGGCAAGATGTGCATATTACTTATGATTCAGAATTGAGGCTGAGGTCCTCACATTTTAAAATAAATTGATATGTTTAAACCGGGCTATGAGCTGCGGTAGAAGTTATATAAGGACGAGATCCTTGTGATAAAAAATCTTGTGTTTAAATTCTCCCTTGTGAAATTAAATTTGTACTATAGTACTAATAGGGAGTCATGCCTGCTAGGCTTATTTGAAAATTTTTGTATGAAATTCTCTGTGCATACTTGCCAAATTCGTGTTGTAATATTGAGTTATAACCTATGAGGTAGGTGCCCACCTAGGTGGCGTTAAATGTGACTCGTTAATTCGGGTAAATAATTATGAGGTCTTCATGCCTCGCGTCTCGTTATTAGTATTGTGAAGGTTTGAAACGAGATTTTTGTTAACGTGAAGTTAATTAACGATTCTGTGATTGATTATGAACAACTATTAAGACCAGATTGACCCATAAGGGTGCCCCATTTAGATGGTCAGACAAGTGTGAGTTGAGCTTTCAGAAGCTCGAGACTGTTTTGACTACGATGTCAGTGTTGGTATTACCCACAAGTTCAGGATCTTATACGGTGTATTGTGATGCATCTTACATTGGGTTTGGTGCAGTATTAATGCAAGATGGCAGGGTGATTGCATATGCGTCGCGGCAGTTGAAAGTTCACGAGAAGAATTATCCTGTTCATGACTTAGAACTGGCAGCCATTGTTCATGCGCTGAAGATTTGGAGGCATTACCTCTACGGTGTCTCGTTTGAGGTATTTACTGATCATTGTAGCCTTCAGTACCTGTTCAAACAAAAAGATCTTAATTTAAGGCAGAGAAGATGGTTGAAGTTGTTGAAGGACTATGATATCACTATTTTGTATCACCTCAGAAAAGCCAATGTGGTGGCCGATGCTTTGAATAGAAAGGCTGTGAGTATGGGCAGCCTTGCGCATATTCTGGTTGGTGAGAGGCCGTTAGCTGCAGATGTTCAGACTTTGTCAATCAGTCCGTGAGGTTAGATGTTTCAGAATCCAGTCGGGTTCTAACCTGCACAGTCGCTCGGTCTTCTTTATATGAGCGCATCAGAGGGCGACAGTATGATGATCCTCATTTGCTTGTCCTTAAGGACACGGTGCGGCACGGTGATGCCACACAGGTTGCTGTGGGGGAAGATGGAGTTCTGCGAATGTAGGGTCGTATTTATGTGCCTAATATGGATGGGATTCGTGAATTAATTCTTGAAGAAGCACACAGTTCCAGGTATTCTATTCATCCAGGTACCGCCAAAATGTATCAAAATTTGCGGCAATATTATTGGTGGAGAAGAATGAAAAAAGATATAGTTGCATATGTAGCTCGGTGTCTGAATTGTCAGCAAATTAAGTACGAGCATCAGAGGCCTGGTGGTTTGCTTCAAAAGTTAGAAATTCCTGAATGGAAGTGGGAGCGTATCACTATGGATTTTGTTGTTGGGCTCCCACGGACTCAGAGAAAATTTGACGCAGTTTGGGTCATTATGGACAGGTTGACAAAGTCAGCACATTTCATTCCAGTGGCAGTTACCTATTCTTCAGAGAGGTTAGCTGAAATTTACATTCGTGAGGTTGTCCGCCTTCACGGTGTGCCCGTGTCTATTATTTCAGATCGAGTTACGCAGTTTACCTCACATTTCTGGAGGGTTGTATAGCGTGAGTTAGGCATGCGAGTAGAGTTGAGTACAGCATTTTATCTACAGACAGACGGACAGTCAGAGCGCACTATTCAAATATTGGAAGATATGCTCCGCGCTTGTGTTATAGACTTTGGAGGTTCTTGGGATCATTTATTGCCACTTGCGTAGTTTGCTTATAATAATAGCTACCAGTCGAGCATTCATATGGCTCTATATGAGGCATTATACGGAAGGCGATGTCGTTCGCTAGTTAGCTGGTTTGAACCGGGAGAGGCTCGGTTGTTGGGTACCGATTTGGTACAGAATGCCTTGGATAAGGCCAAAGTTATTCAAGATCGACTTCGCACAGCTCAGTCTAAGCAAAAGAGTTATGTCAATCGTAAAGTTCGTGATATTGCATTCATGGTTGGAGAAAGAATATTACTCCGGGTT
Organism: Nicotiana otophora; assembly: GCA_000715115.1. NCBI lineage: Eukaryota > Viridiplantae > Streptophyta > Magnoliopsida > Solanales > Solanaceae > Nicotiana > Nicotiana otophora. The sequence continues at coordinate 13,582 of AWOL01S0005862.1, forward strand.
TCACCTATGAAAAGTGTAATGAGGTTCGGAAAGAAGGGCAAGTTGAGCCCTAGGTATATTGGACCCTTTGCAATTCTTGAAAACGTGGGTGAAGTAGCCTACAGGCTTGTATTACCACCTAGTTTATCAGCGGTTCATCCGGTGTTCCATGTGTCTATGCTCCGAAAATATCATGGTGATCCGTCCCATGTGTTAGATTTCAGTTCAGTCCAATTGGACAAAGATTTGACTTACGAGGAGGAGCCGGTGGCTATTCTAGCCCGGCAGGTCCGACAGTTGAGGTCAAAGAGTTATCCTTCAGTTCGGGTGCAATAGAGAGGTCAGACGGTAGAGTCATCTATCTGGGAGTCCGAGTCAGACATGCGGAGTAAATATCCACACTTATTCACCAACTCAGGTACTTTTTCTCTAACTCCATTCGAGGACGAACGTTTGTTTTAGAGGTGGAGAATGTGATGACCCAAAATGTCATCATTAAATTTAATAAGTAATTTTGTGTTCTAAGACCTCGAAAAGTATCATTTATCATTCCTCGACTTGCGTGGGCAGTCCGTATAATTTTCCGGAAAGTTTTATATGAATAATGGATTAAAATGTGAATTAGAGCTTTAAAACTCAATTAAGTTGACTTTGGTCAATATTTTGACCAAACAGACCCGGATCAGTGTTCTGACAATTCTGGTAGGTCCGTATCGTAATTTTTGACTTGGGCGTATGCCCGGAATCGAATTCTGAGGTCTCTAGCTCGAGATATAGAATTTTGATGAAAAATTAAAAGCTTGAAAGCTTAATGATTTCTAATAAATTACTGATGTTGGATTTATTGACCTCGGGTCCGTATTTTGGTTTTGGAGCCCGGTATAGGTCCACTATAATATTTATGACTTGTCTGCCAAATTTGGTGAGAATCGGAGTTGATTTGACGTGATTCGGACGTCCGGTTGTAAAAATATATGTTTTAAAGTTTTCTTAAAAACTTCCTTTGATTTGGTGTCCGATTCGTAGTTCTAGGTGTTATTTTGGCGATTTGATTGCGCGAGCAAGTTCGTATGATGTTTTAGGACTTTTGTGCATATTTAGTTTGGAGCCCCGAGGGCTCGGGTGAGTTTCGGATAGGGTATGGGATGTTTTGGACTTTGTAAATCTGGTATTTTGCTGCAGCAGGTGTTCTGGCATGTCCTTCTTCGCGTTCGCGAAGAGTAAACTGGGCAGCTAAAGTTTTCTTCTTCGCGAACACGAAGGCTTGGTCATGAACGCGAAGCGATGGGGGCACTACCCTTCGCGAACGCGTAGTGTTAGGCACACCTGGGGGCGGGTTGATCATTCCTTCATTGCGAACGCGAGCAATGCCTCGCGAACGCGAAGGCTAGGGTGGGAAAGCCTTCGCGAACGCGAAGGAGGACTCGCGAACACGAAGGCCACGGGCTGCTACCCATTGCGAACGTGACAGGACCTTCGCGAACGCGAAGAAGGCCTGGCCCCTGTGACTTAAAACAGAACCAAAACGGGATTTTTCCCATATTTCACAAACCCTCAATTATAACTCGGCTTAGGGGCGATTTCAATCACGATTTCGAATCGGGTAAGTGTTCTTTATCATATAGTGATTGTATTTCATAAATCTAAGCCTATATTCATCATTTATTTCGGATTTAGACGGAAGAAATTGGAATTTTATTAAAACTTTCCAAAAATAAAAAATTAAGATTTGAAGATCCATTTGATATCGGAATTGGACAATGTTTTTATGGTTGAACTCGTATCGGAACGGGTGTTCGAATTTCACGAGTTTTTCTGGGATTTGAGACGTGGGTCCCACTGCCGAATATTTTAATAAATTTCAGATTTCTGTCCGGAAAATTTATAAATTCATATGGAATTAATTCCTATGATTAGTATTGAATATATTGAATTGTTTGTGAATAGATTTGAAGCTTCCGGAGGGAAATTTAAAAGGAAAAGCTGTGGTTGAATAATTGATTTGGAATTTGCAAAGCGAGGTAAGTGTCGGGGTTAACCTTGACTTGAGAGAATAGAACTCTTAAATTTTTTGTTATGTAAAATGCTTGTGAACGACGTATAGGCGAGGTGACGAGTGTCTATACGTCGCCAAATTAATTGTTTGCCTACTTACTTAAAAAATCATAAATTGTTTTAAATCATGAATTAATTATTATAATATTTATTTCTCTCCTATTCTTTGTCAAATATTAATTCTTGAATTCTTGCATTAATTGTTACATGCTATTGGAATTATGTGTCTTAATTGTTATTTGACATTTAGCATATTAAACATTAAACAGTCTATTTTCTCTTTGATTTCCATAATAACTTGTTATTTGTCATTGTTTGTTTCATAATTAAATCGTAATTATTGTATGCTTGTTATCTTATAATTTTATATTAATTGTTGCATTTATTGGGGAAATTTCTTCTATAAGAATTGGTAAATGAATATATCGGAGGAGCGGGTTGCGCATCGCAACAATATTGAATTGGTAAATATATATATTGGAGGAGCGGCTTGCACGCCGCAACAGAATTGATCGAAATGAATATATTGAAGGATCGGGTTGTACGTCGCAACAGACTTATTAAAAAGTCCATATTGGAGGATCGGGTTGCACGTCGCAACAGACTTATTAAAAAGTCCATATTGGAGGATCGAGTTGCACGCCGCAACAGATTTACTAAAAGTCAATATTTGGGGGATCGGACTGCACGCCGCAACAGACTTATTAAAAGTCAATATTTGGGTGATCGGATTGCACGCTGCAATAGACTTATTTAAAAGTCAATATTGGGAGATCGGATTGCACGCCGCAATAGACTTATTTGAAAGTCTATATATACTGGATTGAAATAAATATATGACAGACTTGATTAAAAGGAATATATTGGGAGAGAGGGTTGCACGCTGCAACAGAATTAAATATGAATATATTGTGAGAGCGGGTTGCACGCTGCAACAGAATTGATGGAAATGATAATTGGTTATGACTGCTGAATTGGCTTCAATTATTATAAATGAGTTACCTGATTTATTTCTATTATTTGTTGTTGTTACTAATATTGCGTACATGTTAATGTAAGTGAACTGCCTTAGCCTCGTCACTACTTCGTCGAGGTTAGGCTCAGCACTTACCAGTATATGGGGTCGGTTGTACTGATACTACACTCTGCACTTCTTGTGCAGATTTCGGAGTTGGTCCCGGCGGCGTACCATAGACTTGCTCGGATTTCAGCTACTAGAGGAGACTTGAGGTATAACTGCACGACGTCCACAGTTCTGAAGTCCCCGTCTATTTTACTTTAGCTGTGTATTTGTTTCCAGACAGCTTTATTTTATTAAGACCTTTATTTGTATTATTCTAGAAGCTCGTGCACTTGTGACACTAATTCTTGGATGGTATTTAGACACCGTTGTTTATTTATGGATTATTCACTACATTTCAGACTTTACTTCCGCATTTGTTTCTTTGTTATTAATAAATTTAAAAATTATTTTAAAATAAATAATATTATTTTAACGTTGGCTTGCCTAGCAAGTGAAATGTTAGGCGTCATCACGTTCCGAAGGTGAGAATATCGGGTCGTGAAAGTTTGATATATATTTTGGACCAAAATTATTTATTTGCTCCTTTTAGATTATTTTTTGCGCAGAATTTTAATTTTAAAAATTCGCAATTTTCTTTCTCCCAATAGTAATTTTTAAATTGAAATTCGCGACCGAATAGATATGAATGAACACCTTCGTCAACAGATACTGCCTTGTTTTCGAACAGGCACCTTCGCACCATTTCAACTTCAATTCGTTGGCTATAAATTCAGAGGCTTGACCTCATTTCACTCCAAAAAATCTGCAATCACATTCCTCTTTTTTCTGCATTTTTGGATTGTTTTCAAATCAAAAGGCAAGTGTCAAGAGTGATTTGCTCCACCATTTGAATTCGCTGAAGTTCTGTGATTTGTAATGCTACTATCATAGAATAGTTTTCCGTTCTATCCTGTGAGGAATTAATCCAAATACCTTGAGCAATAGCGAGGAAATTAAATTCTTTAAAGGACACATAAAAAACTTGTGGGTTTGGAATATTTTTTTCTTTTATTTTTTGTTTGTCTTTTATTTTCTGTTTTTCTGTTAATGAACACAATTTTATTAACAATTATTAATATTTAGTACTCAAAATTTTCATTAAAAACACTCTGATTTAATCTTTAGTATATATTTTCTCAGGAAATACTTTTCGCTCAACCAAAACACCTGGAATATTTTCCATGAAAAAATGACTTATCATACTTCATACCACACACTATGTATATTACGTTTTCTTCTAATTGTTTCCATGATTCAATTAGATGTCATGAATGAGTCCTTGAGGCATAGATATGTTCTGCCTGCTGTTTACTTAAATCATAATTAATTGATTTACTTCCTATATTTCTATAATCTTTCATTTTGTTTTGGCAACCTAATAAGGCTAAGGGACTATTTCAAAGAATTGGACGATAAAACTTTTCATTGTAGGTCAATTGAGTAGTTTATTTAAGGAAATCTTACAAAAATATCTCAAATAAGTCCCAAAACTAGCCAAGCGCAAATAAAAATTGAAAATCCAAATAAAACTAGCCATTAATCATAAACTTATCAAAACTAGCCAAGCACAAATAAAAATTGAAAACCCAAATAAATAAGGTTTTTTCTCTCCAAGAATCACACGCAAAAATCTCCTTCCATATTTCTAAACGTGATCAGCAACATTAGATGCAAGACGGAAAGGAAATTTCATAGATGAGGTAGCAAATAAGGTGATGAAATACAAAAAATATATATATACAAGATTCCAAAAATCTAAGCAAAAAAGTAACTTTTTGCAATGGGTGTGGTTGAAATTCATTGAAAACATATAAATGAATCAACATAAAATTGAGGAAGAGTGGAGGTGGTTTGGACTGATTTGGTATCAAAATTTGTAGTTAAAATCGAGTTCACAAAATTCTTCTGCGACACATGTATCAAACATGTATCACGCATGTATCTCACACACACGTATATATGGATATGCATGTGATACACATTTGATACAAATATGATACATATGTGATACACACATCATTTTTTTCATGTTAATCTTCTACTTCTAATTTTCAATTCAAACCACCTCAAAACTCCATCAAATCAACCCAAAACTTAGATTCAAGCTCTTTAAGATGTACTCAATCTATTCTAATAACACCTACTCAAAAGAAAGCAAAAATTTATCCATTTTTGGCTACAAATAGCTAATTGGCTAATATTGATAATATTTAAAAATATTAATAATATTTTATGAATTAACCAATTTTTATAAGAAGTTACTTACAAATGGACATTTTCTTTACTTAAAGGAATAACAATGATGTCAGCTTATGCGTTTCCATGTCAAATAGGCATTCCGATAGTGGAATAAACACTTCACGCTAAAAGATACCAGATAACATACTACTCTTTCTTTGTTCGATAATAGTGGCATGAGGGCAAGCACTCACTCCTCGATTATTTTCACGGGATACCTGCTATCTTCTGTTAGTACAGGTACTGAATAACTTTATCTATCAAGGCTTGGACATATGAGAAATAATCACTTTATATTTTTGCTTTTGTTGAAATTTGAATGATTCTAAACCTACTTTATTGACCACTAAACTATATTTTTGAGCGCTAATAACATACTATCCTTTCAAAGATACTAGTCCAATCGCTAGTTACTAGCCTCAAGTTTTAGAAAACATCATTCGACAAGATAACAAGTGCATCTTTTACAAATAAAAAACGAGTACCTACTACATTAAGTCATCTAACAGAAACCTCCACAAAGAGTGCCTAAAAAGTAAGTGCCTATAAGGCATATAGTACCTACTTATTGTTCAATTTTCTTGAGCTTGGTCAAAAAGGTTAGCACCAGAAAGTAAGAACTTCACTAAAATAAAGATAATTCTATTTTTAGTCAGCTAACTGAGGATCTGATAGATAAAATTGCTTCCCTCATTTTTCTTCCCATCCTAAATTTGTTCTCAAAGGTCTTTGCCTCCACGTAGAAATAAACTCTCCAAGTTTATGACCAACATACCGCTTATGCGAAAGAGAACAACACTTACCAAGAAAATAATCCACTTTCCTAAAATCTAATCCAGAACAGAGATAAACCTAAGTCAAGATAATTCCACCTCTGAAACACTTTGATAATGCTTCCAAATAACGAATCGGAGCACACGAAGCCATTTCCTTCATATATTACAAATTTGTTGCTTTTCTTTTGGTTCCTGTTTTAGGTCATGTTATGTCAAGTCTTAAAAATGTAAAAAAATAGCTGGGTTAGCCACTTTTTGGACTTTTTGGACCAGCTATTAGAGTTTAGCCAGTTTTTCAAATGTGTGAGCAAAGTATCAACTAGTCCGAGTAAATTGACGTTTTGCCCCTAACTATAATACAGAACAGAACAGAACTCCAGCATATTCGAAGTTTTGACAACGGGAACTCTAACACAATATACTAGAGTTCAAACTCCAAAAACGATTCCTCGTGTTTGAACTTTTACTAGTTCAAACTCCAGGAACGATTCCTAGAGTTCAAACATTTAGTATAGGAAATCTGGATTGGTAATTTATCTCCTTAAATACTAACTCTGAAATGGCTATGTTCTCATTGGTCAAATGACGACGACGACTGTCTTCTCCTACGATCACTAACTTCCATGTTGCAGTAGCAGAGGACTTTTGAAACCAAAAAAGGAGTAAATAGTAGGTGAAGAGATTAGTTACAGCTAATAGAGATGGATTTGACCACTGATCCGTCGAACTCCAGGTACAACATTGCAGCAGGCGCGAAGGAGAAGAAGAAACCAAAATTCAGCATATGATACTAGGGTTTTACCTTTACAGATTTCGAACTCCAATATACGGTAGTGGGTTTTCACCTTAGAGAATTTTCGAACTCCGCTAGAGTTCCACTTGTCAAAGCTTCAAACTCCAACACCAATTTTCTAAAGTTTATCCCCAATTTTAGTGTTTGGGGTATTTTTGTCCAAACATTTTTCCATGTGAAAGGAGTGGCTAATGATACTAGCTTTTTAAATACGGGCTAAACTCTAATAGCAGGGTTAAAAGTGGCTATTTTTCAATTTCTCTCCTTAAAAGCTCTCCTGGCCCTTTTTCACATTTTATTTTGCGGATTCGGACAAAAAGGACTGTAGAAGGCATTTATGTTTGGTAGTAGTGTTATTGTTACAGTACCAGAAGCTTGCAGGAGGGTTTTAACAGATGATGAAGCCTTTAAGCCTGGGTGGCCAACTTCCACCATAAAAGTAATTGTGGAAAAATCAGTAATTGGGGAAAAAATCATTTATCGGTATCCCATATGAAGAGCATAAACGTTTAAGGAAACTCATAGCTGCATAAGTGAATGGGCACGAGGCATCATCGATGTGCATAAAATACATTGAAGAAAATGTAAGATCAGCACCGGAGAAATGGGCATCCATGGGACAGATAGAGTTCTTAACAGAACTGAGAAAGCTTACATTTCAGATTATAATGTACATTTCTCTAAGCTCTGAAAGTGAACAAGTCATGGAGGCTTTGGAAAGGGAATATGCAACTCTAAACTATGGTGTTAGAGCTATGGCTATCAATTTTCCTGGATATGCTTATCATAAAGCACTTAAGTTAATGTTCATAGTACCTCTTATCATATTGTTTATATCTTTGACATTTCATTTCATTTTCTAGTGTAGGCATATAAATTTTATTGGAATTAAATCCGTAAAATAATTTGGACTATATTTTAAAATTCAAGATATATTAGTTCAAATAAATTTATTGGGCTAATATAATTGGATTAGTTATATAAGTCCAACATATATGGATTAAATAAATAAGTCTTAATTCATTGGGCTAGCCCAGTTAATTGGGCTAAAGTGATGATCCCACTTAATTAAGCCCAAGATATCATCTTCCTAGAGGCCCAGCTTGGTGTCACATGTCAAATGACGTGGCACGCCAAGTCAAACGGAAGAGCCAACAGGATCATGCCACGTGTCAAAACGACAAGGTATGCCAAGTCACATTAAAAGGCCAATGAAACTGCGCCACATATGCAAGTGACATGTTTTGGCCAATCAAATGCGGCATTGTCACTCTTCAATCTGATTGGTCGGAAAGAGTTTGTTCTTATCATAACTCTTCCCTCCCACAACTATAAATAGGGGTCTTCATAATCCAAAAAAGGGACCAGAAGTTATAACAAGAAGCAAGAGGGAGCTCGTGGATCAAACGCTGCGAATTTCTCTAAAAGCTACAAGCATTCAAGTGTTCTAAGGATTAAAAGATCAAGACGAAAATTCAAGAACAAGCTACAAGCCCTTGGATTAAAAGTACGTCAAGATCAAGATCAAGCTTCATGCACTTGGATTAAAATAAAATAAAATTTAAGAGTAAGCTCGGAAGCTCTTTTATTTACTGTTGAAAAGAAGAATCATAGGATTCATAGAGATTGTAACACTCAATTATTTAAAATAAAATACTACGATTGTTGCAATATTTTTCGGCCTGATTTTATTTTCTCGACGTAATTTATTGTCTACAAATTCTGGCACGCCCAGTGGGACAATCTCTACCTCCCATCTCAACTTTTCAATTATCAAAGTTCAAGAACATTGAAATGGCTTCAAAGAAAATCAACTCAAGTTCAACTTCCACCAAGGCTGCTAATTTCAGGTTCTATGCTGATATGGAAAGCATCCTCGATGTTACCTTTGGAAGCTTTGGACCAGTTACGAGGAGTAAAGCAAGCACGTTAGGACAACAAGAACCCCAAGTGTCGTCCGCATCAACTCCTGTTTTCGCATCTTCATCCTCAAAAGGAGCAAGATCTTCCACAAACATACCCGAAGGAGGAAGCGATGTTACTGAAAAGATCAAGAAAACTCTTGCTCTGCTTGACCTCTCCGGATCCAAGAACTCGGTTGTGAAGGAAGATGATGATGCTTCAAGTGATGGATCCTCCCCACTTACACCACATAGCGTGAGCCAATCAAGGATAAATCTATGTGAAAATCCATGCTACTCTCCATCGTCCACGACAATCATGCAAGCCATGGTGACAAACATTTCATCTGTGGAGGAGCACTTGGCAAATTTGACGGAAGAAATCATTGGCTTGACCAAGTGCATGCAAAATCAAGATGTTAGAATCGACAAGCTAACAGATAAGGTGGGAATCTTGATGGAAGAAGAATCCACCCATGCACCTGGCGAACTCCCAAAAATTCAAGAGACTGATCCTCCCCCCACGACAAGTTGCATCCACTAAGGAAATTTCAGTCTCTTCGGAAGGTATGATTCCAATCAATCAACTAAAGGAGTTCATTGAAGGGACTATAAAAAACAAATATGAAGTCGCTTCCAGGTCCTCCTTTACCTACGCAAAGTTGTACACTTCAAGGATTGATATGTTGAAGATGCATGCTGGCTATCAACCTCCAAACTTTCAACAGTTTGATGGCAAAGGAAATCCAAAGCAACATGTGGCGCACTTCGTTGAGACATGCAACAATGCTAGGACTTATGGAAATTACCTCGTCAAGCAGTTTGTCCGCTCATTAAAAGGAAATGCTTTTGATTGGTATACGGACCTCGAAGCTGGATCTGTTGATAGCTGGGATCAACTAGAGCAAGAATTCCTCAATCACTTTTATAGCACGAGATGTATTGTGAGTATGATAGAACTTACAAATACTCGTCAACGAAAGGGTGAACCAGTTATCGACTTTATCAATCTTTGGAGGAATGCAAGCCTCAACTTCAAAGATAGGCTTAGTGAAGCTTCAGGCATAGAGATGTGCATCCAAGGCATGCATTGGGGATTGCGCTACATCTTGCAAGGTATCAAGCCTAGCACATCTGAAGAACTTGCAACTCGTGCCCATGACATGGAATTGAGCATGGCCTCTGCTGGAAATGAAAGGTTGCCTATCTATGAACCTCGCAAGGGGAACGACAAGCAAGAAGTCAGGAAGTGGGGCAAGTTCGTACCCAATCCTGAAAGCAAAGAAGCTATGAATGTCAACACATCACCTGTAAAATTCATGACGAAGGTGAGCAAGAAGCAGAGTATGAAATCCACTTCGTTTCAAGATAAACCAAGTATCTATCACCTTTGGCTCATTCAGTCCGGATGAATTATGTGGTTTTAAAGAAAGTAAAGATGAAGTATTACCGGAGAACGACAAAGCTGAAGTCAATCAACCTGATGATGATGAAGGTTGGACGTTGGTGACTCGTCGTAGGCACCACAGAAGGAGCCCACGAAAACAATTAGTAGAACAACCAACAAGGAAAATATGGTAAAACAACCAATGAGATGGAATCCGGTTAAGCACCTAAAGAAAGCAAAAGTGGAGGTGCACCACTCTCAAAAGCCACGAAATCCAGTGACCTTGGAGGAGGTTTTACCAAGTTGGTTCCGCATGAAGATTTTTCATGGGAGTATCGATGCCTCTTGTTGTCATGCTGATGAAGGGAAAGAAAAGAGTGATGACCTACCGTTGGCACCATCTCCAGAAAAGCTCATCGAGTCTATCCATTAAGAAGTTAACACGTGCGAGAAAAAAGTTACGTTCACAAATGACGACCTTCTACTAGGTGACACTCTTCATAACTGCTCGTTGTACCTGGTTGGCTATATGCGTGATGAAAGGGTAAATCAAATTTTGGTTGATGGAGGATCCTCAGTGAACATCTTGCCAATTCGCAATGTGAAAGAACTTGGTATTCCCATGAACGAACTCTCTGAAAGTCGTGCGATGATCCAAGGATTCAACCAAGGGGGGCAAAGATCCATAGGTGCGATCAGGTTGGGAATCAAGTGCATGGATGCATGTGATCAATGCAAAGACTTCATACAACATCTTGCTCGGAAGGCCTTGGATACATGAGAATAAAGTGATTTCATCTACCTACCATCAATGTTTGAAGTACTACGAGGGTGAAGTCGAGAAGAAGATAGTTGCTGATGATGAGCCATTCACCGAGGCTGAGTCACACTTTGCCGATGCAAAGTTCTACTTGAAGAACCGCATTGTGAAGGAGCTAAAAGCTGATGATGGCATGAAAAGCAAGAATGACGAGCCCACAACTAAAAGAGCTGAGGTGATTGTTGATAGAGCCAAAGTTGTTACTGAGGAGGTACAACCCAACACGAATAAGTCTCATAGAGGGGATATTGCGTCTTATGGCAAGAAAGTAAGTCCTGCACTCCAATATGTCCCTATAAGAAAGAAAGAAAGATGAAGGCGAATCATCTAATCTCCAAACTAACATGCTAAAAAAGTTAACTATTCCAGTAAAATGAATTGAGGCAGTAAAGTTGTCCTCAAAGCCACTTGCAGGGTTTGTAGCCCAAAATCGTTTGCAAAATGTGGCACTCCCTACAAAGCGAACAGATGAAGGTTTTGATCCTAATATTTACAGGCTATTTGCAAAAGCTGGATACAATCCCAATAAGCCGTGAAAGTTAGGGCTTGAAATAAAATTATTTGTAACACTCAATTATTTGAAATAAAATATTACGATTCTTGCAATATTTTTTGGCATGATTTTATTTTAAGGAAACTCATAACTGCATAAATGAATGGGCACGAGGCATCATCGATGTGCATAAAATACATTGAAGAAAATGTAAGATCAGCACTGGAGAAATGGGCATCCATAGGATAGATAGAGTTCTTAACAGAACTGAGAAAGCTTACATTTCAGATTATAATGTACATTTTTCTAAGCTCTGAAAGTGAACAAGTCATGGAGGCTTTGGAAAGGGAATATGCAACTCTAAATTATGGTGTTAGAGCTATGGCTATCAATTTTCCTGGATATGCTTATCATAAAGCACTTAAGTAGTTAAGTTAATGTTCATAGTAACAACAACAACAACAACAACAACAACAACCCAGTATAATCCCACTAGTGGGGTCTGGGGAGGGTAGTGTGTACGCAGACCTTACCCCTACCCTGGGGTAGAGAGGCTGTTTCCAAAATGACCCTCGGCATCCTTCCCTCCAAGAACTCCCCACCTTGCTCTTGGGGTGACTCGAACTCACAACCTCTTGGTTGGAAGTGGAGGGTGCTTACCATCAGAGCAACCCACCTTGTCATAGTACCTCTTATCATATTGTTTATATCTTTGACATTTCATTTCATTTTCTAGTGTAGGCATATAAATTTTATTGGAATTAAATTCGTAAAATAATTTAGACTATATTTTAAAATTCAAGATATATTAGTTCAAATAAATTTATTGGGCTAATATAATTGGATTAGTTATATAAGTCCAACATATATGGATTAAATAAATAAGTCTTAATTCATTGGGCTAGTCCAGTTAATTGGGCTAAAGTGATGATCCCACTTAATTAAGCCCAAGATATCATCTTCCTAGAGGCCCAGCTTGGTACCACGTGTCAAATGACGTGGCACGCCAAGTCAAACGGAAGAGCCAACAAGATCATGCCACGTGTCAAAATGACAAGGTATGCCAAGTCACATTAAAAGGCCAATGAAACTGCGCCACATGTGCAAGTGACATGTTTTGGCCAATCAAATGCGACATTGTCACTCTTCAATCTGATTGGTCGAAAAGAGTTTGTTCTTATCATAACTCTTCCCTCCCACAACTATAAATAGGGGTCTTCATAATTCAAAAAAGGGACCAGAAGTTATAACAAGAAGCAAGAGGGAGCTCGTGGATCAAACGCTGCGAATTTCTCTAAAAGCTACAAGCATTCAAGTGTTCTAAGGATTAAAAGATCAAGACGAAGATTCAAGAACAAGCTGCAAGCCCTTGGATTAAAAGTACGTCAAGATCAAGATCAAGCTTCAAGCACTTAGATTAAAATAATAAAAAAAAATCAAGATTAAGCTCGGAGGCTCTTTTATTTACTGTTGAAAAGAAAAATCAGAGGATTCATAGAGATTGTAACACTCAATTATTTGAAATAAATTATTACGATTGTTGCAATATTTTTCGGCCTGATTTTATTTTAAGGAAACTCATAGCGGCATAAGTGAATGGGCGCGAGGCATCATCGATGTGCATAAAATACATTGAAAAATATGTAAGATCAGCACCGGAGAAATGAGCATCCATGGGACAGATAGAGTTCTTAACAAAACTAAGAAAGCTTACATTTCAGATTATAATGTACATTTTTCTAAGCTCTGAAAGTGAACAAGTCATGGAGTCTTTGGAAAGGGAATATGCAACTCTAAATTATGGTGTTAGAGCTATGGCTATCAATTTTCCTGGATATGCTTATCATAAAGCACTTAAGTAGTTAAGTTAATGTTCAAAGTACCTCTTATCATATTGTTTATTTCTTTGACATTTCATTTCATTTTCTAGAAAGAGTTTAAATTCTAAGCACTAATAATATAGAAAATATTTACACTATCAAGTCACTTATAAGGTACTTACAAGTAAATCTTTATAATAAGGATCAATTAGTAACATGTTAAAAGTAGTAATTAACCTACTATCATATGTTATACTAAATGGCTAGCGTAAAGTGTTGAAATGTGAACAATATAAACTTATTATTGCGGCCAAACGCACACGCAAGTATACGCGGTCGTCAAGTAATAAAGTGACTAAAAGTCGGACTTCGAACCCACGAGGACTTGTGATTAACTATTAACTAAATTAGACTATCCTAATTATCTGAACAGGGATTAAACCCAAAAGTAGTGCTAAAGTAATTAAACTAAAAAGAAAATAACTAATGAACTTTAAACAGAGGAAGAGCAGATTTTTATATTATCAATGTGATGAAAATGATCTAGGGTTATTGGCTATCTAACATTCCTATTGTATTTTTCAATTGAATTGACTAACTAATTTATCTAGTTTATTGGTTAACAGGGTTAATATTGCTCATAAAAATATGTCGAGTTCTTACTCACCTATTCAAGCTAACCTAATGCATATATGTCTATGGAATTAGAACTAACAAGAACGCATTTATAATTCCTGTAAATCAACCAAGCAAGGCAATTAGGTATATGTCTATCCTAACCGTGAATCCGTTCCCCGATGCCAGGTTCAAGAACTTGCTCTACTCAATCCTATGTGCAATCTAGAATTCCCACTTTCGAGTTCAATTCTAAATTCGTAGATAGTATTCAATTGGTGATCAAGCAATCAAATAATTAAGTGCAGGATTGAATAAATAAACAAATACAATAAACTACGAAATTAAAATCAATATTCGAATAACAATAGTCATGAAAGAACCACAACCCTAGAACGTAAAATTTAGCTCCACATAAACATGGTAGCAAAACAACAAATCATACAAAGAAACATAAAAATTACTTAGTTTGGTGGAAGAAAAGATGAAACCCGACCTCCACGGCGGCTATTTGCTCTCCCTTGATCAAAAGTTACTATAAAAAATGTTCTTCCATCAAAAGAGATTTAGGTTGGCTTTTATATGAGTTGGGGGCATCTTGGGGTTGAAATAACCGAGTCCTGGTCGAAATAGGACATGTTCCCGTTTTGAGCGTCCAAGGGAGCATGGGTCGCTGGCCCCGACGCTCAACTTTCCAACTTTCTGTTTTGTGCGCCATAGGCAGCGCCCCACGCTGCCTGTGGCCCTCAAATGTGCACTTTTGTCTTTTCTTCCCATTTTCGCTCTAATTCGCACACTTTCTTCCCAAATTGCATCCAAATGATTCCTACATATAGAAATACCACAAATTAGCACAAATCATTATATTATGCATCTGAAATCTACGAGACATGAGCATAATGCGAGGCAATATACATCAAAATAACCATACATTAAGCCGAATATCAACACCCCACACTTAAGCGTTGCTCGTCCTCGAGTCAACCAACAAACTACTCTATCTTTGAGCACTCTACACCAATGATCATGATTGATAGCAACAATTAAACTCCATTATATGCAATCACATATACTTTCCTTTACTGATGTCATTATTTAAAAATATTCAAACAAATACAACATGCTCACAACAATCCTAGCCTCAAAAACTAACTCAATGTCCCAATGCACTCGTGGCTTGCACACCCAATATCCTAGAGAAGTCTAATAATGTTACATATCCCTAGTGAAACCATGTGCCCTCACAACAAAAAGGAAGAGAGTAAGTTGAATCCACACATCTGAATCTCATTATCAAATATAGTTTAAGAACTCACTTATATATAAAAGGAATCTCTCACTCTCACAAAGAAGTCATATGCATGCAATTGGTACCATATGCTTGCCCTTAATGTAAATCTCTACTAATGTAGGATCGCTCGATCTAAAATCAATACGGACTTTTTTGTGGTTGTAATGTGGGCTAAGAGACGTGTAGGATTTATTTAGGAATAGTGGTTCACCCTCCTAAGCACTTTAATACATCACCAAATAACTTCAGCGCAAATTCTTCAATCCACTTCAATTTCACAAACAATATTACCCCAAAAAATATACCCTTTTTTCTTTAAGCATTATCATTCTTTACACTCCACTAGCAAAAACAAGATATTTATTCATCTACATATTTTTTTCTCAGATTTTTTTCTCTTTTTTTTCCAAATTTTTCTTCTTCTTTTTCCCTTTTTCAATTTCCGATAGTGGTGTATTATTTTACAAAATAAGTGCACCCTTTTTTCTTTCATTGGTTCCACTCAAAAGTCACCCCACACTAAGTCTCTTCTTACTTCTTTTAGCGCTCATTTCACAATTAAATTACTTTAAAAGGTAAAATGATCAAAATAATGTCAATTAAAAATAAAATGGTATAAGCTTGTAATGTGGGTGCCAAATAAAAGTCTATAGGCTCAAAAGGGTTAACTAGGGATAAATTTTATTTGTAATAAGCACTAAGCTCAAAAAGATCAAACAAGGCCTAAAATTATTTTTCAAATCGTGCATCACCTAAAATTTCGCTTCAACTCACATATCGGGCAAGTTCTAAACACAAGTACAATACATAGACTACACAAAAACCTTACCACACATGGCACATGACTCACTAAGGACGGTCTCATTCCGACTCTCAAACAATGCAAGTTTTTACGGAGCCACAAGATATTAAACATTAAGTACAAAGTGAATATAAGTGAAGTAAACGAGGCATAGGTGCCACAAAACATGTTATCCAATTTATAAAGGCATCATGATCAATTTTAAAACATAGGGAAGGTACTGCACATGTCAAAGCCTAAATATGCTACTATCAAACAAGTCAAGAGCGCCTAGGAATCTCATATTTCTTCCTCCATTTATTTCCAAAATTCTAATCTACTCTAAAAATTTAAAAACTACTACCCGATTCAAAATACATCCCATGGAAAAGAACCGAGGCACAAAGAAAAATCACGGGGATTATTGCTACCTAAGAAAAACTAAAAGACATTTTTTTATGTGTTTTTCTATTTTTTATTTAGACTTTAATCCCTCGAGAAAACTGTTTAGGAGATCCATCGTCGGGAAAAGTCCAATTTTGTTTTTCAATTTTTTTTATTTTTTTAATTAATCACATAAAATACTACACTACTCTAAAAAACAAAAATACTAAACTGAAAAAAAACAAGAAATTAACATACTAATATAATACTTATAATGAACTTAAGGAATTCTCTTACCCCACACTTAAAAGAGTGCAGTGTCCCCAATGCACAAATAAAGGGAAAAAAATAACGAGGGTGGACAAGAAACTCTATGAAAGGCCAAAGGCCGAAGCACTAGCAGCTCACGGGGTACTCAGACTTCTCTCAAGAATGGTCCTTTGTGCGAGTACCTCATACTAGTTCCAACCATCTGGCTCGCTTTTGCACACTTCCAGTGACTTTTCTTCCTATGCTCGTAATCCTACAAAACAAAACAACACTACAAAAATAATAAAATAAACAAAAATAAATAAAGCAGTAAAGCTGGGTTACCTCCCAACAAGCGCCTAATTTAACGTCGCGGCATGACGTGAACCACTTTTTGCCTCTACCTCGAACTTATGAATTGAGCCCCTAACATGGCATCCAGTTTACGGCTATACTCCAGTGGTGGGGCTACAAAGATAACCAGGCTAAATAATAAATTTTTTACTCTACACTTCTCGGCCTTTAGATGAGGAATGTAATTTATGCTTTTTGGCACGACAAATTCAAGAATATAGGCACTCTCATCCTCACTCTTTGACTCCCCCATTGGCTCAGATAGCTTGATTACTATCTTATTATCTAAACACAATGTTGAAAAATGATTGAAATGAGGACCAATATGCCATAACTCTAGAATTGTATTACTTTTTACATCGTCATATTTACATACACAAGAGTCTTCAAATATAACATTATCTACTTCCTCACATGGCTCTAGTGTACTTTTCTCAACTTGGGCATCATCAACAAAAATATGCTCGAATGATTGGCTCTCCACTTTTAGCTCCTCAATTTGGCGTATAAGCCCATTTTCAGCTTTACACAACTCATTACTATTTTGTTGGGCGTTAGACGCATCAAACTTTGTATTCAATTGAGCCTCTAAGTCGTGAATAGTAGTGCCAAATTTATCGATCTCTTGTCCCAATTCAGCTCTTCCTTCTATAAAGTATCTCATCTCATTTGTAATTTCCTCACGTTGAGCCTCATATATTTCTAATCTTTCGGATTGTTCAACCAACGACATATGCTCAAAATCTCCACTTTTTCAAAATTGTCTTCTTGCTAGAACTCGCTCTCTTCATTCAATTCTTCCATATTGACCTTCATTTTTGTGATTGCTGCCCTTATTCTTTTCATATCTTTTTTGAGTTCATCTTGCTGCTCTGCTACTTGCCTCAAAATATCCCTAATATATGCATCACGTTCCACAAACACTGTTAAAAAGATCATAATATGGGCTCACAGAAAGATAAAAAGAATTAGGACAATCATCCCAATGACTACCTTGACCACCACATATATTACAAATATTCCACTCAAAGGATTGAGATTGTGCACACAACTCGCTCCCGGGAACATTCTGACAATTGTTTCACCAGAGGGGTCCTCCACAATATGGACAAGGATCATCAAAATAAGAATAACCATCATTCGAACGATTTTTATTCCAAGATGCCATGCTAAAAAAAAATACTAACTAAACTAAAACAAAAACAAAACATGAACAGATAAAATAAATAAATAAATATCTAATCTAGAAAAATAGATAATTTCTAAGTCCCCGGCGACGGCGTCAAAAACTTGTTGCGGCCAAACGCAACACGCAAGTATGCGCGGTCGTCAAGTAATAAAGTGACTAAAAGTCGGACATCGAACCCACGAGAACTTGTGACTAACTATTAACTAAATTAGACTATCCTAATTATCTGAACAAGGATTAAACCCAAAAGTAGTGCTAAAGTAATTAAACTAAAAAGAAAATAACTAATGAACTTTAAATAGAGGAAGAGCAGATTTTTATATTATCAATGTGATGAAAACGATCTAGGATAGGGTTATGGGCTATCTAACATTCCTGTTGTATTCTTCAATTGAATTGACTAACTAATGTATCTAGTTTATTGGTTAACAGGGTTAATATTGCTCATAAGAATCTTACTCGCCTATTCAAGCTAACTAACGTCTATATGACTATGGAATTAGAACTAACAAGAACGCATTTATAATTCTTGTAAATCAACCAAGCAAGGCAATTAGGTATATGTTTATCCTAACCGCGAATCCGTTCCCCAATGCCCAGGTTCAAGAACTTGCTCTACTCAATCTTATGTGCAATCTAGAATTTTCACTTTCGAGTTCAATTCTAGATTCGTAGATAGTATTCAATTGGTGATCAAACAATCAAATAATTAAGTGTATGATTGAATAAATAAACTAATACAATAAACTAAGAAATTAAAATCAATATTCGAATAACAATAGTCATGAAAGAACCACACCCTAGAACGTGAAATTTAGCTCCACATAGATATGATAGCAAAAAAATAAATCATACAAAAAAACATAAAAATTACTAAGTTTGGTGAAAGAAAAGACGAAACCCGACCTCCACGGTGGCTCTGTGCTCTCCCTTGGTCAAAAGTTACTATCAAAAGCGCTCTTCCATCAAAATAGGTTTAGGTTGGCTTTTATATGAGTTGGGGACGTCTTGGGGTCGAAATAACCGAGTCCCGGACGAAATAAGACATGTTCCCATATTGAGCGTCCATGGCAGCGAGGGGTGCTGGCCCTGGCGCTCAACTTTCCAACTTTCTATTTTGTGCGCCACAGACAGCGCCCCACGCTAGGGCTGCTTATCGGGTGGATTGGGCAGTTAATTACTCTTAACGGTTTGGCTTAACGGCTATCGGCTTTTAAATGTATTAATCTGCTAGCCACCCGATAAGATATCGGGCAGATTGGTATCGGTTTAGCTCTTATCGGGCGGTTTATCGGCCTAATTCAATCTATATTGCGTGCATTAATTGTTTGTTGACCGCCTAGCATACAAATTCAGAATAGAAAATTATACATTGAGTCCAAACATACATGTCTGTTAATGCCTACATAAGAATGATGTAGTTAGTCATGTGTTGTAGAGCGAAAAAAGTTATGGCACAACACTGCTGTTCTTCTATTAAACATAGACAGCAGGCATTAGTTTAAAAAAAAAAAGCAGAGGTGAACCATAGACAGCAACTTAAACAATCTTGTTGTAGGGTGGGAGAATAAGCTAAGCTAAGCCAACCCTGGGATCTTCTGATGCATAGTACGTAAGGGTTCTGATTATTTAGGAATTAGGCATTAGAACTTAGAGATAGAGTACTGGAAGAAGTGGAAGGGTTTTTGATGAACTATGGAAATTAGTGTATCCCCTTACAAAAGAGAAGAAATTTGAATATTATACTTGTCATAAATTTGATTATTTTTCCGCTTGAATATTATACTTGTCATAATATCCGCTTGTATTATACTTGTCATAAATTTGATCATTTTCCTGGGAATGTAAAAAGAATGTCGAGAAAAAAAAATTATGGAGAGCAAAAATGAAGATGGAGATGGTATTTTAGTTCTCGCTTGCAAAAGAGAAGAAAGTGTAGAGAGAAATCAATGGTACCTTGACTCCGGTACAAGTAGCCATATTTGTGGAAAGAAGAATTTATTTGTGGGAGCTTGAAGAACTAAAAGAATTGAACTTTTAGAGACTTTTCGCGGGTTAAAATCAAAGGAAAATATACGATTTTAATTCGCTTGAAAGATGGTAGTCACCAATTAATTTCTAATGTTTTGTATGTACCGGAGATGAAAAGTAATATTTTATATTTGGGACAACTTTTGGAGAAAAATTATGATATTCATTTGAAAGATAAAAAGTTATTCCTGAGAGATAAAAATGGGAGATTATTAGCCAAAGTTCCTATGGCTAATAATAAAATGTTTGTTTTGAACCTTCAATGTGATGTTCCAAGGTGTTTGCTTTCATGTACCAAAGATTCATCTTGGCTTTGGCATATGAGATTTGATCATGTGAATTTTGATAGTCTAAGGTTGATGAAGAAAGAAAGCATGGTGAATGGATTGCCAACTGTTGATCATCCTAGCCATATTTGCGAAGGATGTCTCTTTGGAAAGCAAGAAAGAAAAAGCTTTCCTAAGGAGTCTTTGACTAGAGCACGATGCAAATTGGATTTGATTCACATGGATGTGTGCGGACCAATCAAGTCATCTTCACTTGGTAAAAGTAATTTTTTACTTTTCATTGATGATTTTTCTAGAAAAACTTGGGTGTATTTTTTGAAGGTGAAATCGGAGGTGTTTGATACTTTCAAAAAATTCAAGAGCATGGTGGAGAAACAAAGTGGCTATCAAGTTAGGTCATTGCGGTCTGATAATAGTGGAGAATTCACTTCAAATGAATTCAAGGTTTTTGTGAAAATAGTAAAATTCGTCACTTTTTGACTGTTCCAAGATCACCATAACAAAATGGCACCGTGGAAAGAAAGAAATGGACTATTCTCAACATGGCCCGGAGTATGTTGAAGAGCAAAAATATGCCAAAGGAGTTTTGGGCTGAAGCAGTTGCATATGCAGTGCATTTGTCAAATCGGTGTCACACCAAGAGTAATCGTGACAAAACACCTCAAGAGGCTTGGAGCGGTATCAAGCTAAAAGTTGGTCATTTGCGAGTTTTTGGGAGCATTGCCTATGCACATATGCCGGATGAGAAGAAGTCCAAGCTTGATGATAAAAGTGATGTATGTTTTCATTGGTTATGATCAAAGTTTTAAAAGTTATAAATTATATAACCCAAGAAATTGCAAGATCACCATAAGCAGAGATGTTGAGTTTGATGAAGATAATGCTTGGGAATGGAAAACTAAAGAGCAAGACTACTCTTTTAGTCCTTTATTTGATGAAGATGATGATGAAGAAGTTGCGGAGCAGCCTATCACACCACATTCAACACCTCAAGCACAAGTTCAAGAAGAAGATGAGTTAAGTTCAAGTTCTTCAAGTGAAGTGCCTCAGAAAACTAAAAGTCTTCATGAGTAAAATACGAAAGTGGTAAGAAAAGATTTATATGATTTGACTGACTTTTGTTTGTTGATGGATATTGAGCCTTTAACTTATGAAGATGCTTCCCAAAATGCCAAATGGAGAGATGCTATGGAAGAAGAAATCAAGGCAATCAAGAAGAATGATACTTGGGAATTAGCCATACTTCCAAAAGGTAAAAGCATCATTGAAATCAAATGGGTGTACAAGTGGAAGAAAAATTCCAAGGGTAAGGTGGAAAGGTACAAACCAAGATTGGTTGCCAAGGGATACAAGCAAAAGGCCGGTATTGACTTTGATGAGGTATTTGCACCGGTTGCTCGTTTCGAAACAATTCGTTTTATTATTTCTTTGGCGGCTCAAAATCAATGAAAATTTCATCAAATTGATGTGAAGTCGGCTTTCTTGAATGGTGTTTTGGAGGAAGAGGTTTACATTGATCAATCTTTGGCTACAAGATTGAAGGACATGAAAATAAAGTTACGGAGCTTGAGCACGTGAAGTCACAAGATAAAATTGCGGATATTTTCACCAAGCCGTTGAAGATTGAGCTCTTTCAAAAGCTAAGGATGGCTCTTGGAGCGATGAAAAAAGTTTAGGGGGGATGTTGAAATGTGAACAATATAAACTTATTTCCATGTGTTTACATTAGTTCACGAACTAGAATATTAATTTAGTACATGTATTAGAGTATAAACACATTGATGTACTTTGGAAGATATAATGTCTAGTGGTATCATCCATGTACCTTGAAAGATGTGAGATGTGGACTTAGTTATTATGTTTACATGAGTGTACGCTAGATACATGAAAGATTTCTCCTATAAATAGTCATGTATTCCTAACCATTTAGAGCAAGTCAAGTTGAATAGAAATCATCATTTTCTCCCCTTTCTTCTTTGTGAGTTTTGAGTGTTCATTTGTGTTGTCTTGCTCTCCCAAATTTTCTAACATAAAGAATCTTTACACTGTTAATGTTCTTTCTGAAAAAAACACGAAAATGTCCTCTTTTCACATTGAAAGCATCCAACATTATGTTTTACTAGAAAATTGAAAGCATATATTTCAGGCACATAAAAAGCTTGTGGCTATCTTCCAAACAATCGCGGATGAGAGAAGAGAGAAGGAAGCAAAATGAGCCTACAGAGAAGAAAGAGATATGAATATTCTGTTGGAAGTTGAAGATGAGAATGGTAGAAAACTGAATGATGAGGAAATCTGATGTTCTAATAATGTACCTTAATGCTGGTCATGAATCTTCTGGTCACATCACAATGTGGGTTACTATCGTTCTGCAGAAACACCCCGAGGTCTTTAAAAGAGCTAAGGTAGTCAAGACTTCATCATTTCAAAAAAGTAAATAGTCACCTTAAAGTTTGTTATTTCTCAAGAACATGTTTTGTTCTAAAAATGGGCAGAGCAAGGGGCAATTGTAAAAAGTAGGCCAACTGACCAGAAGGGTGTGACAATAAAAGAAATTAGGCAAATGGACTATCTGTCAAAGGTAACTTTCTGTTTATTATCAACACTATGCGTAGTTTGTTTTTCTCCAGCCAATTCCATGTACCTACCAAAATTCATCTGTAATCTTGAATCTTGAAGGTGATCGATGGAACACTTCGTGTTGTTGCCTTCTCCCTTGTAGTCTTCCGAGAAGCAAAGACTGATGTACATGGTAAGTTACAATCTCGTTCGTCTTACATTTTGCTTCAGTAAAACCACATTGTGGCTGACGAACTGGACTCGCTTGGTTTCCAGGATATGCTATTCCAAGAGGACGGAAAGTTTTAGTATGGTTTAGGTTTGTTCACTTGGATCCTGACATCTACAATGACCCAAAGGAGTTTAATCCTTCTAGATGTGATGTAAGTTTAAAAGCCATCTGTTTCACCTCCCTGAACACCCTGTCCACACCCCCACCCCACACCAACCCTATAACCCCAACCACTAATTAGAAAGTGTAAACATTCTTACTTTTCCTATTTGTTACTCTTTTTTGATGGCTCTCTAAGTTGTTTAATGCCATTTTAGGACGAAGAAGATGCATGAAGAGTGGAGGTGGAGTACGATGGTTCCGTTGTACAAGAACAAGGGGTATATTCAAAATTGCAACAACTACAGGGGTATCAAGTCGTTGAGCCATACGATGAAAGTTTGGGAGAAGGTGATGGAAGGGAGGATGAGAAGGAGTGTGTCCATTTCCGCGAACCAGTTTGGTTTCATGCCGGGGACGATCGACTACTGAAGCCATCCACCTGGTGAGGAAATTGGTGGAGCAATATAGGGCGATGAAGAAGGACTTGCATATGTGTTCATTGACCTAGAGAAAGCTTATGACAAAGTCCCGAGAGAGGTTCTATGGAGATGTTTAGAGGCTAAGGAAATATTTGTAGCGTATATTCGAGTGATCCAGGACACATATGATGGAGCTAAGACACGGGTAAGGACAGCAGGAGGAGACTCTGAATACTTCCCAATTGATATGGGGTTGCATCAGGGATCAACACTTAGCCCGTTTTTGTTTTCGTTGGCAATGGTCGCATTGACGCGACTCATTCAAGGGGAGGTGCCTTGGTGCATGTTATTTGCAAATGACATAGTTCTGATTGATAAGACACGTGGTGGTGTTAACGAGAGGCTGGAGGTTTGGAGACATACCCTTGAGTCTAAAGGTTTCAAGTTGAGCAGGACCAAGACAAAATACTTAGAGTGCAAGTTCAGCGGTGTTACTCAAGAAGCAGACGGGGATGTGAGGCTTGATACGCAAGTCATTCCCAAGAGAAAGTTTAAAGTACCAGGGGTCTGTGATACAGAGTGATGGGGAGATTGATAAGGATGTCACACATCGTATCGGAGCAGCGTGGATGAAATGGAGGCTCGCTTCCGGTGTCCTGTGCGATGAGAATATGTCGTTAAAACTTAAAGGTAAGTTCTACAAGGTAGTGGTTAGACCAACTATGTTGTATGGGGCAGAGTGTTGGCCAGTTAAGAACTCCCATATCCAGCAGATGAAAGTAGCTAAAATGAGGATGTTGAGATGGATGTGTTGGCATACAAGGTTAGATAGAATTGGGGATGAAGTTATTCGGGACAAGGTGGGAGTGGCCCATGTGGAGGAAAAGATGTGAGAGGCGAGGCTGAGATGGTACGGGCATGTTAAAAGGAGAAACACATATGCCCCAGTCAGGAGGTGTGAGAGGTTGGTCTTTGGGGATAAGAGGAAGGCTAGAGGTAGGCCAAAGAAGCCTTGGGGAGAGGTGATCAAACGGGACATGGCACAGCTTGAGCTAACCGAGGACATGACTCTTGATAGGAGAGTGTGGAGGTCGAGAATTAGGGTAAAAGGTTAGAGATAGTTGAGTGTTTCCCTTTGTCTTCCTTAGTTCAATAGTATTAGTGTTAGTATGGTATCCCTTTTATCCTTAGTTTGCTATTACCACATATTTTGTACTGTTATTACTTGCCATCAGTACTCCCTTAGTTTGCTATCACTACATATCTTGCACTATTATTACTTGCTATCAATACTTCTTTCATCTTCTCCTTTGCTATCTTGGATTTAGTTTTCTAAATATCTTGTATTGTTATTACTTGCTATTAGTGCTCCTTCCATCCTTTCTTTTAGCCGGGGGTCTACCGAAAACAGTCTCTCTACCCTTCCAGGGTAGGGGTAAGGTTGCGTACATCATGCCCTTCCCAGACGTCACTTGTGGGAATACACTGGGTTGTTGTTGTTGTTTTGTTATCCTTTTATTTGCTTTTTCCTTCCTGATCTTTAGGGTCTTACACCCAAAGCATGACATTTCCTTCCTTTTGGAGGGGGAAGCAGATTGTCCCCAGGAAATGATCTTGCCAAGCTAGAAATATCTATCTTTCTTCATTATTTTCTTCTAGATTACGAGTGAGTCAAATTTGCAAAAGCTTTCTTTTTCTCCTTCCTGTCTGCTTTTTGGTACTTCACTTTTTTGGTTGATTACTTAATGCTTATTTCTTGTGTTTTGCAGGCTTGAAAGGCAAACTCCTTGCCCATTGATGTATTACCTCATTGCAGGCCTAAAGATAACTGCTTGGGTAGAGTAAGAAGTGTTTCATCAACTGCAAGTGCATCGGCAGAATAGCAGAAGGAACAAGAAAACCAATCTCTCTCTCTCTCTCTCTCTCTAAGTATGGAAATTATGATATGGGGAAAGCAATGGCCAAAATTCCTTAGTTGGGAGTAGGTAGAAAATGCAAAAGAAAAATGGAATCTGGCTGATGTAGAATCTTAAGAGTAGAATCTTAGGATGTACAGTAGCAACTATAACAGGACAGGTGGAATAGGATGACCTTACATTTGAGTTGGGTTGGGTGAAAGAAGGAGAGAGAGGGGTTGGAGAAAGAGGATCAACGGGGAGTAGTTAGGAAGCCAAGGAGAGGCACGTTCGGGTTTATGAAACCTACCCTCCGGAACTTTTCCTTCAACTAATTTTTGGAAGTTTCATATCACAGATTCAACATATTCATGTGCTGATAGAGCTAGGTACATGGAGACCGGTAAATAAGAAAAATGGATACGATACCGAAGATCAAAGTAACCCCACTTTGTTACCATTACAAGATTAAAAATAACTATCACCTGTCATGCCCCTATAAAGAATTCACAAAGTTAACCATGAGAAGGTGCTTCGTACCTTGCCAATACCACTGACTTCTGACCACTCATGCAGCCTTCTATCAAGTCTTTGTCCTGCCTGCTTAATCTCAATTCAGAAAATGTTTCATTTTAATGTGGGCATATATAAACCATTAAGGAAGAAAAGAACAGAAGCTAAAGCAGTAAAAAGAACACAGCTGACAATTACAAACTGCTAAACTTCACTTGAAACTTGCTGTGATCAAATTACTGACCATATTACCAGCTGGGGCAGGGAGGTGGATGCTTACTAGTGGAAATATGTAGAACTAATGAAGCACTTTGAGGATGCAGGAATCAGGTTTCTAAGTCAAATGGGGCTACGAGACAAACATGTAGTATACATGCATCATACAATGGGAAGAGAATACTGCTACTTATTGCAATATCAATGTGTAAAAACTTGGAATCTTGGATAATAAGATATCCTGTCCAAAGTCAAAAGCTGTACCCTAGTGATATTTTTTGAAAGACAGGACATCACCAGGCCTGTGGATAGAAACAAACATAAAAATAAAAAAAATAAAAAAAATTCATACGTACTCATTATTTCCTCAGCAGACATGGCAGTAGCTGGTGTAGTGCTTCACAAGCATGGCTGGTAAGATAACATTCACAGCTTAAAGAAGACACTTCTCCGGGTAATGTTTCAAGTTCATGGTTGGAAAAACCATCTAAC
The DNA here is from genome assembly GCA_000715115.1 of Nicotiana otophora. Classification (NCBI taxonomy): domain Eukaryota; kingdom Viridiplantae; phylum Streptophyta; class Magnoliopsida; order Solanales; family Solanaceae; genus Nicotiana; species Nicotiana otophora. The sequence goes on from AWOL01S0005862.1 coordinate 40,516, forward strand.
CTACACTGCAAAGCCATCACCTCCTTTTGCAACATTGATCACTCCAGATCTGCTGCTATATAGAGCAATAAAAGAAAAACTTGCAACCAACAGTAAATTTAGTACTATAGTAGATAATAAAAACCAAAACAGATAGGAATAATTCAGCTTTTTGCACGCTCAATTCTATTTCACCACATTTTAATACTTCGCATCTGAATGATTTCAACTAGAAGATGTGTTCTACTAGGACATGGGCTCAACTTGGTCGTACTTACTACTCTATTATTTCATCAATCATGAGAAATGCAAGATACTGAAGAATTTCCTGCCTTCTTGGGGTTTGCAACCATGGGGCTTCTTTTTCTAATTATGACTATGATTGGGCCCTACACGCTAGAGTAAACAGGAGGTACTCCTTCCTATTGACAAGCCTAATACAACTGAAATTAATGCATGAGTGAGCTGCAAGTTAGAATGATAGAAATGGCATATCATCAAAGGGTGAGAGCTATAAGCCAATGGCAGGAAACACCATCTGCAAAGTATAATTTACACAGAACAGCTCGAAGTAATTATAATTGCTCTCACCAGCTTGTAGACCCCAAGCCCACGTAGTTGCTAATTTTCGATTTGCAGATTTCTAAAGCATAACCACGCATTTGATAACATTTTTGCCTTCAATTGACAGAAAGTACCCTCTTGGAGCTACATAATTTCTCAATTCAGGAATTAAAAAGCTAGTAAGCTAAGCAAACATCACAACTGTTATTTTTCAACTTTAAATCTGAAACAGAAATTAAAGAGCATAGTCTACTTAAAAGCTCTGAAAGATCATTGTTCTTATATGAAACTAAACAATTTACCAATATGTAGAAGAGTATAACGTAGGAAGGCGAAAATCTAACATGTATAAAAGATAAGAGAAGTTTCCTTACATGGAGCTAGAAAATATCTCAGTTCAGGTTAAAAAGCTAGGATGCTAAGCAAACATCATAAGTTGTTATTTGTCAATGATTTCAAGCCTGAAACAGAGACATTCACCAATATGATAAGCAAAAGATAAGTTAGATGTTCATCTTCTTACATTGTACTCTTCTAAAGATGGTCCAAACTGCTGAACTTGAGGAAAAAACAAACACAAGCAGTTAAAATCTGCTCCATTGGAGAATTGACAGCAATAGAAGTTAAAAATGCAGCATGGGGGAGATATATATATATAATAAGCCAGAAAGGGGTAAGGTCTGCGTACACACTACCCTCCCCAGACCCCACTTGTGGGATTCCACTGGGTTGTGGTTGTTGTTGTTGTTGTTGTTGTAAGCCAGAAATGCAGTAAAAAAAGAGAAAATTATTGAAGAATTCAACTTATATTGAAAGATACCATAATTTATGCCCAATTCACTTACAAAGTTCCTACAAAGAGACAGTGCGTCTATAAAGTGATTCATCATCACTTTCCTCCTCTTCTGATACATTATCACTGCCTGACATTTCTAACTTCCCACCCATACAAAATGATGGACCGGAACTTTCAGGCACTATATAATCACCATACAATCTCTCTTCAAATCTTTGGTCACTGCAGTTGAGAAACCAAGCCAAAGAACATTTGATTCCCTTGCTTTGCAACCTCTGGTACCTCGGCTTGATTCTTAATTCTAAGCTATAAGTGAAATAGTCCGGAAAGTCCACAAGTTCTTCCATTGGCCTGCCTATAGCACTCTTCAAAAAGTAATAGCCATTTTTCATGAGGCCAACTTGTAAAGCAACTAACTGAGGACATTTTATAATCATCTTAGCCACATCATCAGCTGAAAAACCCCGTCCAAGAAGGAACTCTACAGGTTTCAATATAACATGCTCTTGAAGGCTAACAATTTGCGGCATCCTCTCAATTACACGAGCAAACCCATCAATATCGATCTTGAGCTTCAACTTAAGGAAATACTGTTGTGATGACAGCTTAGCCTTCAAAGGCAAACCAAGAATTTGCGGATATTGTGCAATAACAGAAGGCAGAGCTTCCCTCCTAATTCCAAAACTAAGCAAGCAATTTACATTCACTTTCACTGTCTGTTCAAGATCATATCCAAGTAGATACGCCCGTTTCTCGATCATCCTTGCTAAAATTTTCTTCGGCAAACCCAACAAAAGCAAATAGTCCACAAACGGTTTAATCATGGTCCCAACTCTCATCCCCAATAAATATGGATATTGTGTTACAATTGGCCCTATATCCCTCGGATTAACCCCTATACTGACCAAGTAAGCTACTGAAGTACTCATCGTTCCCTCGAGCTTAAACCCTAACAACTCTGGGTATTTCATTAAAACATATCCAATATCAAGCTTCTCGATATCAAGCCCCCGTAAAAATTTGACAACTGGAACAAGCTCCACTACAACACTAGCATTCAAACATTGTGGATAACTTTTAACAAATTCACCAAGACTTGACCTTTGAATCCCTATTTTTTCTAAATATGTCAAAACAGGGATTACATTTTTCCTCACACTATATCCAACCATTAAGGGATACTCATTAATATCATCAATTGTTAAACCAATATTCTGCAGAAATTCGACACGTTCACGCATGATTTCAACTGTGGATGGCAATTCTTGATCCTCTAATTCATTAGTGACTATGCCTATACTTTTTAAATAGTCAGAAATTACAACTCTTGAGACAAGTTTTTCTTTATTCTTTTGCAATATTCCCCATGTTACTGAAGGCATTTCATACTCGGGGAATTTTTTTGGCGACTGAGTTGAAAAGGGTCTCTGATTTATAGACCTAGGAAGATGAATAAATATTTTTTGAGGTTTTTGGTAGGCTTTTTCAAGAATTATCTTCAAGAATGTATTTTTTCTTCTGAAAATTGAACTCATTTTAGAGAATCCTTAATTTTTTGAGGTTGAAACTGTTATAGAAAAAAAAAAAAAGGATAAATAGAAATGGATGGGGAGGGGATTAAAGATTTACCTTTATTCAAAAACGAAAGAAGCTCGCATCCATAGCTTCAAAGGGAATAGAGGGATTTGGTGTCAAAGACGAGTAGTTAAACTTTCTTTATGCGGAACTTTTTCTCCAATATGTTTCGCGTTAGAAACAATAGTCGCATCAGTAAATGCGTTTTATAAAGGGGACTAGTTACCATGAGCCGTGGCTATGCCTATAGTGGTCAAATGGGCGGCATGCGGTGAATTTGGACGGGTTAAGATGGGTTAGGTCAATAAATGGGTCATTGATCAATTCAGTTCAAAGTGTAGTTGGGCTAAGATGTGTTCGGTCAAGATGGGCTAAATAAGGTATTTTTTTCATTCTTATACACTATTTGAAACCTTATTACGAAAAATGTTCATGTTTTGGTATTTACCCGACCTAAACACATTTTAATTACAAAATATATACAATCCATCTTAAAAGGCTCCAAATCTATTATTTGTGCCTTCAATCAAGAGATTTAGTTATACCTTTTTCCTTTTTTCTCTCATTTCTCCCCCTTCTCTCTTTCTTATAATACAAGATTGACCCATTTTCATATTTTAAAATTAGAGCGAGAAGGGGCAAGTTGTGAACGGAACTGTGTCATTTTAAAATTAGAAACTCTTTTGGAGCAGCTTTTTCATTTTTTGCAAAATTGTACGAAGTTTTTTTCTAATGACATCCAGTTGGTTCTAGCAAAAATTGAGGAAAAGACATACTCCATTTTTTAGGCAATTGACATACCAAGTCTAATAAATTTAGTAGTATTGGTTGACGACTTCAATGGAGGAAAAGACATACTCCATTTTTTAGGCAATTGACATACCAAGTCTAATAAATTTAGTAGTATTGGTTGACGACTTCAATGGAGGAAAAGACATACTCCATTTTTTAGGCAATTGACATACCAAGTCTAATAAATTTAGTAGTATTGGTTGACGACTTCAATGGAGGAAAAGACATACTCCATTTTTTAGGCAATTGACATACCAAGTCTAATAAATTTAGTAGTATTGGTTGACGACTTCAATGGAGGAAAAGACATACTCCATTTTTTAGGCAATTGACATACCAAGTCTAATAAATTTAGTAGTATTGGTTGACGACTTCAATGGAGGAAAAGACATACTCCATTTTTTAGGCAATTGACATACCAAGTCTAATAAATTTAGTAGTATTGGTTGACGACTTCAATGGAGGAAAAGACATACTCCATTTTTTAGGCAATTGACATACCAAGTCTAATAAATTTAGTAGTATTGGTTGACGACTTCAATGGAGGAAAAGACATACTCCATTTTTTAGGCAATTGACATACCAAGTCTAATAAATTTAGTAGTATTGGTTGACGACTTCAATGGAGGAAAAGACATACTCCATTAAAGGTGCACATGCTTTTCAAACAGACTTGATGTTTACAAATTGGATAAAAATGAGGAAAAAGTGTTGCGCCCAGACAAGGAAGAGAACAGTTATTTGTTTCGTCTTTTTTCTCCCACGCCATTGAAATGTATTAGTCCAATACTCTTTTAGACCCTATGAAGTTGACAACTTCAAGATGTATAGAAATTTGGTTGATGATTGATGATCCCATGAGTCATGACACGATTGCTTTCAGAGCGTCTTTGATATATCGGTATTTGAATGGAAAACCCAACTCCTTGGCCCTCGATGGAACCACCTTCTGCCCGTCCAACACCTGAAATACACATTACTAGACATTTGGATAATATTTGGTTGAAGTTAACGGAAAAAATAAAAGTATAAAAGTATAATATATACATAATAGTTATATATTATATAACTTATCTACAATTTTCATACATTATTTCTACCCAGTTATATACAACTATAATATCATACAAGTTAAATACAATTTTTATACAAATTTTATGCAATATGTATTTTGTATATTTTGTATTTGATTTATACATAGTAAAAATAATTGGGAATACAACTAATTATATATTATACAACTTATCTACAACTTTCATACATTATTTCTACACAATTATATACAACTACAATATCATACAACTTAAATACAATTTTTATACAAATATTGTTCAACTTTCATATAAAAGTTAAGTAAAAAAAATATATAAACAACATAATACAATTTTTCTACAACTTTACTACAATTTCATAAGTATAATGTATGTCATGTCGTCTTCTTCTTTTTCGAGTTTCAATCTGAAATGCAACCAAAATTAAGTCTAATCTTCACCAAAACACCCTCAAAATTGAGATATAAACTCCAAACAATATTCTCAATTGTTTGCAACAACAACCAATTCAAACAAATAATGGTTTTTGAAAATCCAAATTCGAATTCAATGCTTCAAAGCTTTTTAATGGTTGTCAATGATGAAATTGCTGCTCTTTTTTTTTTTTGCTCTACATTACTGGAATTACGGATTGAGAGATAGAGAGAGACGTAGAGAGAGAGAGAGAGAGAGAGACGGAGAGAGAGAGAGAGAGCGCAAGATGGAGAGAGAATAAGGATGGGAAATAATTGATTCTTAATATAAAGGGATACTCATTTAATTCTTAAAGTGTATATAATTGGTAAATTTATACATATGATGTAATTAAATTGAAACTTGAGTAGGGGGATAACAAAGTTTCAAATAGTGTATAAGAATGTAAAAGTCTCGCTAAACAATGAGTCAAAGCCCAACCCGCCCAACTTGACCTATATTTTAGAATCATGCGCATCTTACATAAACAAAGCCTTTTACCTTTCATACACCTATGTATAAAAGGTAAATATATACTATTAGTATTTTGAGAATCAAAATATATTTTCTTAAATAACAAATTAGTATTTAAAATGTGTAAGTTGAAATAATATTTTGCAGGTAGGATGGGTGGTGCAGAAAAATAAAAAAAAAACAGAAAATTAAAAATACAAAAAAAAAAAAAAATTGCGGGGGATGGGGGTGGTTGGGATGGTGCAGAAAAACGAAAAAACATAAAACAGAAAATTAAAAATACAAAAAAAAGTATAAAAATATTGCGGGATGGGGTGGGTGGGTGGTGCAGAAAAACGAAAAAACAAAATATTAAAAATACAAAAAAACAGGTATTTTTATTTTGCGGGGTGGAGGGCGGGGTTGGGGTTGGTGTGGGTGGATGGTGCAGAAAAACGAAAAAACAGAAAATTAAAAATTGAAAATACAAAA
>AWOL01S0005862.1:64566-77829 GCA_000715115.1 Nicotiana otophora
ATATATATATATATATATATATATATATATATACTTCATTGAAATATTTTTGTTAAAGAAATTACAACTCACACATTTATTCGTGAGTGAGGTCAAGGACCCGTCAAAGCTTCTTATTCTAATGGGATTGGGCCATTCGCCTCGGTAGGATATTGTATTTCACTCTTATGGGATCGGGCAGTTCGCCTCGGCAGGAATTTATATTTCACTTCTTATGGGATCGGGTCGTTCGCCTCGGCAGGATTTATGTACCACACTCTTATGGGAGCGGACCGTTCGCCTCAGCAGGTTAATTTATTTATCATATGGTTCGGGCCGTTAGACCCTCGGGAGTGCACATTTTTATTATTATATTGGATCGGGTCGTACGCCTCAGCATTTCCTATATCACATTCCCATGAAATCGTGTGTAAAACTTGGCAAGATGCCAACGTATCTGTAAATTCCGGATTCGAATTATGGTAGCCATTTGATGAGTTTCACTATACCTATATATATGCTCCGGTTAAGGAGGGAATTTCTAATGAAGAGCTTGAGTTCCTCGTAAAGAGAGGGGATTTGTACCACGTGATCTATATTTGTCTATTTCACTTACTTACTCTGCCTCATATTGTCTACCTCTTTACTGTACCTTATGTTGTTGGACTACTAGTGAGTCTCGATGTTGACCCCTCGCCACTACTTTTCTGGGGTTAGGCTAGATACTTACTGGGTACACGTTACTTATGTACTCATACTATACTTGCTGCATATTTTTGTGCAGGTACATATATGTCTAGAGGATATGTAAGAGCAATGGCGTGTATACATGCGGGGATCTAGGTAAGCTGCATTACATTGGCGATCCGCAACCACCAGAGTCTCCTTCAGAGTATCTATATTTTTCATGTCCAATTTGTATTCCGGACAGCTCCTGTATTTTATTTTATATTCCTATTTAATGCTCATGCACTTGTGACATCGGATTTTCGGATGATTATGGGTTGTTCTGTATTGAATTTGTTAAAAGTATTATTATTTACTCTGTAAATTCCCATTCTTTACTATTTAAATTGAAGGAAAATATAATTTCAAAAATAACAAAAATGAGAACCCAATTAAGTAATTATTGTTGGCTTGCCTGACAGTGGTGTCCGGCGCTATCACGACCTTTTATGGATTTTGGGTCGTGACAATATAGTATCAGAGCACTAGGTTCACTTAGGTCTCACGAGTCATGAGCGAGTCTAGTAGAGTCTTGCAGATCATTACGGAGACGTCTGTACTTATCTTCGAGAGGTTACAAAACTGCTAGGAGCACTTCCCTTCTGGATTCCTCATCGTGCGATTTGATTCCTTTGAGGCTTATGCCTTCATTTCCTTCCTATTCAATCTTATGTGACATGAAGCGCGTGTTGTAAATTTGGAATCGAGGAATTTTAATGGCATTACTGATGTAGAGCAGGATGTTTCTCCCTGCGTATTCGATTGAGCTGATGTCGTCGCCTTGTGGAAGGATCTTCTGTCATCTCAGTTGAGTAGTTGTATTTCTGATGGTTTTGGGGCTATGCACCAATTGCTATGATGTTCACGAGTTGTTATGGCGCAGTATTAAAACAATGGTAGGATACTTGTCTACGTATAGGGGCAATGAATGAATTGAAATGAGGTTTCTCTCAATGCGTGATCCAGAGGTTTAGTGTTTTATTTCCAGCTGAGGGAAAGGCAATCGGACTAAGAATGTTCAGGTTGGATTGTTGGAGTAAAGAGACTTGGTATTTTCTTGTGTGGTGGAATCTTCATCCGAGATGTGGTGTCATCGTCCTTTATTGAATGTATTAAGTTCGCAAGTGTTATGGCCTTCTTTAAATCGCCTTTGGGTCGGAGTATCGTGAATGGTGCCGGGGAAGCGGCTGTGAGATGTCGCAGTGTGCTGTGGTTCAGAATCGAATCGGTAATCCTATTGTTGATGGCTCGAGAAGGATGATATTCGGAGAGGTTTAGGCTAGATACTTACTGGGTACACGCTGCTTATGTACTCATACTATACTTGCTGCATATTTTTGTGTAGGTACATATATGTCTAGAGGCCATGTGAGAGTAGTGGCGTGCATACATGCGGGGACCTAGGTGTGCTGCATTCCATTGTCGACCCGCAACCAGCAGAGTCTCCTTCAAAGTATTTACATTTTTCCTGTCCAATTTGTATTCCGGACATCTGCTGTATTTTATTTTATATTCCTAGTTAATACTCATGCACTTGTGACACCGGGTTTTGGGATGATTATGGGTTGTTCTGTATTGAATTTGTTAAAAGTATTATTATTTACTCTGTAAATCCTCATTTTTTACTATTTAAATTGAAGGAAAATATGATTTCCAAAATAATAAAAATGAGAACCCAATTAAGTAATTATTGTTGGCTCGCGTGACAATGGTGTCCGGCGCCATCACGACCTTTATGGATTTTGGGTCGTGACATTTAGTTTTTCTTTTCTAATTGTTAGATATATTGTATTAACTGTGTATCTCTAATGTAATTATATAAACCACTAATAATTTAAACTATAATTTTGGATAATCTGAATTTTTAAAAAATTGGAAATTTGTTCGTTTTCTCTTCAATTCCACTTATTTATACCTTACAATTTAGAGAGTATCACAAAAATAATATAATGATAGTGGCAGTGAAACTGAAATTGAAGAGATTTTACTCTTAGAGAAACTAAATAAGACAAGTTGCTGGTAAGATTTTATAAAATTTCAGCAAACTGTATCATCTCAGCAGTGAAAGTGATTGTAAATTAGATTAATTCAATTATGCAACCAAGAAATTCTCATATTTATCCATTCAGCAGTCACCCCACCATGCATCAATTTTGAGCACTCATTATTCACAAAAATTGATCTTTTAATTTTTTTTACAGGTTTTCTAAGGATTTGTCTGCAATTAGGACATAACATAAATCATAAAGTTTAGGTGGCCCCCTGTTGTACAGCACACTTAGTGAACTACATCATACGTGTTTAACAGAAAGTTTGAATGGGCCCATCTTTTGTTTCTTGACTTCATCCGCTGAGAGTTGCGGCAGAAATGAATTGGAAAAGATAATGATACTCTCTTTAAGCACCAAGCAGGCATGTTGATGAAACAGGCGAGTGAAGTACCTCAACTGTTGCTTCTAATATAAGAGAAAAAGGGTCAAATATACAGCTCTATTTTGGTATATTGTTCGCATCTACTATATGTTATACTATCGGGATATATCTACCGTTATCGTTAACCAATCTTTTTAAAAATGTCCTCCACCTAACGGAAAGTCACCAAATTAAAAACAATTATATTTTTAAAAAAAAACTCATTTATAACCCGGTTAAACCCCTTTTATTTGCTACATTTCTTCCTTACATGTTAGTCATCTCCTTCGTAGTCACTTGTTAAACTCAAGAAGTGAAAGACATAAAAATACCGAAAATCATATATTCATTTATACATTAAGTCCCAATTCTTTTAATATCCTTATTGTATGTTTATTATATTCTACCTTTTCCAATTTTTTTTTTCTTCTAGCTTCTCTCTTTGTTTTTTTCCATCATGTCGAACTGTACCAAGTATTCATCATGATTTTCTTTCCACCATGGCTTGAATTTTTAAAGCATCTTATTAGGTTGGCAGTTCTGAAGTCTTAAGGAAGCTACCGAAGTATAACTTCCTCCAACTGTGAGCCTTTATTGATGAGTATTCACGTACCATAATTTTCTTATTCTGCTTTAAGCATTTGGGCAACAAGTAATTATCGCCAAATCACCCCTTAAGAACCAAAATTAGATTCTAAGATATAGGATGTGATATTCATAATTCTTAGTAACAACTGAACTTATAATGAACAAAAATTAGAAAATAATTAGAGGAGATTCAATTTAATATCAAGCTACAGTCCGAGGAATTCATCAAGAATGAAAGAAAGTATACCAACAAGTTGGAAAGCAACTTAACAATATAAATACACTAACTTAATGTATTAACCAAACATAAGTATTATTAAAGTATATATCAGTTGTTACCAACATACTAACTAACTGTCAAGTGTGTATTACATTAGACAAAGGGATGCCATATTATAACCACAAAAAAAAACTAAAAGTAATAACATGTCATCCTAATGCCACTATGAACAACTAATAACAAAAAATATAAATTCTTACTAATCCTACTTCCACCATCATTCCCCGTCTCTCTCTAAATGAATAAAATGTGTTAAGACATCTTAGAAATCTAGGTTCCGTATTTTTAAATAATGAGTTTAACAGGTTTGGATAAATGATTTTTTTAAAAAATAATTATTTTATTAATCTGGTGGCTTTCCGTTAGGTGGAGGGTATTTTTAAAAAGTTTGGCTAACGATAAGGATAAATATGGCCCCGTAGTATAACAGGTGGTAGATATGAACAATATACCAAAATAGAGGGGTATATTTGGCCCTTTTCCCTTTATAAAGCTCACTAGTCACTAGTGGCCCAAGCTAAGTAATAAAATTAAATTAGCAATAATTTATTTAGATTATGCCTTTTTTTATATTTCCTAATGTTCACTTGCTTTGCCCAATCATATTAGTCATAACATATGTCTTATGAAAAGAATTATGATCTATAATGGAGCATTCAATACTTGTTGTATTTTTGGTGCTTGATTATTTTCTTTTGTTTTCTTGTATTTTCTTTCTTGCTACATTAATCTAAAATATAAGAGGCTTGGTAAAAAATTAAATTTTTAAATAAATATATTCAGACTTAAAACACCATCATAATGCTGATACAAATACTAAAGATTTATCTTCCAATTGCCTCTCTTATTTTGCTTCTGAATTTGGTTGTAACATGTAACTTTAGCAATGCAGTGTATGGGGTAAAATTGATGAACGACATGTGGATGCTCGTCGAGTTGACACGTGGCAGTGAAGATAAGTAAGATATGAGTCAGCAAATAGCTGGCACCGATTACGAACATGTGACCGGTGCTGAATGAGTTTCGAAGACGTTGGAACCGAAGACAAAAATCTGAAAGGAAGATATCGGTCGAAAAAGACAGAATTCAATGAACAACTGTTTTTTTGCATTTATACTCAATATTTATGCAGCCACCAAGAGAGATTTTATTAGTTATATTTGATCTCTTAATAAATTATTGCAAAAACTATTACTAATAATTTTTAATAAAAAAGCACGGAGAAAATTTTTTTATGCTTTTTTTTAGTCCGTGCCAAATTATAAAAACAAAAATTAAATTGACCCTTTATTATAATTGTTACACCCTGTGCGTCCCAAGGTGATGTAATGAATATGAGACTAGTTAATCATGATTTAAATAAGTCTAAAGTCATAATATGACTATATACGATGTTTGGATAGAAAATATATGGTTTGAGAAAAATGGGATTAAAGTTGCGGAAAAATCGACTAAGGATTTGTCTTGTAACAGAGCTTTTTGAGCAATAACTTTCGTGTGCTATATGGGGTATTTTTGGAACATATTATATACCAAATTGCATATCTACGAGTCTAGTTTCCAACGTATTAAACCGTTCGTCGATACGACGTGGGAGTAGAGAGATATCCGTATTTTCACGAGACTACACAAGTAGCTCGATTGGGACCCACTTGAGACGACCACCGACCTTACGTCTTTTAAAAGACGTTTCAGCCTCAAATCGGGTCATTTCCCACCCAATTTCATCCACAAGCTCTCCAAGACCCTCCCTAACATATCCTAAGTTTCCAAGAACCAAACTCAAGGGAAATCAACTCAAATCATCATCAAAGGTGTTAAAGACTACAAGAAAATGCTTCTATGATGTTGTGGTATGATTGAGGGCTATTGTGAGCTAAGTTGAGATAGGGTTTCGAGTTGTAACTTCTGTCCAAGGTATGTATAACCTCTTCTTGATTGTACCTAAGGTTAATCTTGTGTTGGTTGTGTTGTTTGAGTGAATAACCATAAGATAGCACTTGAAAGAGCATGAGATATGATTGTCTTTTTGGTTGGACTGTTTTGTGGCTAAATATATGGTTTGTGGTGGCTGAAAATTGTGAAAAATAATTTAATAATATTGTGGCTGATGTGTTAAGTTTTTCTAGGTGTTAATTAAGATGATTGAAGAAGAAAAAATAAAAAACAAGTGATTGACGATAAATATTTAGGTGCTAGACGTATGAGGCTGTTTTGGAAGGCATTTTGTGGATGTTTTGAACTAGAAATAATATAGTACATATCAGTATGATGTTCTGAAGGTTGTAAACTAATTTATAGAATAAGAGTTGGATTCAATTTATATCTTGTTATGAGTAAAAATGAGCTTGCCGCTCAATATGATTGTTAAGATAATCGGAGATACTCATATTGGAGTATATTGTTATTATTGTTGTTGTTATTGTTGATTATAGTTGTTGTTGTTGGGCTGTTGATGAACCTTAGTGGTCTTTGGGATGTATTAAAATAGGGGAGTTGCTGCCCGATTTACCTTAAACCATACGACTAGCCAAATATGATGGTACAACATTATATGTTAACGACAATATCATTTCACTTGTTGTGGATGCAAGAAGTTGTGTTGAGCTTGGTTAAGTAATAAGGAAGAGATCATACAGGTATGTTAAGGCTGTCCCTTCTTTCCTTTTGGCATGATCCATATCATATAACGAAACGAGCAAGCACGCCACTTTCACAAATAATTCTATTCTTAGAAGTACTAAGGTTGCCTATGTTCTTGATTCCCCATATATCCTACTATCATATCGTCTGTTCATGGGTCTCATGACATTCTGAGAGATCATATTGACTTACTTTATTATGCATTGCATTTATTTATACATGTACATTGACCCATGACCAGATGGCATTATATACGCGTATATTATATGTATATGGGGTATGGGGAAAGGTTATGACATTATATACACACCACCACCTGATCAGTTGGTATAAGTTCATGATTTCACCCACAGAGTCCGAGATGATATGATGGGATGACCTTAGAGGCTTGATGATGTTATGTACGCATATACCTATGCATGATATGACATTTATACGCATACGCATGACATTATAATTATTTTCATGATTCATAGAGCTATTCAGACTTACAAGTTGAGTTCTTTACTCCATGTGTCTTTCATGCCTTACATACTCGGTACATTATTCGTACTGACGCCCCTACTGCTTGGGGGACCTGCGTTTCATGCCCGCAGGTGCGGTAGACAGCCTGATGGTCCCCCTCTTTAGGATCCTAGCTCAGCGAGAGTTAGTGTGCTTCATTTGATCCGTAGCTGCTATTGGTATTGGTACAATACTTTTGTATACATATAAGGGTATGATAGGGACCACTCCCGTCCTTTATACAGTTTGACAAACAGTCATCTATAGTTGGATAGTATGTGGCCTTATCGGCTCGCCATACTGTATTCCGCATGTATATGCATATATGTCTTTTGAATATGTCTCCTCACGTATGTTATTCACATGATTCAGGAGTTTAGGGGTAGATGTTATGCATGACCTACACTTATTTCATGTTTATATCTTAGACGTATGCTTAGGGGTGTTTGGTAGGTAGAACTCGGGTACTCGTCAAAGTCCATCGGTTTGGGTCGTGATAAAAGTGGTATCAGAGCAGTTCCATCCTAGGGTTGTCTATAGACCATGTCTAGTAGAGTCTTGTTTATGAGTGTGTTGTGTGCCACACTTATAAACAGGAGGCTGCAGGACATATAGGATGTTACCCTCCCTTCTTATCTTAGATCGTGCGATATAAGAATTCATTTTTCTAATGTTATGTTATGTTTTCAACGATACCCAAGAAGGCTACAGCCGCCCGGAAGGGAAAGTCCGTGGATGATGAGACTATAAGTCGAGCGCCACGAGTTTCCAGGGCTCGGGGAGAGTCACATAGTGAGACTTCATCTCAGACTTCACATACCCTACCCTCTCCGGAGGAGATCTGAGGGGCACCAACTCCAGCGCTAGCCCCAGTACCCCAGTTACTCAGCCAGATGCATATGGTCTGGAGATGAGAGATGCTATTCAGCTATTGACTCGATTAGTGGCCGTACAAGCTCGACACTAGGAGGTAGGTATCGATCATGTAGATAGGGCCATCGGTGTGAGGGCTTGCGATTTCATTTATTTGGACCCTCCCGTATTTACTGGAGCAGATCCAAATGAGGACCCTTAGGTATTTATTGATAGGATGCAGAGAACTTTGAGGGTAATGAAGGACACTGCGACTGAGTCAGTTGAGCTAGCTTCCTATAGACTTCGGGATGTTGCAGTTAATTGGTACGAGTCTTGGGAGTTGTCCAGAGGTGAGGATGCCCCTCCAACAGTATGGGAAGAGTTTATAGAGGCTTTTCTTTGTCATTATTTGCCACCAAAGCTTAGACAGGCCAGAGTTGATAGGTTCTTGACCCTTCGACAGGGTAATATGAGTGTTGGTGAGTACAATCTTCAGTTTGATTCTTTGGCTAGGTATGCTCCCACTATTGTAGCTAAGATGGAGGATCGGGTTCACTGGTTCGTGATGGGGTTGGAGCTGCACCTGCTTAATAACTGTATGTCGGTCTTACTTCAGCCAGGTATAGATATTTCTCGTATTCAGGCATACTCTTAGGGAGTAGAGGAGCGTAGGAAGAAGCAGAGGGCCAATCGTGAGCATGATAGGGGCCAGAGTAAGAGAGCGAGATCTTCAGGTCCTTCTAGTGAGTTTTGAGATGGTCAGTGACAACAGTACCCGAGGTATCCAGCCCAGCCATCGGCTAGTGCACCCCCTCAGTTTTCCGATAGGAGATTTGATCGTTCTACATATTCGGGGTCCAGTCAGAGTTCCAGGGCCTCTAGTTCTCAGTATAGGGGTGAGTCAAGTCAGATGAGGCCAACCTTGCCACGATGTGCTTAGTGTGGTAAGCAGCATGCCGGGCAGTGCCTTGTAGGGTTGGGTGTTTGTTATACTTGTGGTTATCCAGGCCACATTATGAGAGATTGTCCGACGAGAGGTGGTACAGGTAAAGTTTAGTCAGCGAGATCTGTAGCTAGTTCGTCATCATCAGTACACCCCCTGGGCAAGGTTCACAGGAACCAGCTTGTCGTGGTAGAGGCAGAAGTGGAGCATCTATCTCGAGCGGTCCTCAAAACTGTATTTATGTATTAGCGGGTCGATAGGATCAGGAGTCATCACCTGATGTTGTTACAGGTATATTATCAGTCTCCTCATATGATGTATATGCATTGATTAATCCAGGTTCCACCTTATCGTACATCACTCCGTTGGTTGCTAGTAAGTTTGGGATAAAACCTGAGTTGGGGATCCATTGATAGCTAGATGGGTATATAAAGACTGTATAGTAGTAGTTCATAATGCTCTACAGTAGCAGACCTGATTGAGTTAGATATGGTGGAATTTGATGTTATAATGGGTATGGATTGATTGGCTTTTTGTTATGCTAACGTTGAGTGTAGATCAAAGATGGTTCGGTTTCAGTTTCTAGGGGAGCCAATTCTGGAGTGGAAAGGTAATACTACATCGCCAAGAGGTAGGTTTATTTCCGATCTCAAGGCAAGGAAGATGATCAGAAAGGGCTATATTTATCACTTAGTTAGGGTACAAGATGTGAAAGCAGAGTCACCGACCCTTCAGTCTATCCCGGTGGTTAATGAGTTTCCCGATGAGCTTCCAAGCCTTCCGCCAGAGCGGGAGATTGAGTTTGCTGTTGACACATTACCAGATACCGAGCCGATATCTATTCCTCCGTATAGAGTGGCACCTGTAGAGCTGAGAGAGTTGAAAGAACAACTGAGAGATTTGCTTGAAAAAGGCTTTATCAGACCAGTACATTACCATGGGGAGCACCTGTGTTATTTGTAAAAAAGAAAGATGGTTCCTTGCGAATGTGTATTGATTGCATGCAGTTGAATAAGGCAACGATCAAGAATAAGTACCCGCTCCCGAGAATTGATGATTTATTTGATCAGTTGCAGAGTGCCATGTGTTTCTCGAAGATAGACTTGAGGTCTGGGTACCATCAAGTAAGGGTTAAAGAGAAAGATATTCTAAAGACAACATTCAGGACCAGATACGGGCACTTTGAGTTTCGAGTTATGTCGTCCGGGTTGACCAATGCCCCAGCAATATTCATGGACTTGATGAACCGTGAGTTCAAACCCTTTCTAGATTAGTTCGTGATTGTATTTATAGATGATATTTTGGTTTACTCCCGTTCAGAGGCTGAGCATGCAGATCATTTACGTACTGTACTCAGAGTTCTACAAAAAAGGAAGTTGTATGCAAAATTCTCTATATGTGAATTCTGGTTGAATTCTGTAGCCTTCCTTGGTCATATTATTTCAGGTGAGGGTATCCGGGTTAATACATAGAAGATTGAGACAGTGAAGACTTATCCTAGACCCACGACACCGACGAAGGTTCGTAGCTTCCTGTGTTTGGCAGGTTATTATAGGAGATTTGCAGAGGGATTTTTTTTCTCTTTCAGCACTATTGACAAAGTTGACTCAGAAGGCAACTAAGTTTCAGTGGACTGATGCTTATGAGCGGAGTTTCCAGGCATTGAAGGACAAATTGACTTCAGCACCAGTTCTGACACTTCCAGAAGGGAACGATGGTTATGCTATCTATTGTGACGTTTTGGGCGTTGGATTGGGTTGTGTATTGATGCAACATGGTAAGGTTGTCGCTTACGCTTCTAGACAACTAAGAAACCACGAGAAGAATTACCCGACCCACGATCTAGAGTTAGCCGTGGTGATTCATGCACTAAAGATGTGGAGGCATTATTTGTATGGCATTCATGTTGATATCTCTACGGACCATAAAAGCCTTCAATATATATTCAAGAAAAAGGAATTGAATATACGTCAAAGGCGATGATTGGAGCTACTGAAAGACTATGATGTTGATATTTTATACCATTCAGAGAAGGCAAATGTAGTAGCCGACGCGCTCAACCGTAGATCTATGGGTAGCCTATCATATTCACAGCCAAAGATAAGTGATATAGCTCGTGAGATTCATCATCTAGCTAATCTTGGAGTTCGATTACTAGATTCAGGTGGTACCGAAGTTACCTCAAGACACGACAACATTCTCTCTAGTAACTGAAGTGAAGGAACGCCAGTATGAAGATCCTGTGCTAGCTCACTATAGAGATACAACCCCTCAAAAGGAGAAGACATAATTTGAGCTTACAGGAGATGGAGTCCTTAGATATCGAGATTGATTATGTGTTCCTAATGTGGTAGGGTTGCGCCAACAGGTTATGGGAGAAGCTCACTATTCTCGTTATTCTATTCATCCAGGAGCGACGAAGATGTATCATGATATCAGGGGAATATACTGGTGGGACATAATGAAGAAGGATATAGTAGAGTTTGTTTGCTCAGTTCCCTAATTGTCAGCAGGTTAATATTGAGCATTAGAAACCGGTGGATTATTGAAGGCTATAGAGATTCCGACTTGGAAATGGGAAGTGATTAATATGGATTTCATCATAGGCTTACCTCGTACCCAATGTAAGTTCGATTCTATATGGGTTATTGTTGATAGACTTACAAAATCAGCCCATCTTTTGCATGTCAGGACTATGTATTCAGCAGAGGATTATGCAAGGCTTTACATTAAGGAGATAGTACGACTTCATGGTGTCCCTATATCTATTATCTCAAATAGAGGTGCTCAGTTTATAGCTAATTTCTGGAGGTCCTTCCAAAAAGGATTGGGGACTCAGGTAAGTGTTAGTACAACATTTCATCCCCAAATAGACGGTCAGGCTGAGCATACTATTCAAACATTGGAGGATATGCTACAGGCTTGTGTGATGGACTTCAGGGGTAGCTGGGATGATCATCTTCCACTTATTGAGTTCGCATTAGTTATAGCTATCATTCCAGCATTCAGATGGCTCCATACGAAGCTCTTTATAAACAGAAGTGTAGGTCTCCTATCAGATAGTTCGAGATTGAGGAAACTAAGTTAGTAGGACGAGAGTTGGTACATCAGGAAGTTGAGAAGATTAAGCTTATAAGGGAAAGGCAATTAGCAACTCAGAGTCGTCAGAAGTCCTATGTAGATAATCGACAACGAGACTTGGAGTTTCAGGTTGACGACTGGGTATTCCTAAAGGTATCACCGATGAAAGGCATTATGAGATTCGGTAAGAAAGGAAAGCTTATCCCTCGATACATTGGACCTTATAAGATTATACGCAGAGCAGGCCAAGTAGAATATGAGTTAGACTTGCCTTCCAACTTGGAGTCTATACATCCAGTCTTTCATGTGTCTATTCTCCGTAAGTGTATTGGAGATCCCTCTAAAGTCATTCCAGTTGATGATGTTCAGGTTATAGAGAAACTATCATATGAGGAAGCTCTCATTGCTTTACTAGATAGACAAGTTCAGAGATTGAGAACTAAGGATGTAGCTTCAGTTAAATTACTTTGGAGAAACAATAATGTGGAGAAGATGACTTGGGAAGCTGAAGAAGAAATGAAGACTAGGTATCCTCACTTTTTTCCTCTTCCATAGGAGGATCAGACTGAGACATCATAACCTTTAGGTACGTATATGATACTTGACTTTTATGTTAATTATTGTTATTGGTCGTGTGAGGCCATTGGTGTTATTGATGATTGTGGCCCTGTGTGGCTTTGTATTGTTGGGTTTTCTGTGTGACAGGTTGGTAGTAGTACCATTACAGAGGAGACTCTGCCAAAATTTCTATAGATTTCTGGGAGTTTAACATTCGAGGATGAATGTTTCTAAGGGGGGAAGATTGTTACACCATGTACGTCCCAAGGTAATGTAATAAATATGAGACTTGTTAATCATGATCTAAATGAGTTTAAGTCATAATATGGCTATATATGATGTTTGGATAGAAAATATAAAGTTTTGGAAAAATCAGATTAAGTTGCGGAAAAACCGACTAAGGATTTGCCTTGTAACTGAGCTTTTTGAGCAATACATTTCGTGTGCTATATGGGGACTTTTTGGGACATATTATATACTTAGTTGAAGATCTATGAGTCTAGTTTCCAACGCATTAAACCGTTCATTGATACGACATCGTAATAGAGAGATATCTGCATTTTTGCGAGACTGCGTAAGCAGCTCGGTTGGGACCCACTTGAGACTACCACCGATCTTACGTCTTTTAAAAGATGTTTCAGCCTCATTTCGGGTCATTTCTCACTCAAATTTCGTCCAAAAGCTCTTCAAACCC
>AWOL01S0005862.1:78932-141990 GCA_000715115.1 Nicotiana otophora
CCCCCCAACATATCTTAAGATCCCAAGAACCAAACTCAAGGGAAAGCAACTCAAATCATTATGAAAGGTGTTAAAGACTATAAGAGAATGCTTCTATGATGTTGTGGTGTGATTGAGGGCTATTGTAAGCTTAGTTGAGACAGGGTTTCGAGTTGTAGCTGCTGTCCAAGGTATGTATAATCTCTTCTTGATTGTGTCTAAGGTTAATCTTGTGTTGGTTGTGTTGTTTGAGTGAAAAACCATAAGATATCACTTGAAAGAACATAGGATATGGTTGTATTTTTGGTTGGACTGTTTTGCGGCTAAATATATGGTTTGTGGTGGCTGGAAATTGTGAGAAACATTTTATAATGTTGTGGCTGTTGTTGTTAAGTTTTTCTAGGTGTTAATTAAGTTTATTGAAGAAGAAAAGATGAAAAACAAGTGATTGACGATAAAAATTAAGGTGCTAGACGTACGAGGCTGTTTTGGAAGGCATTTTGTGGATGTTTTGAACTAGAAATAATATAGTACATATAAGTATGATGTTCTGAAGGTTGTAAACTAATTTATTGAATAAGAGTTGGATTTAAGTTATATCTTGTTATGAGTAAAACGAGCTTGCCACTCAATATGATTGTTAAGATAATATGAGATACTCATATTGGAGTATATTATTGTTATTGCTGTTGTTATTGTTGATTATAGTTGTTGTTGTTGGGCTGTTGATGACCCTTAGTGGTCTTTGGGATGTATTAAAATAGAGGAGTTACTACCCGATTTACCTTAAGCCATACGACTAGCCAAATACGATGGTATGACATTATATGTTAACGACAATATCATTTCACTTGTTGTGGATGCAAGAAGTTGTGTTGAGCTTGGTTGAGTAATAAGGAAGAGATTATACATGTATGTTAAGGCTATCTCTTATTTCCTTTTGGAATGATCCATATCATACAACAAAACGAGCAAGCACGCCGCTTTCACAAATGATTCTATTCTTAGAAGTACTAAGGTTGCCTATGTTCTTGATTCCCTATATGTCCTACTATCATATCGTCTGTTCATGGGTCTCATGACATTGTGAGAGATCATATTGACTTACTTTATTATGCATTGCATTCATTTATACATGTACATTGACCCATGACCATATGGCATTATACACGCGTATATTATATGTATATGGGGTATGAGGAAAGGTTATGACGTTATATACGCACCACCACCTGATCAGTTGGTATAAGTTCATTATTTCGCC
Source organism: Nicotiana otophora (assembly GCA_000715115.1). Taxonomy (NCBI): domain Eukaryota; kingdom Viridiplantae; phylum Streptophyta; class Magnoliopsida; order Solanales; family Solanaceae; genus Nicotiana; species Nicotiana otophora. Next base: position 80,176 of record AWOL01S0005862.1, read on the forward strand.
CATAGAGGCCGAGATGATATGATGGGATGCCTTTAGAGGCTTGATAATGTTATGTACGCATATACCTATGCATGATATGACATTTATACGCATACGCATAACATTATAAATATTGTTATGATTCACAGAGCTATTCAGACTTACAGGTTGAGTTCTACACTCCATGTTTCTTTCATGCCTTTTATATATTAATTTTTATGCCTTACATACTCGGTACATTATTTGTANGTACGAGGCTGTTTTGGAAGGCATTTTGTGGATGTTTTGAACTAGAAATAATATAGTACATATAAGTATGATGTTCTGAAGGTTGTAAACTAATTTATTGAATAAGAGTTGAATTCAATTTATATCTTGTTATGAGTAAAAACGAGCTTGCCGCTCAATATGATTGTTAAGCTAATCGGAGAAATACATATTGGANACTAGAAATAATATAGTACATATAAGTATGATGTTCTGAAGGTTGTAAACTAATTTATTGAATAAGAGTTGGATTTAAGTTATATCTTGTTATGAGTAAAACGAGCTTGCCACTCAATATGATTGTTAAGATAATATGAGATACTCATATTGGAGTATATTATTGTTATTGCTGTTGTTATTGTTGATTATAGTTGTTGTTGTTGGGCTGTTGATGACCCTTAGTGGTCTTTGGGATGTATTAAAATAGAGGAGTTACTACCCGATTTACCTTAAGCCATACGACTAGCCAAATACGATGGTATGACATTATATGTTAACGACAATATCATTTCACTTGTTGTGGATGCAAGAAGTTGTGTTGAGCTTGGTTGAGTAATAAGGAAGAGATTATACATGTATGTTAAGGCTATCTCTTATTTCCTTTTGGAATGATCCATATCATACAACAAAACGAGCAAGCACGCCGCTTTCACAAATGATTCTATTCTTAGAAGTACTAAGGTTGCCTATGTTCTTGATTCCCTATATGTCCTACTATCATATCGTCTGTTCATGGGTCTCATGACATTGTGAGAGATCATATTGACTTACTTTATTATGCATTGCATTCATTTATACATGTACATTGACCCATGACCATATGGCATTATACACGCGTATATTATATGTATATGGGGTATGAGGAAAGGTTATGACGTTATATACGCACCACCACCTGATCAGTTGGTATAAGTTCATTATTTCGCCCATAGAGGCCGAGATGATATGATGGGATGCCTTTAGAGGCTTGATAATGTTATGTACGCATATACCTATGCATGATATGACATTTATACGCATACGCATAACATTATAAATATTGTTATGATTCACAGAGCTATTCAGACTTACAGGTTGAGTTCTACACTCCATGTTTCTTTCATGCCTTTTATATATTAATTTTTATGCCTTACATACTCGGTACATTATTTGTACTGAAGCCCCTATTGCTTGGGGGACCTGCGTTTCATGCCCGCAGGTGCAGGTAGACAGGCTGACGGTCCCCCTCCTTAGGATCCAAGCTCATCGAGAGTTGGTGTGCTCTATTTGATCCGGAGCTGGTATTGGGTTTTGGTACGATACTTTCGTATACATATAAGGGTATAACGGGGCCCAGTATCATCCTTTATACAGTTTTACACTCTATTAGAGGTCTGTAGATAGTCATCTATAGTTTGATAGTATATGGCCTTATTGGCTCGCCCTACTGTATTCCGCATGTATATGTATATATGTCTTTTGAGTATGTCTCCTCACATATGTTATTCACCTGATTCAGCAGTTTAGGGGCAGATGTTATGTATGACCTACAGTTATTTCATGTTTATATCTTAAACGTATGCTTAGGGGTGTTCGGTAGGTAGAACTCGGACACTCGTCAAAGTCCATCGGTTTGGGTCGTGACAATAATAAAGTTATGTAAAAGAAAAATGAACTAATACTTGTTTACCCGTAAAACGGTACCGTTAAATTTGTATCGTGGTTTACGTGAATTAATTTGATCCAAGAATAAAATAACGAAGAACAGAAATAAATTAATTAAGGAAACTTAAAGAAAATACAAGCCTGATTGTGAAAAGAGCCTCTCTGAAAGCAAGAGTAAGAACAAATATTGAGCAGAAAGAAAGAATGTAGTTAATAGAAAAAGAGTAAGTTTAGCCTTTTCGCGTACATATATTTTGTATCCTTATAATGAATACAAATTCTTCTATTTATAGTTCAATTCACGGAGACAAGACCCCCAAATGAAGATCTTCTTTAATATGAATAAAATCCCTCTTGATGGCTGCATAATGGTTGATTATTAATGCAAAGATTCTTTGTAATGGCTGCTCATTGATTGATGTCTTTTCCAACAGATATCTTCCTTTCAGATTTTCGTCCCCCGTTCCAGCGTCTTCAAAACTCATTTAGCACTGGTCATATGTTCATAAGCGGTGCCAGTTATTTGCTGACTCATATCTTACTTTTATACACCACCACGTGTCAAATCGACGATCATCCACCTGTTGTTCATCACTTTTACTCCATACAGATACTCTTGGACAGGCAGGTTCTAAAGTTGAGGTTAAAGAACATCGCATCAGTGAAAGTTCAGTGGAGGGGTCATCCGGTCAAGGAGGCGACTTAGGAGACCGAGCATGATATGCGCAGTCGTTATCCTCATCGTTTCACCACTTCAGGTATGTCTCTATACTCGTTCGAGGACGAACGTTTATTTTAAGAGAGGTTTTATTCTAACAACCCGGCCGGTTATTTTGAGAGTATTAGCCCCGAACCCCTAATTATTTCTCCCTCTATCTCATTTTATGGTTACGTGACTTGTTGGGAGGTTTGAGTTTTAGTTTCGACGTAAATAGGGACACATAGTCCTTAAAATAGAAGTTTAAGTCATAAGAATTGACCGTAGTTCGAATTGTATGAAAACAACTCCGGAATGGGGTTTTGATGGTCCCAATAGCTTCGTAGGGTAATTTTGGTCTTATAAGCGTGTTCAGATGTTGAATTGGAGGTATGTATTTCATTTTAGCGTCAATTGGCGAAAGTTGGAAAATTGGATATATTTTGGAAAGTTTGACCAGGAGTGGAGTTTTACTGCAGGTGCGAGCTCGCAAAAGCGAGCATTTGGGTGCAGATACGGGGCTGGAGGAAATGGCATGTGGTCGCAGGTACGACATCAATGCAGTAGAAGCGGAGTTGCTTCTGCGGAGGAATGACCGCAGAAGCGGAATTGGGCATGGGGCTGGGTTCCGTAGAAGTGGCTTAGAGGCTCGCAGAAGCTGAGTCTGCAGGAGAGGATGAAGAGACCACCGGAGCGAGGGAAGCCGCAGAAGTAGGTATGCTATCGCTTCTGCGATGCCGCAGATGCGGATAAGTTTTCGCAGAAGCGGAAGTGCCTGACAGAACACTTAAATAGAAGGGTTCACAATTTTGCTTCATTTTAAACATTTTGAGCTCGGTTTTTGGTAATGTTTGAGAGAATTTTCGAGGGAGTTTTTGAGGTAAACCACTTGTGAATATTTTTATTCAATAATCTTGTTTCCTCATTGAATTTGTTTATTTAAGGCGGAATTTGGGAGTTTGAGGATAGAGATTTAGAGAGTTTAATTTGGGGATTTGAATACCGATTTGTTATTGAATTTTGGTAAACTTGGTATGGTTGGACTCGTGGTCGAATGTGTGTTTGTTATTTGTGACTTTTACCTAATTCCAAGACGTAGGCCCAGGTTGACTTTTGGGCAGAATTTTTAATTATTTGCTAAAGTCGTAGTTTCATTATTTAAATTAGTTTCTTATAGTTATATTTATAGTATGTAATTGTTTTGGCTAGATTCGAGCCGATCGGAGTTGGAAAATCGAGGGAAAGGCATTCTTGTTGACTGATTGAGCTTGGTTTGAGGTAAATGGCTTGTTTAACCTTGTATCGGGGAAAATCTCCTTAGATTTTGGTACTGTTATGGTATTTTCAATACGTCAAGGCCGTGTACGAGAGGTGATGAGTGCGTACTCGGGATTGAATGTTGAAAAATACGGTTCTTGCTGAGTAGTTTTCTTTTAAATCCTCAACTGAGTTGCTCTAGCGTGTGTAGTCATCATTTTAGCCTAATGTCGCATGTCTACGTGTCTTAACTCTTATTTTCAATTTGTGCAATATGCTTAGTTGAATTACTTGCTTCCTTGATTCTTGTATTCAGACTTTAACTATAAGATTTCTTGCTGTAAATTTGTTGTTCCATAGGTTATGAGTTATGTATTTACTTTGGGACTACAAGGTGTTATCTCGGGAGCTCCCCCTGTTGTATATTTACTTTTGGGACTACGAGGCGGTACCTCGGGAGCATCCCATGTTGTATATTTACTTTTGGGACTACGAGGCGGTACCTCGGGAGCATCCCATGTTGTATATTTACTTTTGGGACTACGAGGCAGTATCTTGGGAGCTCCCCCTGTTGTGTATTTATATTTGGGACTACGAGGCGGTACCTCGGGAGCGCCCCTATTGTTTTATCTTTATTTGTTGTGTTGTACCTTTCTGTAAATTCTCATTGTTCAATTCTCAGTCATTTCATTATATTATTATATCTTCTGTCTTCATTTCATTATATTATTATATCTTCTGTCTTATTTCCTTTTTAGTCCAGTAGGGTCCTAACCTGATCTCGTCACTACTCTACCGAGGTTAGGCTTGGCAATTATTGGGTACCGTTGTGGTTAGGGGTGGGCATAATACCAGCCGAATCGAAAAAATTAGCCGAACCATAAATTTTGATTTTTTTGTGTCGGTTTAATGAGTTATTCGGTCGGTGTACGGTTTATAAATTATTAAATTTCGATATTCGGTACGATTTATGGTTTTAGTGTTCTGGTTTTCGGTTAAACCGAAAAACCGAAATTAATAATCGTTGATTACTAGAGTTACCTTTCTTATCCGTTTCTTCTGATGTCTTGCTGATTCTGATTGTTGTGCTCTTTCTTCGTGCAAAGTGCAAACTATGCTGCCTTCAGGAAGAAGTATTATTCCCATACTCATCTCACTGATGTGTTTAGATTGTCTCTTTCTGTTTTTCGTTCTCCTGTGGTGAAGTTCCCATACCCATACTCTTGCTTTCCTTCAACAATTGTAAGATGCTTATGAATCTCAGTGTTTCGTAGTTTTACTCATTTCATGGCGAGTAGTAAGTATTACCCGAGGATGAGGGAATTTGTGGAGCATAATCTATGCTTTTAGTGCCACAACTGGATTCATCTTCTTTCTGGTTTGTATGCAATAAGTTATCCACCTCGACACTATCAAGGTGGATATCACTGTTAATAACTGTAAAAATCTTGCACCGTTAATAACCGAAAAATTAAACCGAAAATAATCGAACCGAACCTTGAAAAAATCACACCGAACCATAAATACTTTGGTTTAGTTTGGTTATTAATATTACAAAATCGAAAATCGATAAACCGAACCGTACTTTCATACTAACTGGCCGACGCCCACCCCTAGTTGTAGTGTACTCATACTACACTTTTGCACATCTTTTTGTGCAGATCCAAGTTCTTCAACCAGGCTAGATACCAGTGAGATAGCCATGCGTTGAGACTTCAAGGTACTTCTGCCAGCGTCCGCAGACCTCGGAGTCCCCCTCTATCCTTACTATGTTGTTTTCTTTCTTATGTTCCTTAGACTCTGATGTATAGAGACACTTAGGCCTCATTTGTTTGCACTTAATGGAGATCTGAATCTTAATCATTCAGATCTCAGATACTAAGTGCATTTATTTTTAAAGTCTGAATCTTAATTATTCAGATCTTAATCGTTAAGTATGTTTATTTTTTTTGCTTCACAACCATTTAATGGGTCTGAATAGATCTATATGATTAAGATCTATAAGAGAGACTTAATTTCATTAAGATGCTATCATCCATATTTATTATTAACTGATGCAACCGCCTACCATTATCAACTACTACCATGCCACCCACCACCACCATACTCAACCACCACCATTATTCTCAATCATAGCCGCCACCATTGTCGACTACTATCACCCACCATCCCTACCACTCTCACCACCATCATTATCAATGACAACCAATACTCATCCACCTCAACTAACCACCCCATCACCATCAACAACCATAGCTGTCACTGCCCATCATTATAAACTACCATGACCCACCAGCATCTTCCTCAGTCACAACTACCACCACCACCGCCTGCTATTATTAACTATCACAATCCACTACCACCATCCTCAATCATAATAGCTATAACTACCAATTACCACTAGCTACTACCCTAAACTACCACCATCAACCAAATCTACCACCAACCACCGCTTTTAGTCAGCATTCACAAGTACTACTATTAGCCATCACCATCAGCAACTATCATATTTTAAAAAACTATATATTTTATTGATGGAATGTTTAGATTAATTAGTATTTTATTTGAATTTTATGTTTATTAATTTTTAAATAAAGGTAAATTGTATATATTCAGATGTTAAAAATCAAATAGTCTTAATCATTTAGTATTCAAATCTTAATACACATCTTAACATTCAGGTGTGTATTCAGATTCAGATGTCTTAATCTGAATACATATCTTGATATTCAAACGTGTATTCAGATTCAGGCGTTTTATCATAAAATAAATAAATGAGGCACTGGTATTTCTCTTTAGAGCTTGTGACTTATTTCTACTGGGTTTTGGAAGTTGTAATTATTTTGAATCATAGTTTTTATATATATTTCATATATTAAAATTTGAGTTCAGTTTTATATTCTGTTATTCTGCACAAATGTTAGGCTTTCATAGTCATAGACATTAGGTGCCGTCACGACATCCTACATAGGGAAATTTAGGTTGTGATATTTATTCATATTAAAGAAGAGCTTCTGTAACACCCCAAAAAATTTTGAAGTACTTAAATATAAAGCCCGGTAAAATTTGCAAAAGAAAATAATATTTCGTGGTGCCGAATTTGGCTTACGTGTTTGAAGATTTTATAAATTCTTTGCGGCTCGGACTTTTTAGGTTGAACAATGCACCGAAAAGTAAAGAAAAATATTTGACAATAAAATGCATTTCTGCGGTCGACTCTACGGACCACATAATGGCCGCAGAGTAAAGCAGTTAATTGGGCCAGTGGGAAGCAATTATGCAGTCGACTATGCGACCGCATAACTGTTATGCGGTGCACTATATGACCGCATAACAGTTATGCAGACTGCAGACACATGCAGATTTTGGTCATTTTGGACACCAATTATGCGACCGATATGCGGTCCGCATAACCTGTTCCGGAGCTTTAATTTTGGGTTTTTAAAACCCGACCCTACTTTGTTAAATACACGTTTTTGGTCATTTTTGAGGTATAATATGATATTTTAGAGTGAGAGAGAGTGCCTTAGAGTGAGAATGTGTTCTTCAATAATTGTTCTTCAATTCTTGCTCACATTTTGGAAGATTAAGAAGGGAAACTCACTAGGTTTTCATCCTAGAAGTAAGATTCTATACCCTAACCCTCAATTTCAAATTTTGTCTAGAAATGGGTAATTAACAAGATAATGTTTGGGCATTAGAGTTGTTTATTCTACATGCATGTGTTATCAAAGGGTGTTGGAATATTGTTGAGCTAAAAATGGTAAAGATTGGGTTGTGGGATGATGGAATCCTCCATAAAAGGACCTTGAAACGTTATGCAGACCTAGTGTTTGATAAAATGCTCAAATGAGCTAGAACCATGATCATCTTCCTAATTTTGGTTCAATTTGTTATATTTCTAAAATAGATTGAAGTTTCTAAGAATTCCGGAATATTTGGAGTGTAAGGAAGCTCAAGTGAGGTATGTTGGATAAACTCTTCTCTTAGAATTGAATCCCACGATATTCATGTAAATTATGTAAGTCTCGAGTGATTCATTATAAAATTGGCTATTTCGAGTAAGATTGGGTTGAAAGATATATGTTCAACAAGTATCCCAAATGCTTTATTCATGTTATGTTATCAATTGAGGATGTGTTAAAATATGGGTTGTGCATTAATAATGTTTCAACTTCAAGTCAAGTTCAAACGGAGGCTATTAGGCTAAATTTTGTGAAATATCTCTATGTGCCTTAGACTCTAAATTGATCACATATGTACTACACATCTTGATTTGAATGGTATTTGTTGTTGATGATGATAATGATATTTGAAATTGAAAAGGGTGAGCATGAAATACTGAATATGTCTGACGTGCTAAGAATGATCTTATAATTATGGCCATTAGTGCCAATGAAATGAAAAGATGTGAAAGTAATATGAAATGGGATGATTGGTATAAAAAGGTTGATGTCTCGAATAAGACAGCCTAGCCGGTCGGGTCGTGATCGGACACCATGCCGCACACATGGTGATGATTGTACTGGAAATTCTATTTGAAATTGTGATTGTGGTCGATGTCCCTAATGGATATCGTAGCCGATCGGGTCGTGATCATACTCCGTATTAAAGACGGTGGTATTAATATTTAGAGTAATTATGGTTGATGCCTCTAATAAGATAGCCTAGCCAATCGGGTCGTGATCGAACTCCGTACTGAGAGTACGGTAGTATTGGTATTGTAAATAATGGTATTGTGGACAATGGTATATCGATACTAAAAATCTCCCAATGTGAGATATGAAAATTGATTGGAACACTGTCTTGGTCCTAAATTAAGGTTTGATGTTGATTAAAGCTTCTATTAACATTATGATAATCTTGTTTGTATTATTTGTCATTCTATTGAGAGGGTGTTTAGTTATACATACTAGTGCTATTCGACAGTACTAACGTCCCTTTTGCCGGGGGCGCTGCATCTTTAAATGGATGCAGGTGGTTCCACAACAGGAGATATTGATTAGTGATAGCAGTGCACCTTCTTCCCAGCTGACTTGGTGATCCCCACTTCATCCCGGGGTCATGTATCTTTTGTTCTTTGTGTATTCTGTTTGAGGTATAGCCGGAGCCTTATTGCCGGTATTATCATTGTACTCTTCCTTATCTATAGAGGCTCCGTAGACATAGTGTGGATTGTGTATTGGTGCTGGGAAAGACAAACTATTTTATGTTGTGGTTGTATTACTTGTTCCATTTGAGACTTTAAAAATGATAAAAACTATTGGTAATGAATTGTTATTGTAGACATGGTCATGTTGTGTCTAATTAATGAAAATATGTATTATCTCCATTTGTGGATGAGTTTGGGTAGAAGAAAATCTAACAGGCTTGCTCGGTCGGGTTCACTCGGTTGAGCGCCGGTCGCGCTCCTCGGTTTTGGGACGTGGCAACTTCATTTGGGGATCTTGTCTCCTTAAATTGAACTATAAATAAAAGAATTTGTATTCAGTATTAGGACACGAAAATATCTGTACGTGAAAAGGCTAAACTTACTCTTATTCTATTAACTACATTCTTTCTTTCTTCTCAATACTTGTTCGTACTCTTGCTTTCAGAGAAGCTCTTTTCACAGACTTGTATTTTTTTTAAGTTTCCTTAATTTATTTATTTCTGATTATCGTTATTTTATTTTTGGATCAAATTAATTCACGTGTCTATAAATCACGATACAAATTTAACGGTACCGTTTACGGGTAAACAAGTATTAGTTCATTTTGCTTTTATGTAACTTTATTATAATAAAGGGTCAATTTAGTTTTTGTTTGTATAATTTGGCACAGACTAAAAAAAAGCATAAAAAACTTTCTCCATGCTTTTTTATTAAAAGTTGTTACTACTATATTTTGCAATAATTTATTAAGAGATCAAATATAACTTATAATATATTAGTGGATGTTATAGCAAACTTTTTCTTCATAACTAAATCAATCGTTGAATAATCTATTTTTGAAAATTATATTCCAGCATATTATGACTTGCGAGCACTTGTTAGATCAGACATTGGAATTGATAGTACCTTTAGCGATGATATTGTAAATCGTTTTCATCAAATCATCTTGACAGTAGCGGAGCCAGGATTTTTATCAAGGGGGTCAAAATATAAAAACATAAACTCACTGAGAAGTCAAGGGGTGTCAATGCATAGTATATATACATATTTTATAAAATTACCTAACTACACAGTGTAATTTTCCGACAAAGGGGTGACACCCCTTGAATACATGTCGCTCCGTTACTGCATCTTGAAGAGTATTTTATTAACTTATGAAGTTATCAACTTTTCATCTTAACGCGACTTATTAATGAATAAATTAAATTTTTAATGCAAAAAATAACTCAGATAAAAAACCATGTAAATAATAATAATTTGGTTCAATCACTTTGTATGCCTGGAAATTTTAAAACAAAATTAACCTTTAACCCACAACTTCTAATTAAAAAACAAAATTTTAACACTACCAAAATAATGATTGAAATAGTTTTATTACTAAGGCTCATACAATTTATTAATGACAAAATTAAAATTTCAATGCTCTACATATAAAAAATGATGTAAACTTAAATAACTATAACTTAATTAGTTCAAATCTATTGCATGTTGACAAATTCTTCCTCACACAAATTGATAAGAATTATTTTTTTTCAACAGAAGTAACGGTAAAATAGCTTATGTAAGATTCATGTAAAAAAATTTGAAAGAAGACAACAGGAGAAAAATGTGCAAGCAGATTCTATACCAAGGACTTATTGAGAGTTGGGTTGCAGTACATCGGTCTAGATATTAGATGCTATAGTATTTTAAAAAGACTATTATACGATGAGTTAAATGCTCTAAACTTATTTATTTAAATGAATCCTGCAAGTTAAATTTTTGTTACCTTCTTGAAAATGATGCTCATTTGTGTTGAAGAAAATCCCATTACTGAAAAGACAAATGGAGATTCTATAGATACATGGGTTATATGATGAGGCACACCGAAGAAGAGAGCAAGGATAAGTGTGGTATTGCTTATCCTTATATGGGATGCTTATCCTTATATGGGAGCTGCAGTAAAGTGACTTTTCGGCTAATGGAATTGCTTCACACAGTTACAAAAAACAGACATATTGATGACACAGGCTCCTCAATGAGCTCAATTGTGGCTTCTATTATTATAGTAGAATATCCGTTACATTATGATGCCAAAGATAACCCTGTATAAAGCAATTTGTACCCCTGAGAATACTGATACCCCTGATAGTAGCATTGTTCTGCTATTACCGATAATTGATACCCTTGTATAGGGTAAAATCGATTTATATTAAATGCTCGAATGATTACATGACACGTGGAACCGGAGGCGCACGGAAGATGAAGCGAGTGAAAACTAAGATCGAGGAGAACAACTTCGGTTGGTATCGGATAGATCCCGAATGGCACGCAGTCAACGAAGGCAAACAGATGTTTTGTCATAGGATGACATTTAATGAAGAATATTCCTCTGTAATGAATATGCAGCCGTTGCAGAGAATTTTGGCATTCATGGCCTGCCGTTACATATTCATCAACGGCCCCCTTTATTGTCATTTAAGAGGGGCTTGATCCTAAGATCTTGTTCCCTAGGTATAGCTATAAATAGTGGCTTCAACAACCATTGTAACACATGAAAATCTCTCACAAACTTATGCTACACATTATCTCAAGCTAAATAATACTTTATTTTCTGTATAACATTGTTCTTATTGCTGTCTTCGGAAACCTTGCTCCCGGAACCAGGCTATCTGCTATTTATTTCGATTTCAACGCTAAGTCTCATATTTTTATTTAATTGATTAATTATTTTTGGATCAAATCAGTTTGCTTGTCTATAAACCACGCAACAAATTCAACTGTACTGTTTTACGGGTAAATAGTTTGGCGCCCACCGTGGGGCTTAGACAGCTGCGTAACTGAGCTGATCCTTGCATCTATTACTAACTTGTTTGATTCTTTGTTTCATTGCAAAAATCGAAGAAAAATGGCAGCTAACAATGTCAACATCACACATAACGTTGAGGCACAAGAAAATCTATCTCAACATTAGGATTCGATCAGTGACACCCGCAACGAGGAGGACGTATCAACTCCGGTCTGTGGCGGGCGTTATCCAGACATGTGCGGGAGACAACTCCTGATGACGCTGAGGACGAGCACGTTGCGAAAACAGTAAGGATCTTGAGGGAGCAGCAAAAGGCCATCATGGACCATCTCTCAAGGCAAGACCAAGCCATGACAGAACTGAAGCAAGCGTTGTCAGATGCTTCCAACAACGCGAATGGAAGAGGCATTGTTCCTCCCGGTGCTCCCGCAAATCAGACAGCTCAAAGAGTTGATAACAACACCCCGATGGGTAAGATCGGATTTGACGGAGTCGGGGGGATCGATAGCAGAGCCGATAACAACAACAACAACGATCCCTTCAAAACCGAACTCATGAGGTTCATGAGAGAAATGAATGAGCGGATGGATTAGAACGTGAAAGAGTTCCATGCCGAAATGGACCAAATTTCGGGCGCACCACCAATGTTGAAGGGCCCGAACTCAAAAAAGTACATCCAATTGTCGTTCAAACCTAGCACAGCACCAGAATTGATTCCGAAACGATTCAAACTACTGAACATACCGAAGTATGATGGGTATTCAGACCCTCAGGAGCATATCACAACTTATACAATGGCGGTGAAAGGAAACGACTTGGCCCAACATGAGATTGCGTCCGTCCTGCTGAAGCAGTTCGGTGAAACCCTCACGAAGGGGGCCTTAACATGGTATTCATTCTTACGCGAACACTCAATAGATTCCTTTGAGATGCTCGTGGATTCTTTCATCAAGGACCATGCCAGGGCCAGGAAGGTCTAGGCCTGGAAGGCGGACATATTCAGAATTTTACAAGGAGAGTCTGAATTGCTCTGTGAGTTCCTGATCAGGTTCCAGAAAGAAAGGATGTTGTTATCGGCCGTTCCAGATGAATGGCAGCTGAGGCATTTACTAAGGGGTTCAACCCGAGGAGCTCTGACGCCTCCCGAAGGCTGAAAGAAAGCTTGCTTGAGTTCCAAGCAACCACATGGGCGGATGTCCATAACCGTTATGAATCAAAGATAAGGATAGAAGATAATCAACTCGGTTTCCAGACATCAACTAAGGGTCGGGATCGAGAAAAGAATAGGAATAAATCAAAAGATGATTTTGATACGGATCAGCGATCTTCTAAGGATCGATTTTCGCCCTACAAAAGGGCCAAAGGACACGGCAGCAAAGGGTTCTGGTCAGCGGACAGGTTCACACCGAATAGAAGAACTGACCCCGGCAGGAACAACAGGTCATTGTAGGACAAAGAGGTATCGGGTTCCCGGGATTCCACTTATCTTAGCCTATCAGAGTATAATTTCAATGTTAGTGTAGTGGAGCTACTATCGGTAATAACAAACATCAAGGGCACACGATTTTCGAGGTCAATAAGATCAGATCCCAGCCAGAGGGATCCTAATTTATGGTGCGAATATCATGGGACTAACGGCCACCGAACTAGGGACTGCCAACATTTGCGCGAAGAGGTGGCAAAGCTATTGAAGAATAACCATTTTAGGGAATTTTTAAGCGACGGGGCCAAGAACAATTTAGGCCACAGCCGAGACAACACAGAACCCTCGAAGATAGGGGAAGACCCTCCTCGACTAACTATCAACATGGTTTTTGGGAGGAACGAGATCAACAGTGTAACTTTCTAGGCAGCCAAGAAGACAAAGGCATCGGTGACTCATAGCAAGAGACTTCGGGAAGACACAAAAGATGACATCACCTTCACATAAGAAGACGCGGATGGACTTATCCTGCCGCACAACGATGCCCTGGTAATTTCTCTTAATGTTCTAGATTTCAAAATTAAATGTGTCTTGGTTGACCCAGGAAGTTCAACCAATATCATTCAATGGAGAATGCTGGAACAAGCCAAGCTAACTGGATCTGGCAATAAAAATTCTCGTCAGATTCAACTTAGCAAGTGTGACGACCCGGGGGGAGGTCTTGCTACCTATGAATGCTGAGGGGGTCTTGAAGACCACCTTATTTGAAGTAGTGGACGGCGACATGAGCTATAACATAATTCTCGGCAGACCATGGTTACATGAGATGAAGGCCATACCATCAACATATCACCAACTGCTGAAATTCCCGACTCTAGAGGGAATCAAACAAATAAGAGGAGATCAACCGGCATCAAGGAAAATGAATGCGGTATCGGTTTCCAGCAGTAAAGGGAAGGAAGTCAATGCATAGTAATTACAGGAACCGACAGCTTCTCCCGAACCAAACAAAGATGATAAAGGGAAGGAGATGTTGGAATCCTATCAGGTACCAAGATATTTTCAGGTACCGGAAGAAACAGGCACAACTAAGTCCACAACGGAAGAACTCGAACAAGTGACTTTGTTCGAAAAGTTCCTGGATAGAAACTTTCACTTAGGGACAGGACTCAACCCTGAGCTCAGGTAAGGATTTATTGATTTCCTTAAAATTAACGTTGATTGTTTCGCATGATCGCACACGGATATGACTGGTATCCCACTAGAGGTGGTCGGGCACAAGCTAAACCGGGATCCAAGCATCCCACCGGTAAGGAAAAAAAGCACCCGATAGCCGAGGTCAGAAACAGGTTTGTCAAAGAAGAGGTAACTCGATTACTTGACATCTGTTCAATCCGGAAGGTAAAGTATCCTAACTGGCTAGCTAATGTGTTTGTAGTTCCGAAGAAGAATAATAAATTTTGAATGTGCGTAGATTATGAAGATTTGAATAAGGCGTGCCCGAAAGAATTATTTCCATTGTCAAACATTGATCAAATGATTGATGCAATGGCCGGACACGAGTTGATGAATTTTCTTGATGCTTATTTCGGGTATAATCAAATTAAGATGAACTCAGAGGATCAGGAAAAAATTTCATTCATAACGAACTTTGGCACATATTGCTATAATGTGATGCCCTTAGGGCTTAAAAATACCGAAGCCACTTACCAGAGGCTCGTGAACAAGATGTTAGAAAAACAAATAGGTAAAACAATGGAAGTATGAATAGATGATATGCTAATTAAGTCTTTGAATGTAGGTGACCATTTAAAACACCTCAAGGAAACCTTCGATATCCTAAGGAAGCACAACATGAAGCTCAACCCCGAGAAATACACGTTCGGAGTTAGCTCCGGAAAATTCTTGGGTTTCCTGGTGTCACAAAGAGGGATCGAGGTAAATCCTGATAAGATCAAAGACATCCCAGACCAGCTGACAAGTGTGAAAGAAGTACAAAGGCTAACCGGAAGATTGGTTTCTCTAAGCAAGTTCATTTCTCGGTCTTCGAAAAAATGTCATCACTTATTCTCATTTTGAAGAAGAAGAACAACTTCGTATGGACTCCAGAATGCTAACAGGCCTTAAAAGACCTAAAACGGTATCTATCAAGCCCTCCACTATTATCAAAACTGGAGGAAGGCGAACAATTACTGATATACTTAGAGTTCTCAGAGGTAGCGGTAAGTGCCGTTCTAGTCCGGGAGGATGAAGGTACACAATCTCCTATCTATTAAGTTAGCAAAATTTTGTCGGGAGCGAAAACTCATTATCCGCACCTCGAAAAACTGGCCTTAGCTCTTGTAGTCGCCTCTCGAAAGCTTAGGCCTTATTTTTAGTGTCACCCGATAGCCGTGGTGACAACTTTTCCCCCGCGGAATGTCCTTCACAAACCTGAGTTAGTTGGCCAAATGGGCAGTTGAAATTAGTGAATTTGATATTGAGTATAAGCCCAGGACTGCGATCAACCTAGTATGGGACTAGAGGAATGAGTTCATCGATTACCTTCAGTACGAGAAGCTACCCGAAGACCCAAAGGCATCCCGGGCATTCCGTACCAAAGCAGCTCGTTACAGTTTTTGGGGAGGGCAGTTATATAGAAGGTCATTCCAAGGCCCATTGGCCCGATGTTTAGGAGCCTCCGAGGTTGACTACGTCATGAGAAAGGTTCATGAAGGAATTTGCAGGAACCATTCCGGTGCAGATTCGTTGGTCCTAAAATTAGTCAGGGCCAGATACTACTGGCCCCGGATTGAGCAAGATGCGAAGGCATTCATTCAGAAATGCGACAAGTGTATGCGCCACGCACAGTTGGTACACCAACCGGCAGAACTCTTGTATTTGGTTCTGTCCCTATAGCCATTCATGAAATGGGGGATGGATATAGTCGGGCCGCTACCGCCGGGTCCCGGGAAGGTAACGTTTCTTTTAATTTTAACTGATTATTTTACTAAATGGGTTGAAGCAGGTCTTTTCCAAAAAATCAGTGAGCGCGAAGTGGTCGATTTTCTATGGAAAACCATAATTTGCCGGTTCAAAATACTAAAGGAGATTGCCTGTGACAACGGGCCACCGTTCATAAGCTCCCAGGTCACAAAATTTCTTAAAGACCTGAAAATTAAAAGAATCACATCTTCGCCATACCAACCAAGCGTAAAAGAGCAGGCAGAATCAACTAATAAGGTAATTATTCAAAACCTCAAAAAGAGGTTGGAAGCAGCCAAAGGCAAGTGGCCGGAAGAGTTATCGGGAGTGTTGTGGGCATACCGGACGACGGCCAAGTCAAGAACGGGAGAGATATATTTCTCTCTCGTATACGGTGCAGAATCTCTGATCCTAGTGGGAGTAGGAGACCCGGCCTTGCGGTAATTCCGGGCAGACGAAGAAGCAAATACGGAAGCATTGCTGGTCAAATTGGAGCTGCTTGATGAACGTAGGGACTTGGCGTACATAAGGATGGTGGCCCAAAAACAAAAAATAGAAAGATACTATAACCGGAGGGCCAATCTTCGCTATTTTAAACTGGGAGACTTGGTTTTGAGGAAAGTAACTCAGAACACACGGGATCTCAACACGGGAAAGCTGGGTCCGATGTGGGAAGGCCCCTATCGGGTTTCAGCTGTCACCGGGAAAGGGTCATATGAACTAGAGAACCAAGAAGGAGTGAAATTGTCGAGCAACTTGAACGTGACTCACCTTAAAAAGGTATTACTGCTGATGGATCCTGCTTATACTGAAAGTATGTACTGCACTCTTTTACCTTCGTCCGATTTTTGTCCTAATTGAATTTTTCTAGCAAGGTTTTAAACGGGGCAACAACGGAAAGGATACTACAAAGGAAACATCATCAGCAGAGTTAAGACCTTTGAATGACAAGGCATTGAAATGACAAACCGCTGCGAGATTGTTAAATAGTCTTTGGCTCAATGGTAAATTCCTAATGGGAAGCAAAACTTGCCATCGGACCAAAGGCTATTCAACCGTTCACAAGTGTTTTTCCTCAAAGGAGCAAGACTTCCAGTGTTCCAAATTCTCATTCTTCACATTCGAATACTGGGGGGAGATAGTATGAGAATACAACAACTTGATTTCCATGAAAATTGGGACTATGAGACCCATGAACAATAATGTCTCATCAGGACCGGGGACTGCACAACTAGCCCAGTGGAAACAAGTTGTACAAATTGGCCACATATATTGAAAATTTCTTTTCTTTCAGCAAAGAAATGCTTATGTACTTTTGAAGATAGAAGGAATAAAATCAAATCCTTTAATTTTTATCTTGTTTCTTGTCCAAATGATGAAATGATTTTATCATTTGAAAGTTAACTAAGAACTTCAAATGCTAGTGTCGGAATGAATGGGAGACATCCTCTTCAAGAGAATTGTAAACATAAGAGGGCCCTCTCTTATGAAACCCTCATAGTAAAGGGTTGGTTCCAGAAGAGTTTATGCCCGGAAACTAAAGGCTATCGGAAGAAAACATACCTAAAGCCTTACTTAATTCGATGTAAGAAGAATGAACTTTACGCAATGCTTAAACAAAAGTACTTTTATTTATCAAACGTGCCAAACGACATAAGTACAAAAATACAAAAGGAAAACAACAAAAGAAAAGATAGAAAAAAGGCTAAGTACATCGCCACCGGAACTCGGGGGAAGAGAAACATCTACACCCCTAGGAGAAGCAGGAGGATCTGCCGGCGACACAGGATTTTGGCCTTCATCATTATTCTTTTCAAGCTTTTCCTCGGTTCTTGAGAACTTGGAACCGGTGCTAGAAGAGTCAGTTGCATCAGGCTGAGCCGGGAGGCATTCTCGAGTAGTTAACTCCAGCGTTCAGGCCTTGGCGATCTCATCATCGATATCAATAACGCTCGCTTTGGCCTCTTCCAAAGTTTTCCTCCTCATATAGTACATAGAATGTGTTTTTTCAATGATGAGGGAGTCCCCTTGGTGCTGATGTTTTGCTTTAAGTCTATCAACCTCGGTCAACAGGCCGTCCCGCTCGAATCTCATGGCATTGAGGCTAAGATCGAGATCACGGATTGTGGTTATGTGAACCTTATTTTGTTCCATGATATTCTTATACCTATCTTCCATCCGTACTCGCTTCTCCACGGCAGCAACAACCTCTTCAAATTTGGAGTTCAAAGCTGCCTCCAAATTATTTGCTCATTCAATGGAGGCAGACTCGCGCTCGGTAGCAGCAAGTGCATCATCTTGAAATTCAGCCCACCTAGCCTTTGCATCCTGAAGTTGTGCATGAAGCTGAGTGGCTTCTTGACTGTGAGCCATCACATCTTGCTCAGTCTGTTACAATCGGGCCTCGAGCTCTGCCGCTTTAGCAGCCTTCACCTCTAGCACCAAGAGGCTTGCGACAAGTTGATTCCTCTCGGCCAATAGCTGATCCCTCTCGGATGTAAGTCCCTCTTTGTCGAGGATTAATCTCTGAAGGCCCTCGGAAGCAAGAACGTTGGCATGCGAAGTAAATACCAAAGTTAGAAACCTTTTCATAACAAGTCAAGTAGAAACAAGCAATAAAAGAACAAGTATGGTACCGCTGCAACATTGTGCATGGCATTATTCAATAAAAACTTATCCAAAAGAGAGTGTATTCTCTTATTATCTTTTTCTGAAGCCAGCGGCATCAGATAGTTGGCAACTTCCACCGGCCTAGATAGCAAGTGGCAGTCTTTTGAAACCGAGAGAGAGACGCTCCTCCTCCCTTAGGGATCTGCAGAAGGTGGTGAATGGTTGTGACCCAAATTCCCATGGTCAGGGGACTGGGGAGGATGTGACATCTTCCTCTCGGGCGTCTGCGGTTGGGGGAAGAGATGTATCGGTTTCTGGTGATGAAGGTATAGCAGGTGTGAAGGGAGATGAAGTTGATGGTGTTTAAGGCTGAGAAGTAGCTACGGTAGGTGCAGTGCTGTTTGTTAGTTGTTCACCAACCAAAGGCAGAAGAGACACAGTATCTGGCCTCATAGGACCGGAAACAACAACTGGGGCTGGAAAGGGAGAAGAATTCTCCACCAAATCCATTTCTTCAAATTGCTCACCCTCGGTTGGGTTTTCAAGCTCTCCAGATTGAGCATTCTGTTGAGCTGAGGAAGATCATTGTCTCCTTTGGAGGGAAGCCTCTCCATAACTAGATTCCCCATCATCGTCAATAACCACAGTGTCTCCGGCTAGCTTGGACGTGGTTTTCTTCACTCTCTTATTTTTACCCTTGGCCGAGGAAGAACGACGCCTTTTTGGCTGCTCGTTCTCTGGTCGGGGACTCTGAGAGGAAGTACTAGCATCGGAAGCAGGCCCGAGGGCACCAGTTCGGGTGAGAACTTTCTTTAACAACCTCGCAGCCTCTGTGGGATCGACCAAAACATCCTCCTAAGGGATGGAACAAAACCCTACGGGAGGCCTGAATCAAATGAGAAAGTAGGGTTAGCAGGTTTTCTCATGTACAAAGGTGGAATAAAGGAAGAGTTAGTTTACGGTGATTCTTGGCCCTCCATCCGTATTTGGGGGCCAACTTCTTCCACCGACGGGTCGCTAGCATAGTGATATCCAGAATCTTCTAAACCTACCGGTCCAGACCTTCAACCCTTGGTGGTGTCCACCGAGTTGCTGAAATAATGAAAGAAGAAGGGTTAACAATGACATAAAACAACCTATTTTCATAGAAAGAGACAAACTTTAAACTTACGTGAACGATTCCAGGATTCAGGGAAAGATGAAGTTGTGGCCGGGATGATATCCCTGGTAGCAATGATGAAAAACCGCTCCATCTATCCACAACTATTGTCATCATCCATGCTGGTACGCAAAGAATGGTGTCCACGCTTATTGAAGTTTATTACTCTCCCACGAAAGATTTTGGGGGAAGGTTCATCATATGTGCCAGGGTGAGGGGCTCCTTCATTTCCAGGTACAGCCGCCGCAGACAGGCCACCGTTCGCCATACCGAAGGGCCCACCTGAGCCAAACAGACCTGGTACCGGTGGCACAATTCCAAAATCACGGGGTCAAGTACCCTTCTCAAAAAAAGGGACCCAAAGTGAAGGGGTACGTGTGAACGTACGTGAAAACCTTCTTAGTAAAGGTTACCCGCTCCACCAGATTGGGAAGCAATGATGTTTAGGGCATGGCAGTTAGAGTCCTCCTTCACAGCAGGAATACTGAAAGGGCGAATAGAAGAAGAATATTTACCAACAGTCCAAGTTCGAGGGTTTGAAGTGGGGAACTTCTCTTCGAAGTACTTGGCAGTGTTCATATGTTTAGGAATGATGGTGCTCACCGTGCGAGGATCAACATCAACATCGACCTCTTTATCTTTGCTCCTTTTCGAGCCCCCACCAAAGAGAAGACCAGAGTTCTTGGAAGAATTAGTATAAGAAGCCATAATGAGAAGGAGATGATAGAGTTTTTTAAAGAAGAACAAAGACAGATGAAAGCAGAAGGGAGTTAAATGCAAAGAAGTTGAGAGATCTTATGAAACTGTTAGAAGAATGAGGCGTATAAGTAAAGGTATAGGCGGCTAAAATCGTGGCCATGATTACCTCTAAAATCGGCAAAAATATTACTAAATCGTGGAGTAACATGTGTTCGGGTAATTAGATGCGAGGAGACGTGCGTCTTATCAAGTGTCAGAAACTTTTCAGAAGGGTTCAAATAATTTTCCGCCAAGAAAGGAATCTTTACCAACTTCCCGATGACACAAAGATGTGCCACCGGAAAGCAGGGGGACTATTTATATAGGGTAAAATCGGTTTATATTAAATGCTCGAATGATTACATGACACATGGAACCGAACGGAATATGAAGCAAGTGAAAACCAATACCGAGGACAACAACTTCGGTTGATATCGGGTAGATCCCGAAGGGAACGCAGTCAACAGAGGCAAATAGATATTTTGTCATCGGATGACATTTAATGAAGAATATTCCTCCATATTGAATATGAAGCCGTTGCGGAGAATTGTCGCATTCATGGCCTGGCATTATATATTCATCAATGGCCCCGTTTATTGTCATTTAAGAGGGGTTTGATCCTAGGATCTTGTTCCCTAGGTATAGCTATAAATAGTGGCTTCAACAACCATTGTAACACACGGAAATCTCTGACAAACCTATGCCATACATTATTCTCAAGCTAAATAATACTTTATTTTCTGTCTAACATTGTTCTTATTGCTGCCTTCGAAAGCGTTACTCCCGGAACCAAGCTATCTGCTATTTATTTCGATTTCATCGCTAAGTCTTATATTTTCATTTAATTTATTTATCATTTTTGAATCAAATCAATTCGCTTGTATATAAACCACGCAACAAATTCAACTGTACCGTTTTACGGGTAAACAACTCTTCATACTACAAGATGAGCACTTTAATAGTGTGTGGTATTAGCATAAGATTGCTTAGTAGATCAGTTTTGGTTATTTTTGATTGATTCTGTCTGCAGCCAATGAGGACGTGTTTGTAAATGCTTACTTTAAAATTTTTGTTTTAACCAACAAAATAAAAGCTCATATGCGTTTTATAAAATGCACTTTTAAAAGCTCATATAACATTTTTATAGATTTCCTAACTTTTTTTAAATAAAAAATTATACATAGGTGAAATGGTGGAGGGGATTACTAGGTGAGGAATCGAAATCACACCAACAATGTCAAAATTCACATAATCAACCAACTAAACTGTTAATATTTCCCAGATTCCCTAGCTTTGTAGCTAGGTTTCAATACGACATAAAAAATATTTATAGGCGAAGCTAGAAATTGTGTCTCAAAAATATATTTAATAGTAATTATGTTTTATGTAGATATATATTTACGTAAGTTTGTCGCCAACAAATTAAAGAGCCTATGATTATAGTCTTTGATAGATAAAGATTTTGACTTCTCTAAACGGATCAAGAATATGCATGTACAGATAAGACACAAATGGGTTAAATGGGTAAAAAAACTGCTACTACTTCTCATTTAAATGATAAATTTATCATGCCGCTCCTGTATATTCCTTATTCCTACTGTATAGAATAGCGCAGAAGCAGCTCTCCGTCGACAACCCTGCTTGCCGACGGAGAGTAATTTGGTATTTGCAATGTTCCTATATTAGGTAAAATTACTGTTGTGTCTCTTCACTAGCTGATTTGTGTTATTTAGATAGAGACTATTTACGTAATTTTGCACTTCGCTGCCACCGTTTAGTTTTGCTCTGCTTTACCACAATACCGTAATTTTGCTCTACTTCACCCTCTTGCTTTCTGCAAACTTCGCACATCTTCTCCTTCTTCGTCGCTTAGTGCCTTTTGTTTTCATAAACTGAATATCAATTTTTGGAATATAAAGTGATATTTTAACATGAGATTGAGGTTTTTGCTGAGTTTTTCGCGATTCACACTTACTCCACTAAGATAATCACATGGTTGAAAGATTAGTTTTACTGTTCTATTTCTTCTCCTTCATATGAGTGACTTTAATTATTTTGTTTCACGGTTTTTGTTGGTTTGTTGTTCGAGTTTTTGTTGTTTGTGAAACTCAAAGAAAAGCTTGAAAAGAAACTAGGGTTTCCTCCAATTTTCCATCTTTGTTTGTATTTGAATGTTTTGTCATTTTCTAAATTGGAGATTTCAGAATGGATGAGCCTTCTGATTTTCTCGTATTTGAGCCATAATTCTAATATGCTCTTTATTTATTTCAATTTGTTTCTCTGCATTTACACGGATAGAAGGGAAGACGTTTTTTCCAGCTCACTTCATCGTAATAATGTCTAAGGGGTCGTTTTGGTTGAAGTATTGGAATAATTAATCGCAACATAAAATTTTGCATAAGATAATACATTGTTTGACCTCAGAACAAAAAGATAATTGGTGCGTACCTATGATGCAATGTTTTGTTTGCGTTATTAAATAATACACATATCAAATTTTGTGGAAATCTATGTATTATTTTATGCGGAATTGAATGTAAATTAACAAACTACATTTGGTGACTAATTGTATGCCTTTTATGGAAGAATCTTGTTCACATTGTGAACTTTTGAGCCATGATTGCTGAAAGAAGTGAGATGGAGGAGAAATGGGCGACGTCTAAGCTATATCAGACACCGCTAATGGTACAACAATTATTATAAAGGCGATACTGCATCAACAAAGGATTCGACCTCAGTAGATGCACTGTCGCTTTTTTAACGATGGTTATATGCTATCAAAGAATTGGTTTATCTACTAATCAGTATTGTTTAAATAATGTTGAATTGAATATGCGGTTTGTGTGTTCTAAACTTAGGTTTTCAAATAGTGATAATGCTCCAGAGGTAATGCATTTAATATTTTTTTTAATCAATTTCAGATGTTAAGATTACAAGAGTTGGCGTATTAATTGACGCTAGAACTGTACATTGCTGAACTTTGTAATGTGTAGTCCACTCATTCAAGTCACTTGCTTCAAAACGTACTCTTTCCCAAGGCCACTTTTAGCTATAAGAAGTACATGGTTGAGCTTGATGAATTTGTGAGGCTGTGGTGCATTGTAATTTGGTAGATATAATCTGATTTTGGAGTATCATTGATACACGACAAGACACTCAATTGCTGTAAACTGCTCTTTGTATATAAGCAGGCCGATTAAAGTTTTCCAGGCGTTGGTCTGGCTAAGATATTGATTTGTTATATTTTCAGGTGTAGACGAGTTGAAGTACAACTATCGAATTGGTGTGGCAGCAAAGGATAACCTAATTTAGAACTTAAAAATAAAAACATTGAAATATGCTCTTGAGGTACTTGTAAAATTATTTTGCTTAAAAGGTTTTGTGCTTTTCTTAGCTTGAGTTTTATGAGTACATTAGTAGTATATAAAATATCTAGCTTTTTAATAGTACAATAATAGAAGTCATTTATTGTGCAGCCACTGCACTATTTGCTCTCAAATCTAGCTGGAATAACTTGCCACCAAATTGGGAGGGTCAGATCCTTGCGGTAGAAGCTGGGAAGATATTGTCTGTAAAGATTCGCGCATAACCTCAATGTATATCTTTGATATTTGAAATTTTTGACTGTTCTGTAGTTGGCTCTACCTTCCGTTCCTCATTAATTTCTTTAACTTTTCATCCACAAATAGTTATCAGGCATGGACTTGAAAAGCAACCAGTTTGGACATCTTTCATTGGTAACTGCATTGGAAATTTTGTACGTTTTTGTTTATGTTTTTTCTATCTTGACTCTTCAGATATTGATGATAAGATTCTGAAATCATCTTTAGTTTACCTATAATTCTTTCTCCAACCCTCATCTGAGGCACAATTGTAGTTTAAAGTAAAAATCATTAAGAATGCCGCAGATAGTGCTAAAACATAAACAAGTGCAATATTCATGTCTTTCTCTTTACTATTGTTTAATGATGGCCTCATTCGTTCCTCATCCCAAACTGATTTTTAGAAGTATTTTTAAGGAGTATACACATCATCATATATGAAAGATAAATCTTTTTTCTCAACTAAAAGGAATAAGTTCTGCCATTTGGATTAGAAGATATCCACTGCTTGAACATCTTTAATTAGTTTCTAACACTCCTCTTACCCAAAGTTATATATTCAAACGGTTTATCACTTTACTTTATTTTATTGTAACGAATTTGGTGTAGGGATTTCTCGAATAATGTTAGACCGAAAGGAACTCTTCCATCATNTTACTATTGTTTAATGATGGCCTCATTCGTTCCTCATCCCAAACTGATTTTTAGAAGTATTTTTAAGGAGTATACACATCATCATATATGAAAGATAAATCTTTTTTCTCAACTAAAAGGAATAAGTTCTGCCATTTGGATTAGAAGATATCCACTGCTTGAACATCTTTAATTAGTTTCTAACACTCCTCTTACCCAAAGTTACATATTCAAACGGTTTATCACTTTACTTTATTTTATTGTAACGAATTTGGTGTAGGGATTTCTCGAATAATGTTGGACAGAAAGGAACTCTTCCATCATCAATTGGAAATTTGAAGAATTTGACAACCTTGTAAGAGACTTTAAATGGCGATCAAGTGTACAGAATTTGTAGTGTCAATCCTGACTTGAGAAGCTGGTCATTTTATGCAGAATCTTAGTTGGTTGCAGCTTCTTTGGTCCAATTCCAAAATCAATTGGTTCTCTACAACAGCTGGTCTTTATGTAAGGATTTATATTTCCACTTTATCTATTTGGTCACCTGAAGTTTATCATTAATTGCTTCTTTTTATTTACCTGGATTTCAATAGTGCATTTCTTCTAAGTCAGACTTTCGCAACTGAGTTATTATTCATGCAGTTAAGAACAACTTTCGTCACAAACCTCTTTTTTTTGCTTTTCCTATCAATGTTGATATTTTTTTGCCCCAATCATATTAGGTTCAGTTCATGGGAAAAGGTGAATTGAACCCTCTTGAGATTGACTTTACTTCAATAACAAAAGGTTATCTATCAATGGTGGGTTATAGAGCAGAGATTAATACAAATACTATATTGCAATATTTGATATTCTTTAATATGCCTTCGGGTGCCTTGTGGAAATAAACTTTTAGGATAAAAATAAGTATGCTATTAATATCGTGTCTTCGTAAAATTCAAAGGAGTAAATCTGCCACTCCTAATCAAAGGTATTAAAAATCGAGTACTCAATATTATATTCTAAAATTTTAAATTGCCATAAACAATTGTATGTTTGACAATACGTTATGGTGTTTATATGTGTTTGAAGGTACTATAAAACCTCTCTTGTGTTGTCTGTTGCTTGCTTCTGTTTCTGGTATAGCAAGAGTGACTACTGAGTTGGGCACTATAGGTGATACTCAAAAGGGAAGACGTGTTGCTTTGCTTGAAGATACACATTTCCTATATTTTACGGGTATTGCATCAATAATACCTGGTTGCAATCGCTACTTATGGTTGACTGGATAGCAATAGCGTTGTAGATTCTATTTATTTCATCTGTTGCAGATATTGTACGATCATGTATCGAAAAGCCTACCGATCATGATAGTCCAGTTTTTTATCTATAAATAAAGCGCTATTCCACTGGCATCTGAACACTCAGAAAACAAACAAACAGAATGCTTAATATATTGGGCCGTCATCTAAGTATATATTAGATAGGTACAAGAACTTCTCTTTGTTATATTAGCAGTCCAGAAAATACGACGTTGTAAAATGTAATTTCAAAAGCAATTTATAAATCTTATTTGCCAAACGAAATTTGTGCTAACGGCATCTCATCGACCGTTGAAGTTTTTTTAAAGCATCGAGTCACCTAGACGAGGTAGGGACCATTTTTGTAATAATAATAATAATCCACGTCTTATAAAAATAACTCAAACTTGCATGAATGAATAAAAATAAAGAGGGCTAGCCCCCATAATGTAAATAACATGCATGTGTAGATACAAATCAATCTCAAAACTTGGACTTGTGCTGAATGTTTGTTGCTCTCTTAATCTTTGCAAGTATATATGCTGGACGTGGGTGTGGTCCTATATATCCATCTATCGCTTGAGAAGCACAATCAAAACTAGCCACCAAAACATCACAACGCTAAGTAGAATCATCAGGCCCTGACTGATGTAGTATATATGTATTTATCCATGTTGCATGTGCGCCTAGCATTCAGTGGAAGTTGCTGGAACGAGTACACCATTTCAACTTCATCAATATAATTGCAAGATTAGCCATCATCAGGTCCGCAAGTGCATTTCCAATTTATATTGGTACGTACATACGCTTTAGCCAGGCATTAATTATTATTTCATTGCCTTCCTTGTAACTATACCCTCAGCCACCACGTTAGTACCTTCACTGATCGTTTTCCCTTTAGCATATATAAATAATGTCACATGCACAGTTACGAACACAAAAGCCAAAGGAACTAACCCCTAGACGCTCCATTATATTAGTGTTGCATTTGTACATTCCAGTTGGTGGTGGAACCAACGTAATGAACAATAGTAATCTTAAGTCTGGGTACATAAGAATCCAACAACCTTACAAGTTCTGGCCAAGAATTTGGCAATTGATGGATATCAATATATGTTGCTGTACACCTCATGAGAATGAGATAGGCGCTGAAATGTAACATTCCCTCCATGTCGCTACGTATTTCTCATCTTCCAAAGTTCCCACACAATTATAGATGGTACAACATGAAACACAACTCGTAACCAAGGAGATGGATCAACTGATCCACCACCTGCGCATAACACTCTGAAAATTGCCTCCATTCATGTTGATACTTGCACCCAAAGCAAACAATGTCCATCGTCTTTTGGCAATAGGACTCGTTAGAAATAAATGTTCTCTTGTCTCTTCTTGTGGGTTGTCACAGAAACAAAAACAACGAGATGGAAATTTGTATCCCATCCACTTCAATTCCTCGTCTAGAGGCAACTTAAATTTCCAAGCTCGCCACATGATAAAAGAGATCTTAATTGGTAGGCCCTTAACCCATATAAACTTACCAAGCTGCCACTTAATTCCCTTAGCTCGAACATAATCCCAGGCAGATTGCACAGAAAATGATCCCTTAGACGTAAGTTGCCACCATGCCTTGTCTCTCCCTCTAGCAGCATCACCACTAATAACATTGTCCAGCACATTAGTGGCAGCAATCTTCTTATTGCTTCTTCATTCCATTGGCCATCAGTGATAACATCTTTGACGCGCGCTATTGTAGTACAAATCACATTGACACCGCGTCGGCACTACAAAGTACTATGGACCAAGAGATGTCCTATTGTCATACCATAAATGCGATGAACGTGCACGGGGCTGCCAATATATTTCGTGGTCGACTAGAGCACGAGCTTGTAACATTTTCCGCCAAACATACGACCCCTCTTTGTAAGGAACAATAGCACAATAAAATTTCTTGCAATACTTATTGGCCATATAAGTTCTCCACAATGAATCTCTCGTTCTAAAGTTCCACCATAATTTACAAAATAGAGCATTAGAAATATCAAATAAAGTCGGAAAACCCATACCTCCTTCCGCCATGGGAAGACATAAAGTCTTCCATGACGCCCAATGCCTACATGAATCTTCTTGAGAATTCCTCAAAAACAAAGTTGGCAAAGTGTATAGGGTGAAATATGATATGACACGTGTTCATCTAAAGGAAAGACACGTGGAACCCAAGACGTGGATGGCCGAAGACCGAACGCAGCCATTCCACTTGTCACCGGAAGGGATAACGTTCATAAAGGTGAATTAAATGTTCTGCACCCGATAGCATTTAATAAGCAATATTCTGCATTATTAAGAGCGACGGCCCGTTACAGAAAATTTGGTATTTATGTTCACCGTTACATCTTCATCAACGATCCTCATAATTGACATTAAAGGAGGGCACGATCCTAGGACCTCCTTCCCTAGACACAACTATAAATAGTGAGCCCAATTATCATTATACATGACACGAATTTTCTGGTTAAACTTATACTACATTCTATACAAAACTTAATACAATCTTACTTTTCCGCTTTTTGATCTCATCATTGCTGTGCCCAAAAACCTTGTTTCCGGAACTGTCATCTCTACTGTTTCATTTACATTTTAAGGCTAAGTATTGTATATTTTTTTTAATTATTGCATTAGTTCAAGATCAAATTAGTTTACTTGTCTAGAAATTACGTATAAATTTAATTGTACCGTTTTACAGGTAAACAATTTGGCGCCCACCGTGGGGCCTAGACAGTCGTGCAATTAAATTGATCCTTGCTTTTTTACTGACGTGATTTGATTATTTTGTCTTAGGAAAAATCACAAAAATGGAAAATAACATTGTTAACAACACTTACAACCTTGAAACTCGAGAGGATCAACCTCATTTCAAGAATTCAATCAGTGACACCCGCAATGAGAGAAATGGCGTCACGCCGGTGCTTGACACGCAGAACCCTCGGCAGGTTCGGGAGACAACTCCCAATGATACTGATGAGGAACATGGCGTGGAAGCGATGAGGGTCCTGCAAGAGCAATAAGCAATCATTCTAGGCCATCTCACGCAGCATGATAAGTTTATGACGGAGTTGAAGCAAGCGCTATCGCGGGTTTCGAATAATGCAAACAGACGAGATACAATTCCTCCCGGTGTTCCCGCAAATCAAACAATGTAGAGAGTCGACAACAATACTCCCAGGGGTGAAGTTGGCTCCAACGGGGCTGGGGGAGCGGATCCGGTCTCAACAACGAGAATGACCCGTTCAAAAATAAACTTTTACGGTTTATGAGGAAAGTAAATGCCCGCATGGACCAAATCTCGAGCGTGCCACCAGTATTGAAAGGCCGGACTCGAAAGAGTATACTCAATCACCGTACAAGTCGAGTGAGGCACCAGAACTAATCCCAAAGCGGTTCAAAATGCCTGAAGTGCCAAAGTATGACGGGACTTCAAACCCATATGAGCATATTACCACCTACACAGTGGTGGTAAAATGAAATGATTTAGCTCCTCACGAAATTGAATCTATGTTGCTAAAGAAATTTGAAGAAACTCTCACGAGGGGAGCTCTAATATGGTATTCATTATTACCCGAGCATTCCATACTTTGAGATGCTCGCAGATTCTTTCATCAAGGCTCATGTCGGGGCCAGAAAAGTACAAGCCGGGAAGGCCGACATATTCAGGATCGCACAGGGAGAATCCGGATTATTAAGAGAATTCGTTACCCGATTCCAGAAATAAAGAATGTTGCTCCCGGCTGTCCCAGATGAATGGGCAAC
Organism: Nicotiana otophora; assembly: GCA_000715115.1. Classification (NCBI taxonomy): domain Eukaryota; kingdom Viridiplantae; phylum Streptophyta; class Magnoliopsida; order Solanales; family Solanaceae; genus Nicotiana; species Nicotiana otophora. The sequence continues at coordinate 110,176 of AWOL01S0005862.1, forward strand.
TGAATCATTCACCGAAGGATTGAATCCGAGAAGCTCAGACATGGGCAGCTCAACGGTATTTGGGGCCTAAAGCCAAACTTCAACGAGGGCCCCTAAGGTTTTCCATATTCAATAACTCATTTAATAAAATTTTAGTTGAAGTTTATTTTTCTAACTTTTTGAGATATAAAATTATTAATAATTTATTTATAATCGATTTCTTGACTCAGATTATATATGTTTCTACTTTCAAGAATTATTATTCAATTCTTTAGGATTTTCTGATTTCTAAAAGATTTATGTTAGAGTCTCACCAACTTTTTGTTCTTCTTCTTGGATTCCATTATCTTCGAGCTTAATTTTATTAGTGATTTATTCATCTACCAAAAAGTCTTCCTCCTTTTGGAAATTGTATTAAAGTTTCAATTCTTCTCTCATTTTTGAAATTTTTAATTTGCGGATTCATATTTTCTTGTTGAAATATTAAAATTATAATAAAAAAATAAAAAAATAATACATATACTTGCAAACAAAAGATATCAAAAAATAACAAATTTTAGATGCAAAGTAATAAAAATATATAGAACAATTGAACCTGGTTTAACAAATAGTCAGAGATAACTTGATATTACTTTTGCTGCTTCTATAGTTTTGGTGCAATACCGGAAAAGCTTGGCAAAAAAAGAGTTCGCAATTGCTTTGACAGAATGTTTTATGAGACAGTAGACTTGTAAGTTTGGAGAGGCTAAAAGAAATATAAAAGATTAAATAAAAATCAGTTTGAAGAGAAAGTAATAAAAGTAATGTGGGCCCTGTGATAATGATGATTGTGCATAAAGGAGGCAAGAAACATATTTATACGTAAGGTTTAGGAGTGAATCCCAAAAGTTTCTATTCCTATTCCCAAATTATCTCTAACGGTCCCATATTTTCCTTTGTTATGAAAGTTGCACTTTTTTTTTTCATATACTAAATATATTTTTTTTAAATCGTCAAATATAACTATTTAATGCTATTAGAAATTTTTGGGGCCTCCTGGATGTGGGGCCTCAAGCACTTTCTTGAGTGGCTTTACCATTGGACCGCCCTTAATCTAAGATGCTTCCCGGAAGCTGAAGGAGAGCCTGGTTGAGTTTCAAGCAACAACTTGAGCAAATGTCCACAACCGGTCCGAGTCAAAGATAAGGGTCGAGATGACCAGGTCGGTTCTACATCATCGGCCAAAAGGATGGGAGAAGAGCAGAGAAAAATTAAAGGATGACTACGACACGGACAGACGGGTTTCGAGGTGCCGGTTTTTGCCTTACGAGTGGACCGAAGGCCGTGGAAAAAACTTTCGGGTAGCAAACAAGTTCACCGTTGACAGAGGGACCGATCGTGGTCGAAACAATAGATCACTTCAGGATAAAGAGATGTCGGGGTTTCAGGATCCTTCTTACCCAAGTTATCGAAATATAACTTCAACATTAGTATAGTGGAGTTGGTGTCAGCTATGAGTAACATTAAATAGGCACAATTCCCGAGACCTATAGGATCCAATTCCAGCTAGAGGGATCCCAACTTATGGTGTGAATACCATGGGATGACGGCCACCGAACAGGGGACTGCCGACACCTTCGGGAAGAGGTGGCAACACTATTGAAGAATGGTCACCTCAGAAAATTCTTGAGTGACCGAGCTAAGAACAAATATGGTTGTAACAGAGACAACACGGGACCTTCGAAAGCAGGAGAAGAACCCCCATGCCAAACAATTAGTATGATCTTCGTAGGGAATGAGATTAACGAGGTCACTTTTTCGGCAGCGAAGAAGACGAAAGTATCAATAACTCATAGTAAAATACTCGGGGAAGACGATATCACTTTCACGGAGGAGGATGCAGACGGATTGTTGTTACCACACAATGATGCATTGGTAATTTCTTTAAATATGTTGGATTTTAAGATTAAACCTGCCATAGTGGATCCAGAAAGTTTGGCTAATATCATACAATGGAGAGTATTGGAGCAAGCTAAACTCACCGGAAGCATTATTCCGGCAACAAAGCTCTTCGCTGGATTCAACCTTACGAGCCTGACGACCCGGGGATAGATTTTGCTGCTGACGAACGCTGAAGGAGTAATGAAAATAACTCTCTTCGAAGTAGTAGATGGTGACAAGGGATACAATATCATCCTATGAAGGCCATGGTTACACGAAATGAAAGTTTTACCCTCAACAGATCACCACTTGCTAAAGTTTCAAATGCCCGAAGGAATCAAGTAGATACGAGGTGATCAACCGGCAGCAAGAGAGATGAATGCAATTTTGGTTTTCAGTAGCAAAGAAAAGGAGCACACAACATAGCAATTACAAGAACCGACACCTACTCCCGAGCTAGAAGAAGTTAGCTCGGGAGCAGAGTCGTCAGAACATTATCAGGTGCCGAGATATTTCCAAGTTCCAGAAGAGACGGACGCAACAAAGCCCATGGCGGAGGAACTGGAACAAGTTGCATTGTTCGAAGAATTCCTAGAAAGAAAATTCTATTTGGGGACATGACTGCACCTAACTCTCAGGTCTGGTCTTATTGAATTCCTTAAATTTAATGCCGATTGTTTTACATGGTCGCATGAGGATATGACAAGTATCCCGACGGAATTAGCCGTGCACAAGCTAAGTTTGGATCCTAACATACCTCCGGTAAGACAAAAAAAATACCCCATTGCCGAGGCCACAAATACATTCGTCAAAGAAGAGGTAACCCGCTTGCTTAATATCAGTTCGATCCGAGAGGTACGATATCCGGACTGGCTAGTCAATGTAGTAGTAGTTCCGAAAAAGAACAATAAATTCCGCATGTGTGTAGACTATAAAAACCTTAATAAGGCATGCCCGAAAGACTCGTTTCCACTGCCAAGTATCGATCAAATGATTGATGCCATGGCCGGGCATAAGTTAATGAGTTTCCTCGATACTTATTCCGGTACAACCAAATCAAGATGAACCCGGAAGATCAGGAAAAGATTTCGTTTATAATTAATTTCGTTACATATTATTATATAAGATGTTTGAAAAGCAAATAGGAAAGACTATGAAAGTTTATATAGACGATATACTCATTAAGTCTTTAAATGCAGGTGACCACCTTAAGCATTTGCAAGAAATATTCGACATCCTAAAGAAGCATAACACGAAACGTAATCCCGAGAAGTGCGTGTTCGGGGTCAGTTGTGGTAAGTTTCTATGATTCATGGTCTCACAAAGGAGAATCGAGGTAAACCCCGACAAAAGCAAAGCCATGGAGGATATCCCGGATCAATTGTCGAACGTAAAGGAAGTCCAAGGGCTCACGAGAAGATTAGCAGCTTTGAGCAGGTTCATTTTCCTGTCGTCGGAAAAATGTCATCGCTTATTCACACTGCAAAAAAAGAAAAATAATTTTGAATGGACATCGGAGTGCCTGCAGGATCTGAGGGACTTGAAGAAGTACTTATTAAGCCCTCCATTGCTCTCAAAACCAAAAGAAGGTGAAACATCGCTAGTCTACCTCGCAGTTTCAGAAGTTGTGGTAAGTGCGGTTTTAGCCCGGGAGGATGAAGGTACACAATTTCCCATTTATTACTCTAGAAAATTTTTAACAGGAGCAGAAACTCACTACCCACATTTGGAAAAACTGGCCTTAGCTCTCGTAGTCGCCGCTCAGATGCTGAGGCCCTAATTCCAATGCCACCCGATAGCTGTGGTGACTACTTTCCCTTTGCGAAACATCCTCCAGAAACCCGAGCTCTCGGGAAGATTGGCCTAATGGGCCGTCGAAGTGAGTGAGTTTGACATAGAATATAAACCAAAGACTGTAATTAAGTCCCATGTCTTGGCTGACTTCATGGCCGATTTCAGTACGGGACTACTGCCTCTGGCAACCAAGGAGGCAGTAATGGTTTTGAAATCGACATCAGGGGTTTGGACCTTATTTACGGATGAAGCTTCCAACGTAAAAGGGTCCGGACTCGGAATAGTCTTAATCACGCCTTCGGAGAAAACCTTAAGGCAAGCCATCGGAACGATCTCTTTAACTAACAATGAAGCAGAGTATGAAGGTTTGGTTGCAGGGCTCGAATTGGCCCGAGGAATTGATTTCAAGGTTATCGAAATCAAATGTGACACCAAAGAATAATGTATGCAACAATACGTGGTAAAGGTCAAGGCTTTTTTGGCATGATTCCTGGAGTGGTCAATTACTCATATCCCGAGGGAGGATAATGCAGAAGTGCATGCATTAGCAAACTTAGGATCATCGACGGAAATAAAGGGATCGGAGTCCGGGATGGTAGTGCAACTGATGAACTCAGTCCTGGATACGGATAGTTACTATGAGGTAAATTTGACTAGTCTGGTCTAGGACAGGAGAAATGAAATAATCGACTATCTCGAGCACGGGAAGTTGCCGAAGATCCCAAAGCATCATGGGCGTTACGTGCCAAAACTGCATGTTATAGCTTCAAGAGAGGCCAATTGTATAAAAAATCCTTCCAAGGCCCGCTGGTCTGGTGCTTAGGAGTGTCAGAAGCTAATTATGTCATGAGAGAAGTCCATGAAGGGATATGCGACAATCACTCGGGCACAGATTTCGTACGAAAATGTGGTAAGTACCAATGCTACGCACCACTAGTACACCAATCGGTAGAACCCTTACATTCGGTTCTGTCCCCAAGGCCGTTCATGAAATGGGATATGAACATCGTCGGACCGCTGCTACCGGCTCCCGAAAAGGTAAGATTTCTTTTAATTCTGACTGACTATATTTCTAAATAGGTGGAAGCAGGTCCTTATCAGAAGATCGTAGAACGCAAAGTGGTCAATTTCCTATGGGAAAATATAATTTGCAAGTTCAGAATAACAAAAGAGATATCATGCAACAATGGGCCACAGTTTATCGATGCAAAAGTTACAAAGTTCCTCGAAGATTCGAAGATAAAGAGGATCACATTTTCTCCTTATCATCCGAGCGCAAACGGTCAAGCAGAGTCAACAAACAAAGTGATTATTCAAAACCTCAAGAAAAGGTTGGAAGAAGCAAAAGGCAAATGGCTTGAAGAATTTCCCGGAGTTCTATGGGCCTACCGAACAATGGCCAAATCGAGCACAGGAGAAACTTTTTTCCCCCTTGTGTACGGTGTTGAAGCACTAATCCCGGTGGAAGTGGATGAACCCACTTTGAGATATTTTCGAGCAGATGAAGAATCGAACAACGAAGCAATGTTAATCAACTTGGAACTGCTCGAGGAATGCAGGGAATTGGCGCATGTAAGAATGGCAACTCAAAAGCATAGAATGGAGCGATATTATAATTGAAGAGCCAACCTCCGTTATTTCAAAGTAGGAGATTTGGTTATGAGGAAAGTAACCCAAAATACAGGGAGTTCAACGCGGGGAAGCTAGGTCCAACGTGGGAAGGTCCCTACCAAATTTTAGCTATCACTGGGAAAGGTTCATACGAGTTGGAGAACCAGAATGGAGACAAGTTGCCTAGAAACTGGAACGTGGCACACCTCAAAAGATATTATTGCTGATGAATATTATTCAAGCGAAAAGTATGTGCCGCACTCTTTTTCCCTTCATTTCGTTTTTGTGCCAATTGGGTTTTTCTGGCAAGGTTTTTAATAAGGCGGCGATAGAAAGAATACTACGAAGACAACAACAATAAAACCTTTGATAGCAATGAAAACAAACAAGCTTCCACTCGAGGACGGTTAGATAATCTTTGGCTCGAAAGCAAATTTCCACTAGGAAGTTATGTTTGCTACCGAATAAAGGTTACTCGACCGTTCATGAGCACAAACCATTAGAAGATTGCTAGATAGTCTTTTGCGCGATAGCATGGATTCCTAAGGGGAAGTAAGATATGTTGCCGAGTTAAGGATTATCTAGCAATTCATTGGTGGAATCTTTGAAGGCAAAAGACTTCCAGTGTTCCAATTTGCATTCTTCGCATTCGAACACTGGGGGGAATGATATGAGGATACGGTAACATTGACTGCTACATCAACCAGGAAACAAAAATCCAGAAACAAAATGCATCATCGGGACCGGGGATTGCGCAGCCAGCCTGTAGAAACAAGTTGTACAAGATAGCCACAAGTAATGAGAATTTCTTTTTAGCATAATAAATGCTTGTGTACTTCTAAAAATAGAAGGAATTATATGAAATGAAATCCTTTTATTTTTATCTTGTTTCTTGTTTGAACGATGAACTAACTTTGTCATTTGAAAGTTAAACAAGTACTTCAAATGTTAGTGTCGTAATGAACAGGAGACGTCCTCTTCAAGAGCACCGTAAACATAAGAGGGCACTCTCTTATGAAAACCTTCACGTTAAAGGGTTGGTTTCGGAAGAATTTATGCCCGAAATTAAAATGCCTTCGAGGAAAACTACACTCGAAGACATACACAAAAGGACGCAAAAGGTAAACTTGTGCAAATACTTATAGAAACCCTCACGTAAAAGGGATAATGCTCGGAACCAAAGTGCTTCGAGGAAAATGCATCTGAGACTATACATAGTAAAACGCAAACAGAAAAACGTGCGCATAATTCTTAAGTAAATGCAAAGGTTAAAGACTTGCATGGATATTGAAACGAAAGTAAGACTCAAACATTACTTGAGAAAAAATGTGTCTTTATTTACAGGAACGTGCCAAAACGGTAAAAGTACAAAATGGGAAAAAGAAAAGAAAAGCCAAAATGCAGTGTCTCCAAAATGGGGAGGAAGAGAAGTGTCCGCATCCCCAGAAAAAATAGGTGGGTCCACCGATGGCTCGGCATTTTCCCCAATATGGTCTTCAGCATCGTCGCCATCTGATTCCTCTTCAGTTCCCGGAAACTCAGAACCGGAACCAGAAGAACTAGGAGCTTCAGACTGCGCCGGGAGTCCACTTTTAGTAGCCAACTCAAGCTCTCGGGCATTAGAAATTTCGGTATCAAAATCAATGATACCAGCTTTGGCCTCTTCCAAGGGTTTTCTCCTCATGTTGTACATGGCATAAGCTTTTTCAATAACGAGGGAAGCCGCTCGGCGCTTAAGTTCTTCTTTGAGTTGGGTTACCTCTGTAGAAAGACTTTCCCGGGCGAACCTAACAGATCTAAGGCTAACATCAAGGTCACAGATGGTAGAACTAAAGAGCCTGTTGTGCTCAGTAGTTTTCTTGTACTTCTCTTCCAACCGGACTTGTTTTGCCTACACAGCTGCAAGCTCTTCGATTTTGGAGTTCAAGGTTGCTTCTAAGTGAGTCACGTTTTCGGCAGTAGCAAGAACGGCGTCCTGGACTTCAGCCCATTTGGCCTTGGCTTCATCAAATCTAACCTAAGTGGGCCAATTTCTTGGCTAAGGGTTACCACTTCTTGCTCGCTTTGTTGCAAACGAGCTTCTAAAACAACGGCCTCGATAGTTTTGGTTTCTAGTTCCGAGAGGCGAAAAACAGTTTGGTCCCGTTCCAACAAAGGCTGATTCCGTTCGGAAGTAAGTTCCTCTTTCTCATAAATCAACCTCTGAAGGCCCTAAGAAGAAAGAAAGTTGGCCTACAAAACAAGAAGAAGTAAAACTTAGAATACATTCATACAAAAGTAGAAGAAATAACAAAGGAAGAAAAGAACGAACCATTGCGGCATTGTGCATGGCATTGTTCAACAAACACTCCCCCGAGAGTGCTTGAATCTTTTCAGAATCTTTCTCTGAAGCCAAAGGCTTCAGATAGTTACCAAGCTCCACCGACTGGGAGAGCAGGTTGCACTCGGTAGAGACCGAAAGGATAACATTCCTCCTCCTTTGTGGATCTTCGGAAGGGGCAACATAACTTTTCCCCAAATTCCCATGAACTGGAGACTGCGGAAGAGGAACACCCTTTCCATGGTCAGGTGCGGCCGGCAGAGATGATGTAGCAATTGTTGGTATTGGTAAATGTGGAGATGAAGTTGATGGAGTCGAATGGTGAGAAGCAGTTGCATCAAATGCAGTGCTGGTGGATGGATGCTCGCCAATCAAAGACGGCAGGGATCCGGTACTCAGCCCCGCAGTACCAGACACAACACTTGGGGACCAAAAATGGGAGTTGGCATTATCTACCAAATCAAATTCTCCCCAAAGTGCCGAGACATCATCCCCGGTTGGTGTAACTGTCTCAACAGGTCGAACATCCTGTTGAGATGATGAGGATCGTCGCCTTCTATGTAGAGAAGCTCCCTCATCACTAGCTCCTTCATCATCATCAATCATAATGGTGTCTATGACCGGACCGAAAGGAGGACCAGTGACCATCGCCATCGGAGATGACTCGGGGGAATCAGTTTTTGCCCTCTTATTATTTTTCCCGGCTGGGAAAGAACGTCTTTTCTTCGGTTATTTATTCTACGGCCGGGGAATCTATAAAGAAATGTTTGTGCCCGAAACAGGCCCGGAGATACCTGTTCGAGTAAGTGCCTCCTGAAGCAGCCTCGCTGCATCAGTAGGATCAGCCAAGACGTCCTCCTTAGGGATAACAATTGAGCCCGCAGGTAGACCTAATTTCATGAATAATTTAGAAAGGTTCGACCAAGTTATCCATATACAAAAAACAAATTGAAGCGAGGCAAGTTATAATTACCATGATTTTTGGCCTTCCACCCATATTTAAGGGTCAGTTCTTTCCACAATCGAGTTTCAGGCGTCGTGACGTCCAAGATATTCTGAACCTACTGGTCCAAGACATCCACCACAGGTGGGGTCCATCGAGTTGCTGAAACATGCGAAGGGTGAAGAGTCGATACGGCCATAGAAGTATATTTAGTGAAAGAAAATATATTAAATAAAGATCTTATGAGTGCGGTTCCAAGCATCCGGAAAAGATAAAGCCGTTGTCGGAATGACATTATTGGTGGGAACTACAACGAATCGTTCTATCTATACACAGTCGTTATCATCATCCATGCTGGTCAACAGAGCATGGTGACCATGTTTTCAGAGGTTTATCATACCCCCACGGAAAATTTTGGGGGAGTAGAGATTCATCATATGAGCTAATGTTAGATCTTCTCCAGTCTCTTGGTACAAGCGTCGAAGGCAGGCGACCGTCCTCCACACTGAAGGGCTTACCTGTGCCAAACATACCTGGTAGCGAAGGCAAAACTTCGTAATCGCGGAATCTAGCTCTACACTCAAAGAAAACACACCCAAAGTAAAGGGATACGTGTAAAAGTATGCAAAACCTTCCTTTGGAAGGGTCACTCGCTCCGATAGATCAGGAACAATGATAGCCAACTCATGGCAGTGACAGTCTTCCTTCACAACAGGAATACTGGAAGGACGAATAGAAGAAGGGTACCTACTAACAGCCCATGTATGATGGTTAGCAGTACGGAATTTCTCTTCAAAGTTCTTTGTCGTACTGAATCTTCTTGGGATAATGGAACCCACCGTTGGAGGAGCAGAGTCCTCAGCTTGGTTCTTATTCTTTGAAGAACCGGCATGCTTGGAGGAAGAAGCAATTGAATAAGAAGAAGGAAAAGGTTTTTATTTGAAGAGAATTAGAGAAAGGATGGAGAACAAAGATGCAAATCAGAAGCTTGAGCAATTATGAAGTGCAAAGGAAAAGAATGATACGTATAAGTAAAATTTTGGCGGCCAAATTCATGGCCATGATTACCTCGATAATCAGCAAAAGTTGTGTTGAATCGTGGTATGATGCATGTTCGGGGCATTAAATGCGGAGAGACGTGCGTCTAATCAACTATCAGAAACCTTTAGAGGGAGTTAAAGTAATTCCCGCAAAAAAAAGTGTTTCTACCAACTTTTCGGTAACGCAAAGTTATGTCACCTGAAAACAGGGGAATTATCTGTATAGGGTGAAATATGATATGACACGTGGTCATCTAAGGGAAAGATACATGGAATCCAAGACGGGGATGGCCGAAGACCGAACGCAGCCATTCTGCTTGTAACCGAAAGGGATAACGTTCATAAAGATGTATTAAATGCTCCGCGCCCGGCATCATTTAATAAGGAATATTCTACAATATTAAGAGCAGCGACCCCTTATAGAACATTTGGCATTTACGTTCACCATTAGATCTTCATCAATAACCCTCATAATTGAGATTAAAGGAGGGCACGATCCTAGGACCTCCTTTCCTAGACACAACTATAAATAGTGAGCCCAGTTATCATTGTAAAGGACACGAATTTTCTGGCTAAACTTATACTATATTCTATACAAAGCTTAATACAATCTTACTTTTTCGATTTTTGCTCTCATCATTGTTGTGCCCGGAAAACTTGTTCCCAGAACTATAATCTCTGATGTTTCATCTACATTTTAAGGCTAAGTATTGTATATTTCTTCAATTATTGCATTATTTCAGGATCAAATTAGTTCACTTGTCTAGAAATCACATATAAATTCAACTGTACCGTTTTACGGATAAACACAAATGTTATGCCCCGTAGTATTACGTCGATGTTACGCTCCGCAGTATTATATTACGATAATGTTACGCTCCGCAATATTATATTACGACGATGTTACACCGTATAGAATTGTACGTTAAATTTGTCGTAAGATAATTGACATCAGTTCAAGGACAAGATTATTTGGAGATTATAAGTATTACGCTATTTCAAACAAGTGATAAATAAATTAGTAAAGGTGAGAGGGTAAGTGAACCAAAGAAAATGAGTTCTGTCGAAGTTTGACATTTTGGGATAAAATACGGTCCGAGCTATAATACCGAGTATTTATGGACTAGTGTCGTACAAGGTACCACATGACCATAATAGTAAGATATACAAAGTGTGTTAAAAGTAAGTAGTATTTTAAGTAATTTGAGATAATTCCTAATTATGTGGATAATTGGTAAATTATTCGTTAATGGGGAATTAACAAACTAATTAAGAAATTAAGTGGATAATTATTGGATAAGAATTTAATCCTTAACGTGGCAGCCAACAAAGTCACAAAAATATGACTCTTAAAGTTCACATATAGGTGGCCTATTTAGAATAATAGTTGGTCAAGTCATCCACAAGAGTGGGCCCACAACCCTAATATTAAGAGACTTTCCCATATGCTTATACTTATAGTTGCTTGCTAACGGATGAATCTCAAACCAAAGAGTTTATATGAAATCTTCAAAAAAAGTAACGAATGAATCTCAAAAATTTGTATGAAAATGCAGCAGCGTGAAATCGCGATTCTAAGGGAGTACGGTACAATATTTCTCAAGAATTCATACGGATTTTTCACTAATTCGATTCTCCGTTACGTGTTCTTCGCAAAAGAAGTGTGTTAGAGGGACTGTCAAGAGAATCGGTTCCGGTATGTTAAGGCTATCCCTTCTTTCTTTTTGGCATGATCAATACGATACAAACGAAACGAGCAAATGCACAATTTCCATAAATGACTCTATTCATAGAAGTACTATGGGTGTCTATATTCTTCATTCCCCATGTGAATTATTATTATATCTTCTGTTCATGGGTCTCAGAAAAATACGTATTAGATAAAGTTTGTCCGAAAGGCATATTGATTTTATGACATTCCGAGAAAGGCTAAACTAATAACTAATGCAATGAGCCGCAGATCAGAAGATAACTTAAGCCTACATAAAGGTTGATCAGAGGGAAGAGGAAACTAAAGAGTTACATCAACCAAGTAGATTAAGAGTCTAATTATTGGACCTAGAAAATTATAGAAATCGTGATTGAGAATATTACAGAATCACTCTTAATATCAGAGGTAGAAGAGACATAGTACAATAATCATATTCTATAACGGCTCTATGAGAAAGCCAGTTAGAAGAGTACCAGCTTCATAAGAAGTCAGTATGAAACTCCCACCGGATTGTGTATGCACCAGAGATGCAAGTATTATAATAGAGCTTCAAGTTGTGGAGGTGCATTATACCTATGTAGAAGGGAGGTTATGAAAGGAATATAAGATGTGATGCGATATTTTAAGGCAAGTAAGGTAAAGGTGAACAACGTACGAGATACTCAAGTGCAGAAGGTTGTGAATGGTCCATACTTCAGATAGAAGGCTAGAAGCGCCGGGATTCAGTCAGGAATGATAGCGGTATCATCAGTGGCATATCTTCCAACCTATGGTTTCTAAGTATCGAGAGGTCTAGCTAAGAGAGTAAAGGGGAGTTAGAGACGATGCGATCTCTCGCTTGATGTTCCAGAATAACACAAGAAAATCTATGGTGCAAGCAAGTTGAAGGAAGATTGCGAGTAATATAAATAGATATGAGTAGGTCACAAGTTAAAGTATGGTAAAGCGACAATGTTTTATGAAGACAAGAGTAAAAATAAGAAAAAAGCAAGTGTGAAGATGGCGAAAATGGATAAGTCTTCGGGATTAAGCCCATGAAAATAAGAGAGCTGATGGTTTCTCTAAGTTATGGAAAGTTCAGTATAGCCTGAATGAACTCAAAGGAGTCTAAGACTAATAGCATTTAGAAGATATGGAATGACTCCCTGGTGGTAGACTAAGGGTATAATTGTGATAAATAAAGGATGACGTTTGGGCCTTCGATTGAGTAATGAGTTCATGAATTGTACAAGATTAAAATACCCACGTAAGGCGAATCATATTGGGATGACTATGATATGAAATAGGGTTATGGAAGTACAGTATCGCCCCTAGGTGGATCAGGAAAATCACTTCAAATATTCTAGGATGCAACGTAAGCCCTAGTAGTAATATATTACGTAAGAAGTTTCAAGTTATCAATGGAAGATTGTAGATCAACATTGAGATAAATCAACAATGGATGGGTAAAGGTTGCAAGGTACAAGATGAGATTATGCCATCAGTCTTAAAATGAACAGTAATGAAGAAGAGTAAAAAGACTTAGCTTAATGCATATAGGATAAGCAATGAGAGTAACCTGGAGTTTGGTAGAAGACCTCAGTAACGATAAATCGAAGGAAGAGTTATGGTATAGTATGGCCTACTTACATATAGTAAAGCTAATGACGCCTAGAGGGAAAGCTTGTCACAAATTCTGTATATGTTTACAAAGTGAGGCCTAGAGATTGGCTAAAAGCTGGAGAAAAGAGGAGAGAAGAGTCGCATAGGCGCATATACAAAGTCAGAGTCGTACAAGCTGCTTGATAGGAGATAGCAACAGTTACGAGAATGGGAAGATTCCGACCACAAGTCGTAGTGTGAGAAAGAGGCTTAAAGGTGGGAATACCATGGACTTTGGATTTATTCGCAGAACAGTTGCCTAAATGACAAGGACAGTATTAAAACCATTCATAAGAGCTATCCGGTTATGAGACCGATAAATGCATTAGTCAACATTCGAGGACGAATATTCCAAATGGGGGAATGATGTTACGCCCCGCAGTATTACGTCGATGTTACGCTCCGCAGTATTATATTACGATAATGTTACGCTCCACAATATTATATTACGACGATGTTACACCGTATAGAATTGTACGTTAAATTTGTCGTAAGATAATTGACATCAGTTCAAGGACAAGATTATTTGGAGATTATAAGTATTACGCTATTTCAAACAAGTGATAAATAAATTAGTAAAGGTGAGAGGGTAAGTGAACCAAAGAAAATGAGTTCTGTCGAAGTTTGACATTTTGGGATAAAATACGGTCCGAGCTATAATACCGAGTATTTATGGACTAGTGTCGTACAAGGTACCACATGACCATAATAGTAAGATGTACAAAGTGTATTAACAGTGAGTAGTATTTTAAGTAATTTGAGATGATTCTTAATTATGTAGATAATTGGATAATTATTGGTTAATGGAAAATTAACAAACTAATTAAGGAATTAAGTGGGTAATTATTGGATAAGGATTTAATCCTTAATGTGGAAGCCAACAAAGTCAAAAAAATGTGACTCTTAAAGTTCACATATAGGTAGCCTATTTAGAATAATAGTTGGCCAAGTCATCCACAAGAGTGGGGCCCACAACCCTAATATTAAGAGACTTTCCCATATGCTTATACTTATACTTGCTTACTAACAGATGAATCTCAAACAAAAGTGTTTATATGAAATCTTCAAAGCAAAGTAACGAATGAATCTCAAATATTCGTACGATACTAAGGGAGTACGGTATAATCTTTCTCAAGAACATCATACGGATCTTTTCCTAATTTGATCCGCCGTTACGTGTTCTTCGCAAAAGACGCATGTTAGAGGGATTGTCAAGAGAATTGGTTCACGTATGTTAAGGTTATCCCTTCTTTCTTTTTGGCATGATCAATACGATACAAACGAAACGAGCAAATGCACAATTTCCATAAATGACTCTATTCATAGAAGTACTAGGGGTATCTATATTCTTGATTCCCCATGTGAATTATTATTATATCTTCTGTTCATGGGCCTCAGAAAAATACGTATTTGATAAAGTTTGTCCGAAAGACATATTGATTTTATGACATTGCGAGAAATCTTATTAACGTATTTCTTATGCATTTCATGCATTTATACATGTACATTGATCCATGACCAGATGGCATTATATACGTGTATATTATATGTATATGGGATATGGGAAAAGGTTATGACATTATATATGCACCACCACCTGATCAGCTGGTATACATTGATGATTTGCCCAATGTGGCCGAGATGATATGATGGGATGCCTTCAGAGGCTTGATAATGTTATGAACGCATATACCTAAGCATGGTATGATATTTATACGCATATGCATGACATTATAAATATTAATGAATCACTAGCTATTCAGACTTACATGTTGAGTTTTTTACTCCATGCTTCTCTTATGTCTATTATTTACTGATATTTATTCCTTACATACTCGGTACATTATTTGTACTGACGTCTATTTTGCCTGGGGACGTTATGTTTCATGCCCGCAGGTCCCGATAGACAGGTTGAGAGTCCTCCAAGTAGGCTATCAGCTCAACGGAAGATGTTGGTGCGCTCCATTTGCTCCGGAGTTGCTTGTTTGGTCAGTATGATTTAGACGTGTATTGTTTGGTATGGCGGGGCCCTGTCCCGACCTTATGACGTTTATATACTCTTAGAGGCTTGTAGACATATGTCATGTATATAAAAGATTGTATGGCCTTGTCGGCCTATGTTCAGTGTACGAGTGATCGTTTTGGTTTTATAGGCCAGTATGTCATATGTATAAGTTTATTCTCTAATGCTTTACTCCGGTTCATTTACCTATGATAGAATGATACGAAAGATACGTTACATTGGTACTCGGTTGAGTAAGGTACCGGGTGCCCGTCGCGGCTCATCGGTTTGGGTCGTGACAATAAAGATAATACATAATTGATTAATTACACTATCCAATGGATGCACTGCCGATAAAAGGTGAATAGGCATGGTTTGAATTAAGAACATGCGATATCAATATAGCTCTTCCTCTGAATGATAGCATCTTGCCTTGCCAACTCTTCAATCTGCTCGAAACTTATCCACCAAACTATCATAATAACACTTCTTCCTCTTCCCATAAAAAGGACAACCAAGATATATGAATGGGAAGTTCTTCTTCTGAATTTGGGTAATTCTCTCAACCTTGCACACTATCTAAGTAGGGACATATTCATGAAAATATATTGCACTCTTATCCTTATTCACCTTCTACCCCGATACCTCTTCATATGCATGAAGTACCCCCATCATCCACTATAAGGAATCTTCATCCGACGATGTAAAGAGTATTGTGTCATCGGCGTATGGCAAGTGATTAATATCCAGGCACCATTTAGGCATTCTATATCCACTATATACATTAGTTTCGTGTAGTGCATTAAGAGTCCTTGACAATACCTCCGCCGAGAGAATAAACAAAGTAGGCGACAAAAGATCACCTTGTTTTAAACCTCTAGTAGATTGGAAGAAACCATGAGTTTGGCCATTGAACAGAATAGAGTATCAATTAGAGGACACCAACTAAACAATCATATCAACCACCTTATGATTGACCCCCTTCTTTCTCAAAACCTGTGTAAGATAAAGCCACGACACCCGATAATACGCCTTTTCCATATCAAATTTGATCACCACATTAGCTTCTTGTGCTCTGTTCTTAATATCTCGGACAATCTCTTGAGCTATCAAAATGTTCTCCACAATACTTATTCCCCTAACAAATCCCGCTTGATTTTTTGATATTAAGTTAGGAAGAATATGAGCAATACAATCATGAAGTACTCTAGAGATAACCTTGTTGACAAAATTGCTATGACTGATAGGACGAAGATCTGAGAAGGATGAAACAACATCCTTCTTAGGTAACAACCAAATTGGTGTGTGTCACCTAGGATGGCAAATATCTTCCTGAAAAGAGAACTCTCACCACCAACAGTAAATCATCCTTTATAATTTCTCAAGAAGATTAAAAAAAATCCAGTAAAACCATTGGGGCCACCTGCACTTTCACCATTCAACCCAAAGACTACACCTTTAACCTCAACTTCAGTTGGCTCCCTTACAATATCCTTCTTCTGCTCCTAAGTAACAATTTCTGGCACATATATTAATGTGTCAAAATTAGTTGACTGCAATTCTTGGCTAAATGGTTCCTGATAGAACTATAGAGCTTCACTAACCATCTCCTTCTTATCTATTAGCCAATCTCCATTTCTATCTTGTATTCGATGAACCTGCAGCTTTCTTCTCCTGCCATTCACATGGCGTGAAAGAATTTTGTATTTCTTTCACCTTCTTTGAACCATTGTATTCCCGCCTTTTGCTTCCAAAACTCCTCTTCATAATGCGAGAATTTTTTCAGATCTGCTTCAGTTCTTTTAAGAGTTGTCCTATTCTTCATCGTCGGGGCTATTTCTAGTTGATACTCATGTGCCATTATGATGTCCTCCATTGATGCAATCTGCTGGAAAATATTACCATATGTACTCTTACTCCATTGGGATATTCTTGAGTTTCTTATTAAATATAACAAACGGATCCCCTACTCCATCAGCACTCCAATTTTCCCTCGCGCGGTCTAAAAAAGTATCGCGCTTCACCCAGAAATTCAAAAATTTAAATGGCTTGACGATATGAACCTCATCTTTTGTAAACACGACCAACACTCAAGGACGTCGCTACAGTAGTGAGTGCAGGTTCGGGCGAACCTAGTGACTTTTTCTCGAACCCTGTATTTGTGTTGAAAATTTAGTGTTTCTATATAAATATATTATACCGAACCCATTAATAAAATGGCTTTGGCTTCAGTGGTCAAGGTTTTGGGTTCGGAGGCGAAGGATGCAGGTTCGAATCTCCCTCAAAGCAACTTCATTTTTTTACAATTGTTTTTTTAAAAAAAAAGAAAAACCACAAACTTAATTTAGACATACAAGGCTTCACGGTCCAAAACGAAGAAAGCCCATCAATACTTAGTAACAACGAAGCCCATTATGACATAGTACCTTATTTGTTTGTAAGAAATTAAAACATAAATCAAATTGAACAAAAAATTGCTCCTCTAGATATTAAAAAAAAAAGACATCACACTAGGGTTCTGCCAAATCAAAATTGCTCTAAATTGTTCCCTCACCCAAATCAAAATTCCAAAGAAACTGTCTTCCTTCTGGTGAGTGGTGGCCTATGTATATATTATTTCCCCTTCTTTTCTGTTTCTTTTTTATTTTGTTATTTATTTCCTCTTATATTTCATATCTGTGTTAACAATTTATACAAAAAATTGATTTTTAATCATTAATTTTAGGGTTGTCCCACATTTTGACCCTTATTCTCTTTGTCAATTTATACTTATGTGCTTCCTAAAATTTCAAAAGTCGAGTTACCGACAAGGTGTGTGGTCCTATTTTATTATTTTTAGTTTCTTACATTCTTAGTGAGGCCAATATCCTTAATAAAATTAGTGACTTTAGAAATTTTCAGAATATAACTTTTGTGTTTGATCGATTGTTGACTTTTTATGTTATTTTTTGAATAAAGTAATTAGTCGAGTGCAATTGAAATAAAGTAATTGGTATTTTTTAAATATATATTAAATATCGGTACTCGTTGTTTAGTCTGCTTGTTATTGTATATTAGTTTTAAGTCACTATTCTATCTTAAAATTTAGAACTCATACACTTCAAATCCTAGTTCCGCCTCTATCAACGGTGGGTAGTGATCAGACCCCACACGAGCCAAATGTTCAACTTCAACTTTTGTATACAATTCCAACAATCCATGATTACCCAGGCAACGATCGAGCCTTTTTAATATAAAATCCTCTTCTATACGACCATTCCACCACGTAAAGATGCTTGCTACCCGATGTGAAGCCCAAATCAATGACATTATTGCAATCACTAATTGTGGCAGCGAACTCCTCATACTCTGGAGAAAATACGGGCAGTACGTCCACCATACTTCTCCTGATCAGATAAAATGACATTAAAATCACTCCCAATAAACCATGGCTTAGTGTTGTCTGAGGCAAAGTACTGCATAGAATCCCACAAACCAATTCAATCCTCAGTGTTACACTTAGCATATTCAAGCGTCGCATCAATTAATTCTATATCTAGATCGATGTTGATGATACAACTTAAGAGCTAAGTGTTGATCATTATTTTGAATCTCTTCAACCACGTAATTACAATCAACAAACACCCAAATTTGCCCATTTGCATTAACAAAAGCTTGCTCCATACCAAGCCGTCTCCGAAAAGCTTCAATTCTAGTTCGATTTGTGAACGGCTCCATAAGAGCAATAAGTGAAAAATGGTGCTTTTGATTCAATTGCACTACTCTTTCAAAAGTTTCTTGTGTATTAACGGATCGGAACGAATATTCCATATTAGGGCCTTATCCATTGATCAATTCCGCTTCAATGACCCCGACACCCATCTAATAGGTTGAGTTCTAGGAGGTGGCGAGTTGGTATTTTTGCCCTGCCTCTTTTTAGTCTTTGGTGGTTCTTGCTTCTCCAAAGAGGAGTAAAATTAGATGTTTTCCAAATTGTTTTAAAAAAAAGTGAAATTCACATTGGAGCTACGTTAACGTCCAATGCAATTATAAATGGCTTGCTAATAGAAAAGGTACAATGGATGCAAAGTATATCGGAAGGTGAAATCACCATATTATATTTCATTTAGTAGATGATTAAATTAGGACATTTTCCTTTTTGACGTTACTTCCATGTTATCCTAGAGGTGTCAAATGACATGTTGGACCACATCTGGGTGGCTTAAAACGGGTTGGTTATAACCCGTTCAAAATTTTGTTGAGTCAAGATTTTATCTCAACTTGTCCACTTCAAAACAATTTTTTATTTTATCCATTTTTTAAATAATTTCTTTAATTACCAATTCAAATTAACAATTTTTTTTTATTTATCATGACTATATCTAACTAATTGAACATTATAGATCTACTTTATTTTTATATGTTTCGATAAATTTATCGGCTTTGAATATGATTTACCATAACATACACCAAACACCTAACATGTGAAATGAATCAAGAAATTACTTATACATGCAACAAGTGCAATAAAAGAAACATTAGTTAGCACATCATTATACATATCATATCATCATAACTCATATATATATATATATATATATATTATAAGTGTGAAGCTTCAAGTTGAAAGTTGAAAGACCAAAATACCCATAAAACTAAATGACTATTTTGCCCTTCAAGCAAGTATTATTTCTTTGTACAAAAATATAAATATACATTTAATAAAGATAACCAAAAAAGGACAAGTGTAAAAAGTAAAACTAGAAGAAATAAAAACGTCTCAAAATATTTATTGCTCCAACTTTTCCTATTCCCTCCACGATTACTGCAGTGCAAATGAAGTGACTACAATGTTATTTCTCATTAGAAGCTGATATACATCACTTAATTATTTTGATGCTCTCTTGTCTTGTAGTTAGGTAATATATGGTACTTTCTTGAGTAAGAAAAAATAATATTACGTTCTTGAAACAATTATTTCTCTTCGTTTTGCAGGTCATGGACTACTTTGATATGGATGCGGTAGAATATCTATATTTATCTATATTATATTAAAAGTAGGAAGGCCATAACTAAAAAGTTAAATTATCAAATTACCCCTCTTATTAATCTAAATTCTTAACTTATTTAAATAAATAAATAAAAATATTAAATATATTTGAAGGGGTGTAACCCTTCAAATTTTATATATTACTAATGTGAGTAACCATTCCTATTTTCTATAGTATTCAACCATTGCTACTGTTGGCTTAGGCATGCATGTTATGTAGCACAAGACTCGGCCTTGTCCTACCCACCTCCCTCGACTCTGCTTCTCTTCCAATGTGACACCGCTCAAGTCCTGCATCTTATTTAATATTGGGTCTCCATCAATTGTCATCAAACTCGGTAATTACTTGGTTCATTTTTCTTTTCAAAAATTTGAATAGAAAAATTACATTTGGAATCTTATCTTTCCTTCCGATTCTATTTTAACTAAGATTTTTGTACTATGTATTGACAACGTACATAAAAACAATGATACTATTAGTACATCTTTAACTATAACTTACCACTATTACACTTTATGTACATGATTATCTTTAGTTACCTCTTAATGCATTCCATTTTACACTTTTTCCTCCTTTATCCATACTTTTCTACAATGTTCTTCCTTTTCGTTTTGAGAACTAAACATGTATACTTTTGACCATAAATACCCTACTTATAAAAGTCCTTATATATATATATATATATTTGTTGTTTTTGCTTAACAATAGTATTTGTTAAGAAGAAGAAAACTAATTTGATTTGAAGTGTCATTTTAAAAATGTTATGTCTTTTTAATAACTATTTAATTAAATGTTTTGTTGTGTGAAAGTTTATTCAATCGATATATGATGTGTGGAAGTTTTTTTGTGTGGAAAAGTAAATGTTATTTGTAGGAACCCCAAAAACCAAAACGTTAAATTTCCAAAATATTCTTTTAAATAACGTAAATACCCTACTTTTAATTATATAAATATTATCTAATAAATAATGCTTATTAAATAGATCGGGACGAGAAGAAAACTATGTGGTGTGTACAACAACAACAACAACAACAACCCAGTATAATCCCACTAGTGGGGTCTGGGGAGGGTAGTATGTACGCAGACCTTACCCCTACCCTGAGGTAGAGAGGCTGTTTCCAAATGACCCTCGGCATCCTTCCCTCCAAGAACTCCCCACCTTGCTCTTGGGGTGACTCGAACTCACAACCTCTTGGTTGGAAGTGGAGGGTGCTTACCATCAGAGCAACCCACCAGTTGTCTTTTCCTAAAAGTTGTTTTCATTCAAAATCGTAACTAACTTCTTCTTCTAACACAAATGCCACAAGTATAAATGCATAATAATATGTATGATCCTTGATATACAAATGACCTGCAATCCGTTCTTATATCTCCAAAGTTAAACATGCATATTAACTCTATGTTAATGGTAATGATCACTTTCTCAACCTTTTTATCTTTAAAGTTCATGAATAAAAACGTAGATAAAATGTTACTGCCATTAGCATTTATACAATTATTGTTACTTTTCTAAGATTTATATTAGCTTTGTTAATTTTTTAATAATTATACTATTGTTTACCCGAGAAATCAAATAAGTTTAAATTTATGTATGGTTCTAAGGATACGTGATACCCTTTGATACAAATCGTATAGAGAGACAGAAATACATGTATTCTTAACTATGAGAACGGGAATAATGAACAAAAAGAATGAGTAAGATAAAGTAAAACAAATACAAGGAGATATCTTGTATATGAGAAATGATCTTTTGTTACAGTGTATTGAGTGTGCCCTCTACTTACAAGGATTCCCCCTTTTATAATAGAGGGTTATTACTTTATTTATAATAAAATAATAAAATAAAGCATATAGTGGAGGACCCATGATGAATTGTCTCTTCCTCGATTCCCGCCAAGATTCTCTCCCTTAGTGCAGTTGTAACGGCTCTTGTCTGTGAGCTCGATACTGGTTCGAACTCGTTACTGGGTCGAGCCCTTGATTTTGGATTGAGTTCGACCTTCGGGGTAGGCGTGGCACATTTTCAACCTCGAAGCAATGCCTTGAGGATCGATTTGGTCACGGGCTCGTTAAGATTATCAAGCCGACTCCTCGAGCAGCCTTCGGACTCGAGGCTCATTTGTACTGTCTTCGAAACTCACTCTCAAAATTTCACTCTGGTTTCTTGCCACTTGAACTCGATCGAACGTAGGAAGGCCGAAATCTATTTCGACCGTATACAGATAGTTCCCTCGTTTCTCAGGAAGGATGTGGTGAGAATCGATTTGATTTTCGATAGTTCGATCGGGTTATAAGCTGACGTTTTCACAGGGTTTGATTATGACGTAGGTGATAGCTGTCCCATCGATTTAGTCTTTCAAGGTATTTAATGCATGTCAGATGGCGGTCGGCCACCTCTGATATTGAACCGCCATGATGCGAGCTTATAAATAACCCTTCCATCTAACATTTACCACTTTTACGCCTTTACTTTTCCCAATTTTCTTACCCTTTCTCTCTATTTCGTCGCTTGCAGAGCCATCTACACCAGAGTTTGGTGTCGTCAAATTTTCACTTTCCTTTGCCTTTCTTACTCTCATATCAATGGCCAAAACTTCGAAAACTGTACCTCAGAAGGAGAAAGCTTCTTCTTCACGGCCGTCCGGCGACAAGGCACCGGTGGAGCCGTCTACCCATGAGTATGTTCCCGGCCTGTGTACTCTGAAGATCGATTTTAAGGTTGAGAATCCTTTATCTGTTCCAGTTCAATGCGAGCATGTGTCGATGTACATGTGCTCGATAACAGAGGGTCATCTCGAGGCCGTTAGGAAAGACTGCAACTGGGGTTCCGAGGTTGTATTGCAAATTCCATCCCCTGAAGAGAGCGTCATCACCCATGTGGAGAGGTTTTTAAGTGTTTACACTTATCCCTTCACGTTGGGTCCCGTCGACCCGGTGATCATTGATTTTTGCAAAAGATATCAGGTCACCCTCGGTCAAATTCATCCCTCTCTATGGCGTATAGTAATCCTACTTCGCTTCTTCTCCATCAAAGCCGGGGGGCTGGATTTTTCCCTGAACCACTTTATACGGTTGTATCGGCCTCAAATCTTTCGAGGACTAATCAGACTTCATCGTCGGGCATCGAAGGCTTTAATGTCGAGCATCGACGAAGACAAGGATCGGGGTTGGATGGGCCGTTATATTTGGGTGAGGACCCGTGACCTCATTCCGGAAGAGAAGATGTTGTTCCCCGAGGAATGGAATTTCGACCGTAAGTGGTTCTTATAAGACGTTGCTTTTCGTATCTTTTCCCGATTTTTTTTGATGTCTTTCTTCGATATACAGCTGCCCCTTAGATGCCACAAACGGTACCCGACCTCGAGGATTGGGTTCAGAAGTTAGCCTCGACTTCCTCTTATGTCGAGCATGCTTGGCGTGATTTGGCTAAAGGTAGATGGGAGGCCAAGAATCATGGTAAGGGTTTACTTCTCATGTTCTTTCGAAGTGTTTTTTGTGCTCCATTCGTTACCGATTTCCTTTCATGCAGGTGTAACCAAGGATGCCACTTTGAGGCCTTCGAGCGGCGAAAAAGGAACCAAGTCCCCGGTCCTGAAACCAAGGAAAGATAAGAAGCGAAAAGCTGCCTCTCGGTCAGAGGACCCCAAGCCCAAGACTCGAAGGGTGAGGAGGAAGGCAATCGCTCTTTCGATGGACTCGGTCCAACGACTGAGAGAAGAAGAAGAAGAAGAAGAAGAAAAAGAAGAAGAAGAAGAAGAAGAAGACGATGCCTCGGCTTTGGTGATCCGATCTGCGAAAGCTATCGAGGTCGCCAGAGCTTCTGAGCTGATGGCGGCTGTACCGGTTGGGGTCGGTCCTGGTATCCCGAGTATCGATCGGAGCATCCCGAGTGATTCGCTCAGGACTATGATAGTATGTCATTTGCCTTCTCTTCCAACCTTTTATGAGGAGGTGTTAAAGGAAGCTCGAGAATTGAAAACCCCCAATATGGGTGGAGGCTCTAGTATAGGGGACCCTTTTCGGGATTGCTTTACTGGAGTCGATGATGCCTCTGATATTGTTGACGTTTCTCTTCTACTAGAAGAGGCCCAACGCTTCATTACTCGGGTAATGATTTTACTGTATTTAGTTTCTTTGTTCTTTTCCAAACTTGACTTGTGTTCTTTCCCTACTGTGCAGGCTATTAGTAGGTTTCAAGTCGACCTTAGCCAGTGTGAGGTCGAGCTTCAGAAGGTCTCGGGGGAGAGAGATGCCCTGGCTTCTTTGCAGCCAAAAGGACGAGGCTATAAAGGACCTCCAAGCAGATTTGGCTAAGGTTCGTGAAGAAGAGGCTGAACTAAATAAGCAGGTGAGTCTCGTTCTGTTAAAGTATGGGTTTGACTCAACTGTGGAAGTTAACCCTTCGTTATCTCAGCTGCAGCAAAAGGTTGAAAAGATCGGGTTACTTCGGGAAAAAGTCCATCAAATCAAAGCTGAATGTAATCGGTGGAAGGAGACTATCGACCGCCTGGATGCAGAAAAAGAAACCATTTTGACCAAATTATTATCGGCCGATGTTCAGTTTCGAAACATCAAGCAAAAGGGTTTGGCTCAAGCTAAGAGGATCGAGGAGCTTGAAACACGGCTTGCTGAGGCAAAGGCGGAAGTTGAGTCGTCGAAAGTCATGGCGGACAAGTCCATTGCCGTGTATCGGGATGATGCCGAGGCTGCTCAGATAGAGGCACGAGAGGTGGCGGATACTGCCGACACTCGAGCATACTGGGTTGCCGAACTTGCTAAATGTCGGTCTCGGAGGGAAACCCTCGAGGAGATACACGCTCGAGGTTTCGACCTTGCTGAAGAGATAAAAAAGGTTAAAGAGCTCGAAGCTGAAGCTGAAGCCTTTGCTTCTAATGGTGATGATGATGACGGTAGCAAGAGCGAATTCGAGGACGGGGGAGAGCCTGATAGAGAAGCAACCGCTCCTGAGGATGACCAGGAAGCTTAGTTCTTAATTTTTACGTTTGTAATCAATCATGTAGGCAATTTTGTATATCGACAACTCTGCCGACTTGCTTCTGTTTCGTGAAGACTTTATACGTGCCTTACAAATGTTTTCACAAAGATTAAAATGACTTAATCAAGTTTGAAGCGATGTAGCACTTAGGCCTATTAGTCGAGTTAATGATTCGAACTCGAAGTAATGTAGCCCGTAGGCATAATGGTCGAGTGAATGAATTGAACTCGAAGTAATATAGCCCGTAGGTGTAATGGTCGAGTGAATGATTCGAACTCGAAGTAATATAGCCCGTAGGCATAATGGTCGAGTGAGTGCTTATTCGAACTTGAAATGAAAGTAGCCCGTAGGTTCAGTAGTCGAGTGAATGATTTGAACTCGAAGTAATGTAGTCCGTAGGCATAATGGTCGATTGAGTTCTTGCTCGAACTCGAAATAAAAGTAGCCTATAGGCTTAGTAGTCTAGTGAATGATTCAAACTCGAAGTAATATAACCCGTAGGCATAATGGTCGAGTGAGTGTTTGCTCGAACTTGAAATGAAAGAAGCCCATGGGCTTAGTAGTCGAGTGAATGATTCGAACTCGATGTAATATAGCCCGTAGGCGTAATGGTCGAGTGAGTGTTTGCTCGAACTCGAAATAAAAGTAGCCCGTGGGCTTAGTAGTAGAGTGAATGATTCAAACTCGAAGTAATATAGCCCGTAGGCATAATGGTCGAGTGAGTGTTTGCTCGAACTCGAAATGAAAGTAACCCGTGGGCTTAGTAGTCGAGTGAATGATTCGAACTCGAAGTAATATAGACCGTAGGCTTAATGGTCGAGTGAGTGCTTGCTCAAACTCGATATAAAAGTAGCCCGTGGGCTTAGTCGTCAAGTGAATGATTCGAACTCGAATTAATATAAACCATAGGCGTAATGGTCGAGTGAGTGTTTGCTCGAACTCGAAATGAAAGTAGCATGTGGGCTTAGTAGTCGAGTGAATGATTCGAACTCGAAGTAATATAGCCTGTATGCTTAATGGTCGAGTGAGTGCTTGCTCGAACTCAAATTAAAAGTAGCCCGTGGGCTTAGTCGTCGAGTGAATATTTCGAACTCGAATTTATCTTAATTTTGTTTGCGGAATAAATCTTAAAATAGAGGAATTTTTCTTGGGTATAAGATATCGGTAAAGAGGAGAACTTTCTTTGCAAGTCACTATATGCGTGTTCATGTTTCGCGCCTGGGTTCGGGCCAATCTACATGAGCATGGTTCGTATTGACCATTTGGCTCTTACAATGTTTCCTATTGGAACCCTGTTGTTGCGGAATAACTTTCTTGTATCTGAACTTGATATATTTGAGGACCTAATGCCCCCCAGTATTCGAGGTTTATTGTAAAGCGACCTCGGATACTGTTGTAAGTGCAGCACGATCATTGGTTGCCTCGTTAAAAACCTTGCCGAAAAACCCATTTGGGATAAAACCGGTCTAAGGGAAAATGAGTGCAGCGCGTGCTTTCAGATCTATGGCTTCGTATCGAAGGATCCATCTTAGCTCCTGATTGGACTTCTGCAGGGATCAATTTTGAAATGTAAATGAATAATGGAGGGGTCGTACTTTAGCAGTAGTATCGTTTTTGATGTTACACATTCCAATTGCTTGATAGTTGTTTGCCGTTTATAATACCGAGCCTGTATGATCCCTTTCTGACATTCTCGAGAACCTGATATGGTCCTTCCTAGTTCGGTCCTAGTTTTCCTTCATTCGGATTTCGGGTATTGAGGGTGACTTTGCTTAGCACTAAGTCCTCGGGCTTGAAATGGCGGAGCTTGGTTCTTCGATTATAATATCTTTCGATTCGTTGCTTTTGGGCGGCCAACTGGACAAGAGCAGCTTCTCACTTTTCGTCCGATAATTCGAAGCTAGTGTTCATAGCCTCGTTATTTGATTCTTCTGTTGTGTATCAAAATATGGCACTGGGTTCACCGACTTCTAATGGTATCAATACTTCAGACTCATATACTAAGGAGAACGGGGTTGCCCCTATATTGGATTTTGACGTCGTTCGATATGCCCAAAGGACTTCAGGTAGGATTTCTCTCCACATTCCTTTAGCGTCGTTCAGCCTCTTCTTTAGGTTCTGAATGATGGTTTTGTTTGTTGATTCGGCCTGTCCGTTCCCACTGGGTGGTACGGTGTTGATAATATCCTTCTTATTTTGTGATCTTCGATAATTTCGTCACTTTGCTGCCCATAAATTATTTCCCATTGCCACATACTATTTCGGCGGGTATTCCGAATCGACATACGATATGATCCCAGATGAAGTCTATAACTTCTCTCTCTCTTACTTTCTCGAACACTTGTGCTTCGACCCATTTAGAGAAATAGTCAGTCATAAATAAAATGAATTTAGCTTTACCTGGTGTCGATGGTAGAGGGCCGACGATATCCATTCCCCATTTCATGAATGGCCATGGGGATGTACTGAGTGAAGTTGCTCTCCGGGTTGATGGATCATTGGTTCAAACCTTTGGCATATGTCACATTTTTGAATAACTTCCTTCGCATCTTTGCCCATATCGATCCAATAATACACTGCTCTGATTATTTTTTGGACTAAGGAATCGGCACCGGAGTGATTCCCATAAGTGCCCTCGTGCGCCTCACGTAGGATGTAATTGGTATCTCCCGGACCCAAGCATACCGCTAATGGTCCATCGAATGTCCTTCGGTATAGCGTTCCATCGGAAGCCAACGTGAATCGAACAGCTTTGGTTCGTAGGCCCCTTGAATCTTTAGGATTCGATGGGAGCTTTCTGCTCTTTAAATATTCAATGTACTTATTTCTCCAATCCCAGGTTAAGCTTGTAGAATTTATTTCGGCGTGACCTTCTTCGATCACGGATCTCGAGAGTTGAACGATAGTCTTCGGGCTCAAGTCACCTTTCTCGACCGACGATCCCAAATTCGCAAGTGAATCGGCCTTACTGTTTTGTTCTCGTGGAACATGCCGTAAAGTCCATTGTTTGAATAGTGCAAAGTGACATGTAGTTTGTCTAAATACCTTTGTATTCTATCTTCTCGAACTTCAAAGGTTTTGTTTACTTGACTCACCACCATCAAAGAGTCACATTTGGCTTCAATGACTTCTACTCCCAAGTGTTTAGCTAGCTCGAGACCTGCAATCATGGCCTCATACTCGGCCTCGTTGTTAGTCAACCTGGTAGTTTTAATAGATTGCCTAATAGTGTTACCCGTGGGTGGCTTTAAAACTATGCCTAGCCCAGACCCCTTCATGTTCGAAGCCCTGTCCGTAAAAAGGGTCCATACCCCTGATGATGTACCCGATTTCAGCAGTTCTTTTTCGACTTCGGGTACAAGGGTTGGCATGAAATCGGCCACGAAGTCTGCTAAAATTTGAGACTTGATGGCGGTACGGGGTTGATATTCGATATCGTACCCACTGAGTTCGACGGCCCATATAGCAATCGGCCTGATAGTTCGGGCTTGTGCAAAATATTACGAAGCGGGTAAGTGGTTAATATACATATGGGGTGACATTGAAAGTACGGTCTTAACCTTCTAGAGGCGCTTACCAGTGCGAGTGCCAGTTTTTCTAAGTGCGGATATCTAGTTTCTGCTTCTCCTAAGGTCCGACTTATATAATAAATGGGAAATTGTGTACCTTGCTCTTCCCAAACTAGAATACCGCTCACTGCGATTTTCGATACTGCCAACTACAAGTAGAGTTTTTCGTCTGTTTTTGGAGTGTGAAGTAGTGGCGGGCTCGATAGATATCGTTTTAGTTCCTCTAATGCCTGTTGGCATTCCGGGGTCTAAGCAAAACCATTCTTCTTTTTGAGTAGAGAGAAATATTTGTGACTTCGATCTGATGATCTCGAAATGAATCGACCTAGGGCTACAATCCGTCCCGTTAGCCTTTGTACATCTTTCACGCTGTTCATGATGGTGATGTCTTCGATGGCTTTGATTTTATCGGGGTTAATCTCGATTCCTCGATTCGACACCATGAAGCCGAGGAACTTGCCCGAACCGACCCCGAAAGCACATTGTTTGGGGTTGAGCTTCATGTTGTATTTCCTCAAAGTCTCGAATGTTTCCTGCAAATGGGTCAAATGGTCCTTTGCACGCAGGGACTTAACTAGCATTTCATCAATGTAAACTTCCATTGATTTACCTATTTGTTCTTCGAATATTTTATTTACTAGGCGTTGGTAAGTAGCCCCTGCATTTTTTAGCCCGAAGGGCATCACATTATAACAATATGTTTCATATTTAGTGACAAATGAAGTTTTTTCCTGGTCCTCTAGGCTCATATGGATTTGATTATACCCGAAATAGGCATCGAGAAAAGTGAGAATCTCGTGGCCGGCCGTGGCATCGATCATGCGATCGATGTTGGGCAGCGGAAAAGAATCTTTGAGGCATGCTTTGTTTAAATCCTTATAGTCCACATACATTCTAAGTTTATTTCCTTTTTTAGGCACTACAATTATATTGGCTAACCATTCGAGATATCTCACCTCCCGAATGTACCATATCTTGAGAAGTTTGGTTACCCCGTCTTTTACGAATGCGTGTTTTACCTCGGACTGGGTCTCCTCTTTTGCTTTATCGGTCTGAACTTAGGGTCCAAGCTTAGACGATGCGTCGTTATGTCCGGTAGGATCCCTGTTATATCTAAATGAGACAAGGAAAAACAATCAATGTTATCGATAAGAAATTGAACGAGTTTCTTCTTGAGTTCGGGGCTCAAACTCGTTCCCAGGTATACCTTTCGTTCGGGCCAGTGCTCGATCAGTATGACTTGCTCCAATTCCTCAATTGTCGATTTGGTGGCGTCGGAGTCATCGGGAATCATGAAGGATCGAGGGACCCTATGATCATAATCTTCTTCGATCATCTGGTTATCTGGTTGGGTCGAAATCGATGTCTGTGATTACTATTTGGTATCTCGTTCTTCTTCTGAACCCGATCCCTTTACTGATGAAGGCGAGGATATTGGTTTTGCCTCCTCAATGGCGAACATTTCTTTTACGTCTGATTGTTCTCTGTATACTGTTTTGACTCCTCTCGATGTAGGGAATTTGAGGGCCTGGTGTAGGGTCGAAGGTACAACTCTCATGTTGTGGATCCATGGCCTCCCGAAAAGGGCGTTGTATCTCATGTCGCCTTCGATCACGTGAAACTTCTTTTCTTGGATGGTTCTGGCCACGTTTATTGGTAGGATTATCTCGCCTTTGGTGGTTTCACACGCCATATTGAATCTGTTTAGAACCAGAGTTGCGGGTACGATCTGGTCCTGCAGGCCGAGCTGTTCTACGACCTTCAATCTGATGATGTTGGCCGAGCTACATGGATCGATCAACACACGCTTAACTTTAGTTTTATTCATGAGTACGGATATTACCAGTGCATCGTTATGAGGTTGAATGACTCCTTCTGCATCTTCATCATCGAAGGAGAAAGTCCCTATGGGTGCGTAATCTTGAGTTCGAGATCGTTTTTCCCTCACAATCGACGTTTTAGTGCGTTTAAGCACTAGTCCCTGAGGGGTATCGGCGCCGCTGATGATCATGTGAATGACGTGCTGCGGTTCTTCTTGCTTGTTTTACTTGCCGAAATCCCTATTTTTAAAATAGTTCTTCGCCCTATCGCTCAGAAATTACCGAAGGTGGCCTTTGTTAAATAACCGGGATACTTCCTCCCTTAGTTGCCTACAATCTTCCGTTCTGTGGACATGGGTGCCATGATATTCACATATTTGATTGGGATTCCTTTGGGCAGGATCGGTCTATATGGGTCGAGTCCATTTAGTGTCTTTGATGCGTCCGATAGCCAACGCGATGGCGGATGCATCAATGCTAAAGTTATACTCTGATAACCGAGGTGCTTCTATAGGATCGGCATATTTATCAAAGCCGTTCTTGCTCATAAGTCTCCGAGAATTTTGCCCTCGATCAATACTTCGATTGTTCCAAACGGTATTGCGTGTTGAACCGTTGTTCATCCGATCTGCGACGTACGGTTGATATTGATTTTTGTTCGACCTTTGTTCTCTGTCGATCTCTCTTTGGTTTTTAGTAGCTGTCTTGTTCTGATGTATGGGTCCATACGGAGCTCCCAACTGGTCACTTCGACCCTAATTTTCGACTGATATCGGTTGTGTATATCTGCCCAAGTTATTGCTGGATACTCGATTAAATTTTGCTTCAGCCGACGTGATGATATCGAACTTTGCTCGTTCAACCCTTGGGTAAAAGCTTGGACAGCCCAATCGTCAGTGATCAGTGGCAATTCTATGCGTTCCATTTGAAATCGGGATACGAATTCTCTCAGCATTTCATCACCCCTTTGCTTCACTTTGAAGAGGTCTGATTTCCTTGTTGCAACCTTTATGGTACCAACATGTGCCTTTACGAACGAATTTGCTAACATGGCAAAAGAATCGATGGAATTTGGCGATAGATTGTGATACCAGATCATTGCTCCCTTCAAGAGGGTCTCCCCGAACTTTGTTAATAACACGGATTCGATCTCATCGTCCTCCAAATCGTTACCCTTGATGGCACATGTGTAAGAGGTGACGTGTTCGTTAGGATCGGTCGTACCGTTATATTTGGAAATTTCGGGCATATGGAATTTTTTGGGGATTGGTTTTAGGGACGCACTCGAGGGAAAAGGCTTTTGTATGAATGTTTTCGAATCCAACCCTTTTATCATTGGTGGAGCTCCTGGGATTTGATCGACCCTGGCATTGTATGTTTCCACTCTCTTGTCGTTGGCTTCGACTCATTTTGTGAGTTCCTCGAGCAATTTAGTAATT
>AWOL01S0005863.1:0-13120 GCA_000715115.1 Nicotiana otophora
TGGTCGACAACACACCGATAAGAAGGACTCTGCTAGACATGGCTCCGAGACATCCTAAGAAACATTAAAACCTTAGGCTCTAATACCATGTTTGTCACGCCCCAAACTCGGGGAGCGCGCCCGGCGCTCAACCGAGTGTACCCGGTCGAGCAAGCCTGTTGAATACTGTCTACCCAAACTCGCCCATGATAAAAGAGAACATGTATCTTTGTTAATTAGCCAATAAGGAGATCATGTAGACAATACCAAATTCATTACCGTTAGTTAATTCATTTAATAGGTCTTAAAATGCACACATTCTCAGGGTTTGAAGTGGAACAAGTGATCAAAACACAACATAATTTGTTTGACTTTCCCAGCACCCATATACACCCATGTAGACAATACCAAATTCATTACCGTTATTGGGCTTGAATTGAGTGTCATTAGATTTGATTAAGCTATGTTTGGAACTATAGTGTCTTTAATCAGCCTAGCTTTTGGCTTTGGTCCTCTTCGGGCAAGAGAGCTCCATGACTGGTTGATGTGATGGGGATTATGAGTTTCTGTGTGTTTCTTTCAAAATTGGTTGTGTTCAAAGATTTGGAACAAGGTTTTTATTGATAGGATGTTAGATACCGGTACACTATTTGCTATTTGAATGACTATTGTGGTCGGAAGCTATGGCTCTGTGTATCTAAGTTATGTGGAATATCATTTGAATACACTTGGGATATGGTTACGGCTTGATGCATCTTAATACTGACTTATACATCATATAAATGTGAGAATTGTGTCTCATAATTAATTTGGGAAGTTGGAGATTGGGTTCTAAGGGTTGTGAGCTAATGTTAAGGTAATGATCATCTTTTAGATTGTGTTGTCAAACTTATATAGATTGGGATGAAGTGAGATCACCCATGGGTATGGGCATGGTGAGTTTATACAGTGACTTGAGGGCTTTGAGACGATTCTCCGCACATTCGAGGATCAACACATGTTTAAGTAGGGGAGAATGTATTGACCCGACAAGTTGTTATGAGAAGTTGTATTCAGTTAGGTTGTTTGATGTCATGTGTAGAAATGTATGGTGTATTATGACTTGTGTGTATCGTTTGTTTTGGTTCCTCAGCAGTTCATGATTTATTTGGAAGAATGATTCTCAACTAGGAAGTTTTAAGTTGGAAGAGTTGACCAAGCTTGCATTTTGTGTATTTGATCTCGGCATGGAGTTTTTATTATTCCAATAGAGCCATATGGTAATTTTGGACTTAGGCATATACCCGAAATTACATTCGGAGGTTTCTAGGCTAATTTGGTACTTTTGGCGAATGTTGACAATTTGAAGGTTTAGTATTTTACTAAGTTTCCTTGGTTTGACTTTATGTCTATCGGGATCAGATTTTGGTTTTGTGACTCTGTACGACTCCATTTTTTCATTTGGAACATTTCTACAAAATTTGGTGTCATTCCGAGTTAGCTTAATAGGAATTAGACGTATGTTGTCTTTTTGTAATTGTTAAGTTTCATTGTAATTTTTGTGTGTTCTGTTGTCTAATTCATGGTTTTGGACGTTATTTTGGTATTTTAATCGAGCAAATGAGTTCATATGATGATTATGTACTTGTGCAAATGGTTGGAGTTGAGCCTGAGGGCTCGAGTGAGTTTTGGACGTGTCCCGGAGAGTTTGAGAGAGGTTAGGATTTTTGCAGGTGTTCTGTTCTCGCATTTGTGAGGAAATGGTCGCATTTGTGATTAGCACATTTATGAGATCCTACTCGCTTTTGCGATGTTGCACTAGGGGACCAACTTTTGCAACTTCAGAACTTATATCATATTTGCGATGGGTTCTGGATTCGCATATGCGAACCCCTGATCGCATTTGTAATAGGGAGCTTGGACTAGAGTAGGCCGCTTTTGCTATTGCTTTCTTGCACTTACGAGCCTGCTTGGTTTGCATTAGCGGACTAGTTGTCGCATTTGCAATAGGCTCAGGGTGTAAGGTCCTGTAAAAGTTTTCCTAAAAACCCGAATTTTTGTGATGCTGCGGTTTGGACTTTTTGGATTGAACAGTGCGCTGGGGAGTTGAAGGAAAATGTTGGGCAGAAGTAAGCATTTTTGCGACATGTTCTGCGAATGTAGAACCACTCTGCGAACCGCAGAATGGCCGTAGAGTGAAGCAGCCTTTTGGGCCAATTTTGAGGTCAATTTTGCAGCCAATTATGCGACCGCATAACCGTTTCGCGGGCCGCACTTTGGTCGCATAATCATCCCTAGAATGTTTCGGAGGGTGGTTCTGCGGTGCCTTATAAGACCACAGAAGAGGTCTGCGAGCCGCAAAGTGACCGCAGACTTGGTTAGTTGCTCTCCAATTTTGGCACCCCAATTCCGCGGCCATTTTGCGGACCGCATAACTATTATGTGGCCGCATATGCGACCGTAGAACCTATTCTAAAGCTTAATTTTTAGGTTTTTATAACCCGACCCTACGTTATTAAAATAGCCATAAGGGGCCATTTTAGAGCAAAATCTGATACTTTAGAGTGGGAGAGAGAGTCCTAGAGGGAGAAAGAGATCTTCATCTAGTTACTCTACAATTCTTGCATAAACCTTTGAAGAATATCAAGAGAAGCACCCTAGGTCTTCATCCTAAGAGGTAATGTTCTATCACCAAGCTCTTAATTTAGAAATGTAACTAGAATGGGCAATTAGTAAGGTAGTTCATGGGGATGGGAGTGCTTACCTTGCATGCATGTATTCATGAAGTATGTGGGAAGGTTGTGAGCTACAAATAGTAGAGAATTGATTGGGGAAAGATGGAACCTTTCAAAAAAGGGGCTTGAACATTGATACACACATAGTGTTCGATAAAATGCTCAAGTGAGATAGAATCATGATCGTTTTCCTAATTTTTGGTTCAATTTTGCTGTATTGCTAAAATATATTGAAGTTGCTAATATTCCGTAACATCTTAGAGTTTTAAGAAGCTCAATTGAGGTATGTTGGCTAAACCCCCTCTACTTAGAATTGAACCCCATGGTATTCATGAAATCGATGCATGTCCTAAATTAAATGTCCTAGAAATTGCTATCCCAATGGTGGCAGTCTTTTGCTCAGTCTTCAGCAAGTACACAGCCAGCAGGGCCCAGTCAGCAGCAAGGGAGTCATTTCAGGCCCAACCAGGGCAGCAGGGGACCCCACTAGCAGGGTCGATTAGGAGGGAGATGCACTCGGGGATCTGCTACATGGACTTACCTATATGTTATGGGTGCGGATTGAGGGATCATATTTAGAGGGAGTGGCATTCATCCCGTCAGGGTGCGGGCAGGGGCACAAGCCAGCCATCTAGTTCTGCAGCGGCTACATCTTTAGCAACCCCCTCCACCTCGAGACACTCCGACACTAGCAGGGCGTGGTGAAGCTAGGGGTGGTGCACATAGTTCAGGAGGACCCAGCCATTTCTATGCTACGAGTGGTCACCAGAGTGTATGGGCTTCTCCAGATGTTGTCACAGGTATATTGACTATCCAAACGCATGATGTATATGCTCTTAATTATCCCGGTTCCACCTTGTCCTATGTTACCCCTTATGTTGCTATGGAATTTGGGATAGAACCGGAACAACTTCATGAGTTGTTCTCTGTATCTACTCCGGTTGGCGAGTCTATTATTGTCACGGTATGTGGTCGGGATACCGTGGCCGATCTCATTGAATTAGGGATGGTCAATTTTGATGTAATTATGGGGATGGATTGGTTATATACATGTTTTTCTAAGCTCGACTGTCGAACAAGAACTGTGAGGTTTGAATTTCCTAATGAGCCAGGTGTTGAGTGGAAGGGGGATAATGTGATGCCAAAAGGTAGGTTTATTTCTTACCTTAAGGCCACAAACATGATCAACAAGGGGTGTATTTACCATTCAGTCCGAGTTACGGACACCACTGCTAAGGCACCTACACTTGAATCTATGCCAATTGTGAATGAATTTCCAAAGATGTTTCCTGATGAACTCCTTGGGATTCCGCTAGATAGGGAGATTGATTTTGGGATTGATGTGATGTCAGGCACACAACCTATATCTATTCCGCCCTATAGGATTGCACCGACAGAATTGAAGGAGCTAAAGGAGAAATTAAAGGATTTGTTAGAAAAGGGTTTCATCCGACCGAGTGTGACACAATGGGGCGCACCGGTCCTTTTTGTGAAGAAGAAAGATGGATCACTGAGGATGTATGTTGACTACTGACAGCTCAACAAAGTCACAATAAAAAACAAATACCCACTACCAAGAATAGATGATTTGTTTGATCAGTTACAGGGTGATAGATACTTCTCCAAAATTGATTTACTATCCAGGTAACACCAATTGAAGATCAGGGAGTAGGATATTCTGAAAACAGCTTTCAAAACCCAGTATGGGCACTTTGAATTTTTGGTAATGTCTTTTCGGCTAACAAATGCCCCTGCAGCTTTCATGGATCTTATGAATCGGGTTTTCAAGCCTTTTCTCGATTCCTTTGTGATAGTGTTCATTGACGATATTCTTGTGTATTCCCGAGGTCGAGAGGACCATGCCAATCATGTTAGGGTAGTATTGCAAACTCTTCATCAGCACCAATCATATGCAAAGTTTTCAAATGTGCATTTTGGCTCGAATCTGTCACATTCTTGGGTCATGTTGTCTCTAGAGAAGGAATTAAGGTGGATCCTCAAAATATTTCAGCAGTAAAGAATTGGCCTAAACCTACAACGCTAATCGAGATTTGCAGTTTCTTAGGCTTAGCAGGGTATTATAGGAAGTTTGTGGAGGGTTTCTATACTCTTGCCTCTCCGTTGACTAAATTGACTCAGAAAGCGGTTAAGTTCCAATGGTCCGATGCTTGTGAAAGGAGCTTTCAGCAGTTGAAATCGAGGTTGACTACGCCGCCGGTGTTGACCCTATCATAGGGTACAGATGAATTCGTGGTATATTTTGATGCTTCAAGAATTGGGCTTGGGTGTGTGTTAATGCAACACGAAAAGGTTATAGCATATGCTTTTAGGTAGCTCAAGAATCATGAAAAGAATTATCCAACACATGACTTAGGACTTGCGGCGGCGGTTTTTGCATTGAAAATTTGGCATCATTATTTTTATGGGGTCCTCGTGGATGTAGTCACAAACCACAAGAGTCTTCAGTATATTTTCAAACAAAAGGAGTTGAATTTGAGGCAGAGAAGATGGCTTGAGTTACTCAAGGATTACGACATCGATATTCTATATCACCCGGGGAAAGCCAATGTTGTAGAGGATGCTCTTAGCTGGAAATTTATGGGTAGTTTAGCACACTTGGGGTTATATCAAAGGCCATTGGCCAAGGAAGTCCATCGATTGGCTAGTTTGGGAGTTCGGCTTGTGAACTCTAGTAAAGGAGGGGTAATTGTGCAAAATAGGGCTGAGTCATTGCTTGTTGTGGAAGTCAAAGAGAAGCAATACAACGATCCATTTTTGGTGCAATTGAAGGAGGGGATTCAAAAACATAAACTATTGCTTTTGCACTAGGAATGGATAATGGTACACTAAGGTACCAAGGGCAACTATGTGTTCCGAATGTAGATGGTCTCGGGGAAAGAATCATGACCGAGGCTCACGCTTCTAGGTATTCCGTGCATCCAGGTTCTAAAAATATGTATCACTATCTCAAGGAAGTCTATTGGTGGAATGACATGAAAAGGAATGTGGCAGACTTTGTGGCAAGGTGTCCAAATTGTCAGCAAGTGAAGACCGAACATCAACAGCCTGGTGGGTTGGCACAGAACATAGAAATTCCAATATGGATGTGGGAAATAATTAATATAGACTTCGTGGTAGGGTTACCGCGCACTTCGCGCACGTTGGACTCAATTTGGGTGATCGTGTACCGACTCACGAAATCAGCACACTTCTTGCCTGTTAAATCTACCAGCATAGCGGAACAATACACTCAATTGTATATCAAGGATAAAGTCAGGTTGTATGGCACTTCAGTTTCTATCACCTCGGATCGAGGGGCTCAGTTCACGGCTAATTTTTGGAAGAAATTTCAGCAAGGTTTGGGTACTCAGGTAAATTTTAGTACAGCCTTTCATCCACAAGCCGACGAGCAAGCAGTGCAGACTATTTAGACACTTGAGAACATGTTGCGTGCTTGTGTTCTTGACTTCAAGGGTAGCTGGGATGATCATTTTCCCCTCATAGAGTTTTCTTATAACAATAGCTTTCATGCAAGTATTCAGATGGCACCGTTTGAGGCACTTTATGGTAGGAGATGTAGATCTCCCATTGGGTGGTTTGAGATTGGGGAAGCTGAGTTGATAGGGACAGACATCGAGCATCAGGCTATGGAAAAAGTTAAAATATTTAAGGAGCAGTCGAGAACCGCTCAGAGTCGTCAAAAATGTTATTCGGACGTTCGTCACAGAGACATAGAGTTCAAAGAGGATGATTAGGTATTTTTGAAGGTTTCCCCCATGAAGGGTATAATGCGTTTCGGAAGGAAAAGGAAATTGAGTTCGAGGTATGTCGGGCCGTATAAAATCATCCAGAGGATCGGTCAGGTGGCGTACAAGCTTGAGCTACCACCCGTGATGTCATTAGTGTACCGGATATTCCATGTGTCTATGTTGAAGAAGGTAGTTGGAGATCCGTCCGCTATTGTCCCGGTTGAGACCATTGAGGTTAACGAAGAATTGTCATATGAAGAAATTCCAGTTGCCATTCTTGATAGACAAGTTCAAAGGTTGAGAAATAAAGAAATTGCCTCCGTGAAAGTGTTATGGCAAAACCAGCAGGTTGAAGAGACCACTTGGGAGGCCGAGGAAGAGATGAAGAAGAAGTATCCTTACTTGTTTGAATGACTGTGTAATACTTTTTATGAACTTGTAGCTTATGAATTTTGTATCACTTGCTCAGATAATGTAAAGGTGTTACTTTTAATTATATGTTGTTTACATGAGGCCACGGTTGGTATTTTTATGAGTTATGTTACATCGTTGGATTGTGTACATGTTTTTAGGATGTGATTCTGGGATCTCTGATAGGTGAATAGGCCTAGTTACAAAGGAAACTCTGGGGAAATATTTTGAAATTTGGGAAGTTATTTAAATTTCGGGCTGCTGGTGTAGGGTATGAAAAACTGAGTTGCATAAGGTGCTAATAGTGGACCCTGATCCTCATTCGAGGACGAATGATCTTAAGTGGGGGAGGCTGTAAGGCACCGTAAAAGTTTTCCTAAAAACCCGAATTCTGTTATGCCAAAGTAGGCGTAGAGGTTAATAATAGTCGACATTCCTCGCGGCGGGCTTGCGAGAAGCGGTTCGAACTTTTTGGATTGAACAGTGTGATGGGGAGTTGAAAGAAAATGTTGGGCAAAAGTAGGAATTGCTGCGGCCCGTTCTACGACCGCAGAACCACTCTACAGACCGCAGAATGGCCGCAGAGTGAAGCAGCCTTTTGGGCCAATTTTGAGGTCAATTTCGCGTCCAATTATGCGACTGCATAACCGTTTTGTGGGCCGCACTTTGGTTGCATAATCATCCTTAGACTTTTTCGGAGGGTAGTTCTGCGGTGCACTATGCGACCGCATAACCATT
The DNA here is from genome assembly GCA_000715115.1 of Nicotiana otophora. Taxonomy (NCBI): domain Eukaryota; kingdom Viridiplantae; phylum Streptophyta; class Magnoliopsida; order Solanales; family Solanaceae; genus Nicotiana; species Nicotiana otophora. The sequence continues at coordinate 7,592 of AWOL01S0005863.1, forward strand.
CTGCGGTGCCTTATACGACTGCAGAATAGGTCTGTAGGCCACATAGTGACCGCAGACCTGGACAGTTCCTGTCCAGTTTGGGCACCCCAATTGCGCGGTCATTTCGCAGACCGCATAACTATTATGTGGTCTCATATGCGACCACAGAACCTGTTCCAGAGCTTTATTTTTGGGGTTTTAAAACCCGAACCTACTTCGTTAAAATACACGTAAGGTCTAATTTGGAGCAAAATCTGATACTTTAGAGTGAGAGAGAGAGTCCTAGAGGAGGAAAGTGATCTTCATCAAATTACTCTTCAATTCTTGCATAAACCTTTGAAGATTATCAAGAGAAGCACCCTAGGTCTTCATCCTAAGAGGTAAGGTTCTATCACCAAGCTCTTAATTTCGAAATGTAACTAGAATGGGCAATTAGTAAGGTAGTTGATGGGGATGGGAGTGCTTATCTTTCATGCATGTATTCTTGAAGTATGTATGATGGTTGTGAGGTAAACTTGGTAGAGAATGGGTTGCGGAAAGATGGAATCCTTCAAAAAATGGGCTTAAACATTGATACACACATAGTGTTTGATAAAATGCTCAAGCGAGCTAGAATCATGATCGTTTTCCTAATTGTTGGTTCAATTTTGCTATATTGCTAAAATAGATTGAACTTTCTAATATTCCGGAACATCTTAGAGTTTTAAGAAGCTCAATTGAGGTATGTTGGCTAAACCCCCTCTTCATAGAATTCAACCCCATAGTATTCATGAAATCGATGCAAGTCCCAAATTGAACTCTAGTCTCCAGTCCCCCAATAGTTACCACACACAATCGATACACACCGTCCACGATAATAGTATCGCCCACCGGCGTATATACACGAACAGGTGAAACTAAGGACTCATGGGGCAAATCCAGATAATGAGTAAAGTACGAGGACACATACGAATAAGTAGAACCAAGGTCAAATAATATAGAAGCCTCACTATGGCACACTGAGACAATACCTGTGATCACTGCATCTGAGGCAATAGCATTTGGCCTGGCAAGAAAAGCATAGAATCGGGCCTGACTGCCACCTGATCGGCCTCCCCCTCTTGGGCGAACCCTAGTTGACTGAGCCCCACCCCGAGCTGGCTGGGCGGGTGGTGAAGTAATTAGTGTTGAAGTCATAGTATGACTCCTCTGCTGCACTGGACCTTCCGAGTGACGAGGACATTGTCTCCCCGCACTCAAAGCAGCTCCCCGGTACTGGTGGTGGTGCGGACTGAATCGGGTCCCGAGAACCAGAATAACTACTAGAAGCACCAGGTGCAAATGAACCTTGAACTGAAGGGGCACGGGATGAACTCTGGGTTGGCAAGGCACTGGGAAATGACTGAACCTAATCAGAACTGTATGAACCCTGGCTGGATGATGCACCACAGTGAACTGGATGACCCGTCTGAGCGTGTCTATGAGAACGACCCCTACCGCGATAAAACTGACCCCCGAAGGACACCGCTGAAATCACCTAGACCACGAGGCCTCTTGGCCTCCCTCTCTCCACGCTCATGGCTACGAACCATCTCCATCTGCCGAGCAATGTCAACTACATCATCAAAAGTATCACCAGATACCCTCTCCCGGGTCATAAGTAACCGTAACTGATATGTGAGGCCATCAATGAATCTCCTGATCCTTTCCCTATCAGTGGGAACCAACCAAACTGCGTGACGAGCCAAGTCAGAAAATCGCATCTCCTACTGCGTCACGGACATGCCATCTTGACGTAACTGTTCAAACTGTCTGCGCAGATCCTCTCTGTGAGACTACGGCACAAACTTCTCTAAAACGAGAACGGAGAATTCCTGCCATGTAAGTGGTACTACACCGATCGGCCTGCACCTATCATAGGCCTCCCACCATCTGAAGGAAGCCCCAGAAAACTGAAAAGTAGTGAACAAGACCCCACTGGTCTCCAGAATACCTACTATCTGAAGCATCTGCTGGCACTTATCCAGAAAACCCTGAGCATCCTCTGACTCAGCACTGCTAAATGATGGAGGTCGAACCCTCCCAAATCTCTCTAGTCTCCTCTGCTCATCATCTGCCATAACGAGGACTACCATGTCCTGAACAACTACATCCGGCAGGACTAGTAGTGCCCCCTGTATCTGAAGTCCATGTAGTACCTGCTCTGGAGCACGGGCAATAGGGGTATGAGTACCTTCCCCGTCCTGAGAAGTGAGTGGTGTGGCCTGAGCCGAAACCACCTGATAACGCCAGTGCAAACTGTCAGTATCTAAGCCAAAGCCTCGTGTAGGCCTGGAATCTCAATGGGCACAACTGATGCCTAAGCGGATCCCGCCGGCTCAACTACATTTGGAATATGCTCCTGAGCTGGAGCTACTGGTGGTGCAACAGGTGCTGCTCCAACTACTGTATGAGTGACACCTCGAGCACCCCGGCCTCTCGTGGTGGTACGGGGCAACACCTCGAGCGCTACTGGTGGTACGAGAGCCCCGGCCTCATGCGGCCCTAACTGGTGGCACTAGTGGCTGACCATTCGATCTGGTAGTACGTGTTCTCACCATCTGTGAGAGAACAGAATAACAGAATTTTAGTTTTCTGGAATCAACCAGTTCGCACGATAGAGTACAAGAAAATGACATTTTCCTAATGGTTCGGCAACCTCTCCAAAATAAGTATAGACGTCTCCGTATCAATCTACAAGACTCTACTAAACCTACTCATGACTCATGAGACCTATGTAACCTAGGCTCTGATACCAACTTGTCCCGACCCAAAATATCACCCGTCGTGATGGCGCCTATCTCGATACTAGGCAAGCAGACAACATCAATAACCCACAATTTCTTTTAAATACTTAAAACATAATAAATAATTAAGGGGAAAACTACCACCAATACTGAATATAAATTTACTCCCAAAACTCGTTGTCACTGGGTAAATATACATCTATACATTACAAGTCTGGACAATACTGTCTATAATAGTCTAAGACCAAATACAGTTAACAAGGAGATAGGGAAGGAGAGACAAGGTCTGCGAAACATCGCAACTACCTCTGAATTTTTGAAATATCAACTGTGTGAAAGAATCAACACCCACTATGTCCAGAATTACCTAGATTTGCACACAAAGTGCAGGGTGTAGTATGAGTAAAACTAACTCAGTAAGTAACAATAATAAAAAAGGAACTAGAAGTAGTGATGAGCTTTTCAGCTATGTCCAAATACAGTACTTTCCAACATAAAAGGGTAGGCATGCTCTAAAGTTCAACATTTAAGATTTCACAGAAATTTCATATTATGTTTGACTGAAACAGGAAATAATGGTTTTCCGAAATTTCCAAAATAGTGATACATGACAGCTGAAATGCAACAAATAATGAAATCAATGCATCCTGTCAGAGTAACAATCACTCAGTCCTCCCATTCACTCCAATCGAACAATCACTCTTTCCTCACGGTCACTCTTTCCTCACAGTCGCTCATTCCTCACAGTCACTCATCACTCGGCACTCAGTAGGTACCTATGCTCACTAGGGGTGTGTACAGACTCCGGAGAGGCTCATTCAGCCCAAGCGCTATATCAAGCCAATCATGGCATAAAGCAGCAAAACATGTTGCGGCGTGCAACTCGACCTCATAAATATACTCACAATTAGGACCTCGGCCTTATCAGTCATTAACCTCTCCAGTCTCTCGGTCTCTCAGAAATCATCATAAGCAGCCCAACAACGATGATATCATACATCAATAAATAGCAACAGAAACTGGGATATGATATGAAATGAATGAACATGACTGAGTGTGAAATTATAATTTGAGTATATAATTCAACCACAAAAATGACCCCAGTGGTACCAATAATAACAGCATATGTCTAAGAATGATTTTTAATTTGAGTCTCAGCTCAATTTTCTCCAGCACGTAGAGAATGTACGGATATGAACAGATTATTCAACTATATAGTTCCATGGAATTTGACCAACTCACATTTCCGACGGTGCATGCCCACACGCCCGTCACCTAGCATGTGTGTCACCTCAAAATCAATCACATAACACATAATCCGGGGTTTCATACCCTCCGGACAAAATTTAGAACTATTACTTACCTCAACCCGTGCAATTCTTTATTCCACTATGCCTTTGCCACGAGAATTGGTCTCCGAAAGCCCCGTATCTAGCCACAATTAATTCGATAAAAGTTACAAAATATGAATGCCCATCCACCCACAAGTCAAACCATACAAATTTCACCAAATTCTGACCTCAACTCGACCCTGAAAATTTCTACCATTTTCAACCCAATCTTTACCCATTTAAACTCAACAATCTTTCCATAAACCTTATTTATATGATAAATAATACACTTACACCCAAGGATCATACTCTTAATCACCCATCTTTACCCAAACTCAAAATTGAATACTATGGGTTAGAACCTTACCTCTGGGGTAAAGATCTTGTGATATTTCCTTGTTGGATTTCAAAGCTTGAGCAAGATCTTGAAGAACAAAGCACTTGAGCTTCATCCTCTCTCTAGAACACTCTCTCTTCTCAATAGAAATGTCAAATTTTTGCTCCAAAATTAGCTTCAAGCGCTATAAATCGAAGTTGGATCGGGTAAAAAATTAGAAAGAATTGAAGCCCCGACGCAGATTTGCGATCGCATAATAGGTATGCGGTCCACAAACTGACCACATAATTGAAGCTCCAAAATAAGGGTCGCCTAGATAGGTCTGTGGTCGCATAATGCACCGTAAATTTCCTCAAATCATGCCGCGCATCTACTTTACTCTATGGTCATTATGCGGTCCAAAGAGTGATTCTCCGACCGCATACTAGGCCGCAGAAATTTCCTCTTCTGTCAAAAATTTTCCTTTACTCCTCGGTGCATTGTTCAACCCAAAAAGTCCGAGCCGCGACGAGCTTGAGAGAAATTTCTATAACCTTTGTACTAATTTATCTACCTTGGCACCACAAAAACTTAATTTCCTTAGTAAAAATTCTCCGGGGTCGTTACACATAAGTCAACATCTGATCAACCTTTTGAACTTAAATTTTAAACCTTGAAACTAAGTGTTCCAAATCATTACAAAACCTCACCGAACCCAAACAAATTACCTCCGTCAAGTCACATAACAAATTTAAAGTATAAATTGAGCAGTAAATGGGGGAACAGGGTTGTAATACTCAAGACAACCGGCCGGGTCATTACAAATGGGTTGACTCTGTATTGCTGTTATTTAGAGATGTGCCATTCGGTTAGAGTTGAGCTGACTCGTGTTCTGTTATGTTCTATGTATTACTTTTCTATTCTATGAGGGGTGTGATTCCTTGGTTATATGGACACGTGGTTCGGTTCTATTTGGGCCTTATAGTAGAATTGGGGCGAGATGGGTATTTGGGTGTTGCATGATTTATTGCGCATTGTTTATGTTCTTTCGGGTTTGTGTGGCATTATGTCATTTTCTTCTCTGTGGTCATGGTCATGCACCTTGGGTACCTGATGTCGAGTTGCGCATGGTTATTGA
>AWOL01S0005865.1:0-15874 GCA_000715115.1 Nicotiana otophora
CAATGTATAGCCAACGTTTTCAGTTTCTTTGTGTTGTGTATTGTGTGTGTCTTTCTTCAACAAGTGCTGCACATATATATAGCAACCAGTGTTGAAGAAGACCAAACGTCCATCCTCCATGGTGGAGCAAGCATTAGCTTATTTGTGGAGCAAGCACATTCATGGTGGGAAGAGCATTAGGCCATGGTGGGAAGAGCACTTGGCCATGGTGGGGCGGCTTGCTGTTTGTCAATACACGGATCGGATTGGAACATATCCGTTACAAATACGGATAATCTTATGTTAATATTTACTATTAACAAATAAATTTGGTCCAAAAAGTTAATCAATCAATCGATCATTTGACCAAATCCAAATCTAAATTTGGAACATATCCGTTACAAATGCGGATAATCTTACGTTAATATTTACTATTAACGAAGCCGAAGCCGAAACCGAGCCGAGCGAGCGACAATGACGACGGCGCGAGGCTTGCTTTCTTCTTAACTCTTTAAGAGCTACAAGAAGAGCAATTATATATATACCCACCAAAACTCTTTTCCTCTTCCAATATGGGACAATGTCTCATTGTCAAGAGGGNTCATTTGACCAAATCCAAATCTAAATTTGGAACATATCCGTTACAAATGCGGATAATCTTACGTTAATATTTACTATTAACGAAGCCGAAGCCGAAACCGAGCCGAGCGAGCGACAATGACGACGGCGCGAGGCTTGCTTTCTTCTTAACTCTTTAAGAGCTACAAGAAGAGCAATTATATATATACCCACCAAAACTCTTTTCCTCTTCCAATATGGGATAATGTCTCATTGTCAAGAGGGGGAAACTTAAAATTTTACTCAAAAATTTCATTTTCCCTCCATTTCCCATTCACCCTCATTTTAAGACTATTTCATCTTAAAACCAAAAAACCTCAACATTTTGTGTATCACCCGCCCTATAAGATGATTGCTTACGATTTATATACAATCTATTATTAGTGCCTTAAATTAGGAGATTTAGTTACACCCTATTCCTTTTTTCTCCCATCTCTTTTTCTATTCTCTGTCGCCTCTCTCTATATACAATCAATTATTAGTGCCTTAAATTATGAGATTCAGTTACACTATTTTCCTTTTTCCTTTCCTCTCCTCTTTCCAATAATGCATTAGTTGTAGTATAGCATCCAATAATGTCGAGCCATAGTGACATAAAATAGTTCAAAACTTAATTGAGAACCAAATCTTATAAAACTCTTTTAATAGCTTGAACCAGAAAGTAGCGTCAAACCAACACATTAGTGACATTGACGATACACAACAACACCTAAACCAGAAAACTTGAATGTCGGAATATTCAAATTTGATACAAATTTAATGCATCTACAATAACATATAAACTAAAAATATTTATACAACTAATTATGTAGTGTACAACTTATTTATAACATATCTATAACTTTCATATAAATATTATACAAATATGTCTTTTGTATATATTTTGTATGTAGTGTGTTCTTCTTCTATGAAATTCCAATCAAAACTTCCTTTCTTAATACTATTTTGATACATATCAATAACTTTATGTAAAAAGAAAGTATTTATATCTTAAATACAAATTTCATACAACGATTCATACATTATACAACTATTTTTCAAGTTTCATACAACATTCAAATATAAAAAAATAACAACAGAACACAACTTAAATACAATTTACATACAATTATAATACAACTTTAATCCATCTTCTTCATCTTCGAGTTTCAATCAAAAAATTCATCCAAAATCAACTATAATCTTCACCAAACATTCTCAAAATTGAGATATAAACTCCAAAAAATATTTTCGATCGTTTGCAACAACACCCAATCAAATTAAATAGTAACTTAAAAAAAATCAAATTCAAAATCAAAGTTTCGAAGCTTTTGGTGGTTTTCAATGGCTGGCGGGGTAACGGACAACGATCGGTTCGATGGTGATAAGCGACAACATCAAATCTATTATTGAATCCTCTGAATAAAAAAAGAAAAAGGAGATGAGAAAAGAGAAGAGAATTATAGAGATCCAAAGAAGAAAAAGTCGGACAGAAAAAAGAAAATAGAGAGAGAGAGATCTGTAAAATTTAATTTTCACATTAAAAAGTTACAATCAAAGATATTCATTTAAAATTTATTTGTATATAACTGGTAAATTATATATTAACTTGTAATTAAGTTAAAACCTAAAAAATAAAAGTAATAAATTTTTAATATAGTATATATAGGTAAAAATCTCTAGGGAAAAATGTCAATCTTTTTTAAGTGGGGAAGTATATACGTTCAATGAAGGAGCAAATATAAATTCTAATGAACTCCTTCCTTGAATCAATACAGGACCGATTCCTTTGCCCATTCTTGACACAAGACTCTTGTCCAAGAAATACTTTTTTAAAGAAACAAATATATAATTAAAAATAAAATAATACAGGTTTGAATTCCAACATAAACAAAAATATGTAGGTGCTTTTTTATTTTTTGAACTCGAATATAGCTCTTTTTTATTATTTGTTTATATTTTTGATGGCAGAATAGTCCAATAGTTTTTTTGTTCTTCTAATTGAGTTAGTGGACAATGCGCAAAAATTAATTCGGATTGTATCGAAATAAAAAAACAAACAAAGCAAAAAGGAGGACAGAGGACCAATTAAAAGGTTATACCATAAAGTTGTCAAAGCGTCATTCAGATCAGAATCATACTCTGACGAATCTCACTATTGTTCTTTCTCCTTTAGAAGAACGACATTTAAAAAATAATACTCCAAGTACCGATGAATGAGCAAAATAATTTGTAATGAACTCCGTTTTTGAATCAGTCCTCACTCCTCACCGTGCCAATCCCTTTGCCTTTTCCTGACCCAAGACTCCTGTCCAATTTTTTTCGCTTCTAAAAACACACACATAGAACTAGAGAAAACAAAATAGAAAAAGAGTCCTTTGGTTTAGAGACAAGTTATACAGTGATAATTAATGTAAGGGTCGTAATGTAAAAATTAAAAATAATAATGTATAAAAAGATGTTTAATACAAGAGGATCATTTGGATTATTTTAGTTATTTTAATTCATATATGTTACTAATCACTATATTTTTATGCACCTATTATCCGTATAAATAGTATATAAGTTCTTGCATATAATATACCTGGAGTATAATTTATGCAGACAACTAAAATTAATACTGAATTTTATACAAAAAATATTTAAATATTAATCAAATAATGTATGCTAATACTAAATTTTTTGCAGGTATTATAATACTACCTTAAAACTCGCAAGTTGCAACCGGACGACCCCAAAGTTGTCAAAGCGTCATTCAGATCAGAATCGTACTCACAAATCACACTATTGTTTTCTCCTTCAGAGAAAAAAGAATTAAAAGTTTTTAACTTTAATTAATCCTTTAAAAATTTAAATTTGAAAGTTACACAGTGGTGTTGGCACGTGCCGGCCTGCCACAGTGAATAAAGCGGAAAAAGGCGGAATCTAGATCCCCAACGACCAAATCTTCCCCGTCAAAACCGGGAACTTCTCCAAGAAAACTACGATCTAACGGCTCTAAATATTCCTTTTGGATCCAACCGTTCAATATAAGAATCAACGCCTGTCGTTAAATCCTAGTGCCTCCATAATCTCAGATAAAAACCGGTCCAGTATCATCTCTCTCTATCAAATTTACACACTTCTCTCTCAAAAAAAACAAATAACAAAAATGCTTTAACCTGCGCACTTAGCTCTACTTAACCTGCGCCACCTCTGGCCTGAGAAATGAAGCCGAAGGGGATAGTAAAGAGTTTGATGAAAAGATTCAACGGCTGAGATTTTAAGATACTCAAAAATGGACAGTCAGAAAAGCCAGGGGAAGCTAACGAGGACTCAGTCTTCACTTCTAAGGTCATCTCCAACTATCCGTTCGTCAATCCACAGCCTTAACTCCATCAACGAACTCAGAGTTGACCATGAACCGGACCTTGAAGAGCAGAAGCCGCATAAACCCGGTTCAATACCGGTTCGACCGGCTCCGTGTAGGATAGCTCCGATTCTTGCGATTTTAGCGGTTTCTACTTACACCCTTTTCGTTTTCTTTAACAGGGATGATATACCAACTTCAGAGAATCTGTTGTTAGCTTTAATTTTCGTAGCGGTTCTGCTTTTTTTAGCTGGCAAGAAAAAACAGTCAATTCACCAAGGTTACATTTTTTTCAAGCACTTAAGTGAAGAATACGGGAAAAAACTCGGGTTATCAGGAAACCAGTCGAAACCGGTACAGTGGTTCATTGGGGAAACAAACAAAGAAGGGAACTTTGAGAAAGTGAACCGGGAAGGAGTTGAGGTATACAGCAATGGTGATTTCTATGAGGGTGAGTATCACAAAGGGAAGTGCAACGGTAGTGGAGTTTACAACTATTTTGTGAATGGAAGGTATGAGGGTGATTGGGTTGATGGGAAATATGATGGTTATGGGATAGAGAGTTGGGCTAGGGGTAGTAAATATAGAGGGCAATATAGGCAAGGATTGAGACATGGCTATGGTGTTTACAAGTTCTATACAGGAGATACTTATGCTGGTGAATGGTGTAATGGTCAAAGTCATGGTATTGGGTCTCAGTCTTGCTCTGATGGTAGCTGTTACATTGGTCAATTTAAACGTGCTGTCAAACATGGCCTCGGTTGTTACCATTTCAGGTAAAAAAAAAAGTTCAATTTTTGTGTTATTTAGCTTCTGAGATTTGTGATATGGCTGATGCTAGCTGTAATTCTTGGACGTTTTTTTGATTCATGCTTACTATTTTGGGACTGTTGATTGTTGTTTGTTAGTGATGGATTAGGAGAGACAGTTGTGTAAGACAATGAATTCAAACCTAATATAACCTATGTTATTGTATTTTGACTTTTGAGTGGGAATACCAAATTACGTCATAAAGCAACTTGGACAGCTCAGCTACAGTGTTTTTCTTGTTTTGGGCTATGTAATTTTCTGTCATGTTGCCTAACAAGAGCATATCAATTCTTGCATCCAACTTTAAAACGTGTGTTTTATGAGACGCATACAACCTGTTGATTGAGGAAGTTTCGAGAGAAAATGGAAGAAGCTTATTTTCTTGCCTCTGTGCTAGAAATGCCACACCCTGTTTTATGATGTTATCTTCGAGAGTTCAATTAGTGGGTTCATTTGAATCCATTAGCTTTGGCTCAAATCATATATAAGGTGTTAATCTTGTGGTTGTTTTGTAGGAACGGGGATCGGTATGCAGGGGAATATTTTGGGGACAAGATTCATGGTTTTGGTGTGTATCACTTTGCAAATGGACATTGCTATGAAGGGTCATGGCATGAAGGTCGCAAGCAAGGCTACGGAATGTACACATTTGGAAATGGTGACACAAGGTGTGGGGAATGGGATTCTGGCAATTTGAATACTCCTTTGCCCCCACTTACTCATGCTGTCCTTCGAGCTGTTCAGGTAAGAAAATTACTTTTCTTGGCATTTATTGTTACTGCTCAATCTTTGAATTGTCAATTTCTGATGCTTATTGTGCTGTGGGTTCTGCAGGCTGCTAGAAAGGCAGCAGAGAATGCAATTAAACTAAGGAGGGTAGATGAACAAGTGAACAAAGCAGTGATGGGTGCAAACAGAGCTGCCACTGCTGCTAGAGTTGCTGCTATCAAAGCAGTACAAAATTAGATGGATGGAATATTTTGTGACACTAACCATTATTGAAGTTTTTTATTTTGTTTTACAAGATGCAACAAGTTTGGTAAATGTAAATTTACTACGCCAAAGTATAAATATTATTTCCTAGGCCACCCCGGGAAGCAAAATGCAAGCCGGTGGTTGACTTGAGTGTAATACTCTGAGGTTTACTTAACCACAATTGTAACTTGTATATATGTATATCAGTGAAAATGAGGGTTTTTTCTCCTTTAGTTTCAACTATGGGTGTCAAGGGGCCGGTCCGGTCCGGGCTATTGGAAAAGGAGACCGGCCGGTTACCGGTTTCAAAATACCGATTCCGTGCCTTGCCGGTGAAAATTTGAACCGGAAAGGTTCCGGGTCTTTTTTTTTTTTATATATATATAGTTATCTTAATTTATATTAAGATAAAGTAAAAATGTAAAACATAAAAACAATCTTATAAAAAGAGTGTTTGAATAAATTTTAAAGGTTTTAAAAGCCTTATATTTGAATATTTCATTAAGAATTTGGGATAATACAATGAAGATGAAAAAAAAATTAACTTATAATTTGCAAGTTCTTTTTTTAATTCAAACTTGCAAAATAAAGTTTATATTTTACAACAATTAAATTAAAGAAAAAATAGTAAATTCAAATTTGAATTATTAAATATAAATCAAGAACTTCAAATGTTTTGCATTGCCTTAGTAAGTTCTTCATAATCAATATGAACTTCTTGGCCATCTTCTGGAGTGTTAAATTCAGATGGGTTATCATGTGTTAATATATCTCCAAGTTCCTCGTCTTCTAGTTTATCAACATCTTCACGTCCCTGATTTCTTTGTTCCGATCTAATCCAATCTCTGAAACATACTAAAACTTCTAAAGCATTGCTTCCTAAAGAAGGACGGGTGTCTCCTAGTTGTTGTCTTGCAATGCACTCTCTGATGCAACAATTGAAATTGGCACATTTAGCACGTCCTGAGCCATAGCGGAAAGAACGAAAAATTGCTTTTCATTCTCATGCCACCATCCCAACGGTAAAAATTCCTTTGTGCGAGGCTCTGTTTGCTTTTGCAAGTAGAATTGAAATTCATCAATGTTCCTGCTACTGATTTGAGTGGAAGGAAATGTAGACCAAATATTATAACCATCAAGGCCTTTATCTTTATCCATAGTAGCAGATGCAGTAGAAGTAGTACAATGCATAGTGGTATTAACATTGCCTACATTAATAGCATCATCATCAATTATATTTGCATAATAATTATATAATTATTGTAAATAATCATTTAGCTTATTCATACAATAATATATATATATATATATATATATATATATGGGGTTTCAGTTGGTCCAATCTCCATATAAGTTTATAAAGGATTGATTAATTGGTGATAATTAGACATCTTAATAGAAGGATTTAAAACAGCACCAATTAAGTAAATATGAGGAATTGGAAAGAAACACTTTTTGAATTTTACTTGCATTTTCTCAACAACATCCTTATATTTTTCTTTCTTCTTAAATTCAGAGAGTAGAAAAAAAATTTCAGCTATATGTACTAAAGTCATAGTAACAGTAGGGTAATATGCTCCAGAAAACTCAACAATAGATGTATAAAATTTATGTAAAAATTTAATAAAATCGTTAATGGCCTCCTAAGTATTAGTTGTTAACATATGGTTTGGATCAGTACAATGCGCATTAGCAACTTCAGTTATCGACAATCTATATTTGTAGCAATATTTTAAAAATAAGTATGTATAATTCCATCTAATAACAATTTCATCCGGGGTTAAGGTTATGTTTGGTACACTTAGTCTTAAATTTCCTAATTCTAGATTGTCTATTATTTCCTTGAATAATACCAACTGCTCTTCTAACATGAGTAATCTCAGTCGAAAATAAAATCAAGGCCACTTTTAACAATTAAATTATAAACATGACATGCACACCTAACATGAAAAATTTCGTCAAGTGGTGGTTTCAAATGCAGTCTTAATATTGAAATAACGGCATTATTGTTTGAAGCATTATCAAAAGACATACACAATACTTTTTTTATTAAGATTGTAAAATGCAACAACTTCGCAAATAGTAATACTTATAAAAATAACAGTATGACTTTGATCTTCATCATATTTAAAAGCGATAATATGTTTTTGCATACAATAATTATCATATATCCAATGACATGTAATTGTAAAATAATCATTTTCATTAATAGCATGGCCAATATCATAAGTTAGAGAAACTCTACAAAGAAGGTGGTCAAACAAATAACGTATGTATGTCTGATATTGTCCATGAAGTCTAAAGATATCAGATTTACAAGTACTTATAGGGATACCTTTAAATGAAGGATTATAAATCCTTTGAATATACATAATAAGATATGATGAAGAAGCAAAAGAAAAAGGTAGACAACCCAAAACAATCATTTTTGCTAACTCCTCACGATCCTTCATTTTATCATATTTCATAAGTCCTCCAGTACTAATGTTTAGAGTTCCTTGATTTTCATCTAAATCAGAGCCTCATTCTATAGGATGATTAATTCTCATATGTCTACTAAGTATCCCAGCCCCCTCAAACTTCTTCCAGTCTTATGTTTAAAATTATCTTTACAAATTTTGCATCTAACTCTATCAGAATTCTCTATTTCCTCAAAATATTTTCAAACTTTACTTCTCCTTCTCCGATTACTAGTCGGGGCCACAGGTGGTCTACTATTAGTGCCATGACCACCACCCCTGCTACCAACTCCAGCACTACTAGGTGTAAGTGGTGTCTCATCTTCAATTTCTAATTCATTATCTTCTATACCGAAATCTTCATGTAATTGTTTATAATATATATTATTATCGGGTGATGTTTCAGAAACATGTGTAAAGTTATTTAAATTACCACTAGAAGTTGAAGTAGTACCTCTTTTTCTATTTCCCCGATTATCCCGATTAGCAACCTTATTACAAACCCTTTTTCCAGCATTAAATATATTGTGAAAATTTAACTACTAATAAAAATTAAATATGTAAATAAAATATTAAATAAGAGAAAGAGTTGGAACGAGTGCACCTAATTCCGTAATAAATTGAACAATTGATGATTTTTGAAGTCTTGAAATTGAATTTCGCAACTCCGATGTTACCACGAAGAAACGTCAACTGTTCAAAGTTCAAACTTCAAATAATACCATAAATACAATTCCAAAAAAATTGAGAGCCAAATAGTTGATTGCAATTTAGATGAAGAATGAGAGAATGTCAATTGAGAATTTGGGTTTGAGAATTGAGAGATGAGTGAAAAAATGAAGAAGAGGGGAGTATATTTATTGTTTTTCAAAGAGCTAAATTAGTAAACACTAAAAGTGTTATTTTTGAAAATAAATGCCCCAAAAGAGCTATTCTTGCAAAATAACCGTTGGGCAACGGTAAAAAATGGCAGCTGACCATTGCCAACGGTCAACTATACCCTAAAAAATAAAATAAAAATTTACAATAGCCGTTGAACCGGTCCGGTCCGGTTAACCGGTTCGAACTTGACTTGACAGTACCGGTTCTGACCGGTCCGGTTAACCGGTACGTCTATCCTACATGGCACAATCCGTTCCCCGTCCGAACCCAACTCTGCCCGGCCCCCTACCTATCGGTTCGGTCTAAAACCGATTTGGGCCGGTCCGGAATCGGGTCAACCCGACCCGTTTGACACCTTTAGTTTCAACCTTTTTATTTCATTTTCTGTGTTTTCTACCAAAATGATGGAGGATTAATTCATCTATAATCGCTAAATTCTACTCACTGTAATAGTAAAGTTAAAAAAAAAACAAATAGTCCTCGATGAGATAAGCTAACACTCATATTTAGTGAAGAATTATGTATACCTGCTGATTCGATCAAAGACTAGTTGGTCATATAATATTTGCTCGCATCAGATGCATAAACTAAAAGAGAGTTCTTTTTCTTCTAGGAGTTATTGTTGTATTCCATATGTTATTGATTAAAATTTTAGTTTTATTGATGTATTTTTCATTTCTCAATTAAGAATTCTCACTATTTCTTATTCTAATAATGGCAATTTGTTATTTTTTCCATTTTACGTAAAATATGCGATAGTACTAAATTTAAACTATGAAACTATTTAGGGTCTATTAAAGATAGTTAATAATGTGGGGGCGGTAGGATCCTCGTGCTAAGCCATTATAGATTGTATACGGTCGAAATAGATTTCGGCCTTCGTACGTTTATCGAGGTCGAAACATAATGGATCGAAAAAAGACTTCGAGATGGGTTCCGAAGATGGTACAAACAAGCTTCGGATTCCAGGTATAGGTCAAACACCGAGTTCGAAGTCATCATCGAGCTCGGGTCCGAATCGAACTGAGATGAGATGATTTCGAGCTTAAGGGGCAGAGGCCAACCGGAACCGAGTCCGAATCGTTGCCTGATCCCGAGTCCATATCGAGCTTTAGAAGCACTACCAACCAACACCGAGGCCGATCGAGTTCGAGCTCACAGACAAGAGCCGTTGCAAACACACTAAGGGAGAGAATCTCGGCGGAAGTTAGGAAAAAGCTGATTTATCATATATTTTCCATTATGTATTTTTAATTATATCTAAAGTAGGATCTTTCACTATAAAGAGGATGGTTACATTTCTGTAGAAGGGAGTTTTTTGGCTTACATTGTAATACAAGCACCATATTCTCCTATATTAAAGAGTTGTTCTTTTAAACTTCATAAATTGATTCAAATTGCTTAGTACTAAAAACCATCTTCTTTACAACCTTGTTTACTTCGCATTCTTTGCAGTCTATATTTGATATTTCTATTTATCCTTACGATTTGTATTAAGCTATATCGCATATCCTTAGAACTACGTACAAATTCAACTTTATCCGTTTTTTCGGGTAAACAGTTTGGCGCCCATCGTGGGGCTAAGTATAACAGTTGTTATTTGATACGAATCTGCAAAAACACACCGTTTTGCGCTTGTTTCCAAAATTATCTCGGATTTTGGATTAGCAACGACTAACTACCAATCAAATGGCCTTACCTATCGACAACGAAGCTGGTCTTCAAGATAAGAACAACAACTTGACAACTAGTACCGAAAGATTACTTGTCAACGCCGTTGGAGCTCGGATCGGAGTGCCGATAGCTATCAATTCACATGTGGCCATTGAATTATGACAAGGTGAGTTGCTCTAATGGTAAGCACCCTCCACTTCCAACCAAGAGGTTGTGAGTTCGAGTCACCCCAAGAGCAAGGTGGGGAGTTCTTGGAGGGAAGGATGCCGAGGGTCATTTGGAAACAGCCTCTCTACCCCAGGGTAGGGGTAAGGTCTGCGTACACACTACCCTCCCCAGACCCCACTAGTGGGATTATACTGGGTTGTTGTTGTTGTTGTTGTTATGTGGCCATTGAGGTGAACATACATTCTGAACCCAAAAATACCATTCATGGTGGCACTCGGTCTGCAGCTCAAAACACCCATAATATTGAGGAAAACGGCGTCAACTTGCGTATGATTTTTGAAATGTTACAAGCCCAACAGGTAGCGATAGCTCAGTTGCAGAGCCAAACCCAGCTACCAAGTAGGCCGAAGCCCAGTCTGCCCCGAGAAATTGCCTACGTAACAGAGCCAGTCATAGTGAGGTCAAATGAGCAAGAATCGGGGACTACTCCCGAAATCTCTAAAATACTCGAGGAGCTCACAAAGCGGGTCGAAGCCAACGATAAAAAAATAGAAACATATAATTCCAGGGTCTACCAGTCCCGGGGGATCCACCAATGATAAAATGGTTGGATTCAAAAAAATTCGTGCAAAAGCCTTTCCCCTCGAGCGCGGCCCCAAAACCAATCCCCAAAACATTACGTATGCCCAAAATTCCCAAATATAACGGAACGACCAATTCCAATGAACACGTCACCTTTTACAAGTGCACTATCAAGGATAATGATTTGGAGGACGATGAAATCGAATCTGTGTTGTTGAAAAAGTTTGAAGAAATTCTCTCGAAGGGAGCAATTACCGAATTCGATCGATTCATTTGTCATGTTAGCAGATTCTTTCGTAAAGGCACACGCCGGGGCCATAAAGGTTGCAACGAGGAAATCAGACCTTTTCAAGGTAAGACAAAAGGATAACGAGATGCTAAGAGAGTTCATATCTCGTTTTCAAATGGAACGAATGGATCTGCCACCAGTCACTGATGATTGGGTTGTTCAAGCTTTCACTCAAGGTTTGAACGAATGAAGTTCGACGGCATCACGGCGACTGAAGCATAACCTGATCGAGTACCCAGCTATCACTTGGGCCGACGTGCACAATCGGTACCAATAAAAAATTAGAGTCAAAAATAATCAGTTGGGGGCTGAACCCGCTGCTCGAAGGGATATCAATCATGAACAAGGTTCGATCAGTGATCGATATCGACCGTATAACGGAAACCAAAGAATCAATGAATCGAGATGTAACCCCGGACAAATCAACAAAAGAAGTGATCGTGGTCAAGGATCTCGGGGACCGATGAACATAAGTGGGTTTGACAGGCCTATCCGATCTAAGGAAGCTCCTTGGTTATCGGAGTATAACTTCAGCATTGATGCATCCGCCATCGTGTCGGCTATCGGATGCATCAAAGACACTAAATGGCCCCGACCCATGCAGACCGATCATGTCCAGAGAAATCCCAATCAAATGTGCGAATATCATGGCACCCATGGACACATAACGGAAGATTGCAGGCAACTAAGAGAGGAGGTAGCCCGGTTATTCAATAAGGGGCACCTTCGAGAATTTTTAAGCGACAGGGCGAAGAACCATTTCAAAAACAGGGATTTCAGCAAGCAGAACGAACAAGAAGAACCACAGCACATCATTCACATGATCATTGGCGGTGTCGATACCCCTCAAGGGTCAGTGCTTAAACGCACTAAGACATCGATTGTGAGAGAAAAACGATCACGAACTCAGGATTACGCACCCATAGGAACTTTGTCTTTCAATGATGAAGATACAGAAGGAGTCATACAACCTCATAATGATGCACTGGTAATATCCGTACTTATGAATAAAACTAAAGTTAAGCGTGTGTTAATTGATCCAGGTAGCTCGGCCAACATCATTAGGTTGAAGGCCGTACAACAACTCGGGCTACAGGACCAGATCGTACCCGAGTCCCTGGTCCTAAACGGATTCAATATGGCATGTGAAACAACCAAAGGCGAGATAATTCTACCGATAAATATGGCCGGGACCATCCAGGAAATGAAGTTCCACGTAATCGAAGGCAGCATGAGGTACAATGCCCTTTTTGAAAGGTCATGGATCCACAACATGAGAGCTGTACCCTCAACCCTACACCAGGTTCTTAAATTCCCAACATTGAGGGGGGTCATAACAATGTACAGAGAGCAACCAACCGCAAGAGAAATGTTTGCCGTCGAGGAAGAGAACTCGATATCCTCGCCTTCGCCAATAAAGGGATCGAGCTAAAAAAGGGAACAAGATGCCAAATAACAATCACAGACACCAGCTTTAACCCAACCAGAATATCAGAAGATCGATGAAGATGAAGATCATAGGATTCCTCGATCCTTCGTGCTTCTCGATGATTCCAATGCCACCCAATCAATGATCGAATAATTGGAGCAAGTCATATTAATCGAGTGTTTGCCCAAACGAAAGGTATACCTGGGAATGGGATTAACCCCCGAACTCAGAAACAGACTTATTCAATTTCTTATCGATAACATGGATTGTTTTGCTTGGTCCCATTTAGATATAACAGGAATCCCACCGGATATAATGACACACCGGCTGAGCTTGGACCCTAGGTTCAGACCGGTAAAGCAAAAGCGAAGACCCCAGTCCGAGGTAAAGCACGTATTCATAAAGGACGAGGTAACCAAACTTCTCAAAATAGGATCCATTCGGGAGGTGAAATATCCTGAATGGTTAGACAACGTAGTTGTAGTGCCTAAAAAAGGAACAAACTTAGAATGTGTATAGATTATAAGGATTTGAACAAATCATGTCCCAAAGATTCTTTTCCGCTGCCCAACATCGATCGCATGATCGATGCCACGACCGGCCACGAGATCCTTACTTTTCTCGATGCCTATTTCGGGTATAATCAAATCCAAATGAACCCGGAAGACGAGGAAAAGACTTCATTTGTCACCAAGTATGGAACATATTGTTATAATGTGATGCCCTTCGGGATAAAAAATGCAGGAGCTACTTACCAACGCCTAGTAAATAAAATGTTCGAGGAACAAATAGGTAAATCAATGGAGGTTTATATTGATGACATGCTAGTTAAGTCCCTGCGCGCAGAGGACCAATTGACCCATTTGCAGGAAACGTTCGAGATTTTAAGGAAATATAACATGAAGCTCAAGTGTGACTCTTTGCTGGTGGTAAATCAAGTAAACAAAACCTTCGAAGTTCGAGAAGATAGAATGCAAATGTATTTGGACAAACTGCAGGTCACTTTGCACCATTTCAAAGAATGGACTTTACAACATGTTCCACGAGAGCAAAATAGTGAGGCAGATACACTTGCAAATTTGGGATCATCGGTCGAGGAAGGCGAGATAAGATCAGGGACTATCGTTCAACTCTTGAGATCCGTGATTGAAGAAGGTCATTCCGAGATAAATTCTACGAGTTTAACCTAGGATTGGAGGAATAAATATATTGAATACTTAAATAATGGAAAGCTCCCACTAGACCCTAACAATTCGAGGGCCCTACGAACCAAAGCTACTCGATTCACATTAACTGCAGACGGAACGCTATATCAAAGGACATTCGATGGACCATTGGCAGTATGCTTAGATCTAGTAGACACCAATTACATCCTACGTGAGGTGCACGAGGGCACTTGTGGGAATCACTCTGGTGCCGATTCATTAGTCCGAAAAATAATCAGGGCAGGGTATTATTGGATCGATATGGGCAAAGATGCAAAGGAGTTTGTTCGAAAATATGACAAATGTCAAAGCTTCGCACCAATGATCCATCAGCCCTGAGAGTAACTTCACTCAGTCCTATCCTCATGGCCATTCATGAAATGGGGAATGGATATTGTCAGCCCTCTACCATCGGCCCCAGGTAAAGCTAAATTCATTTTATTTATGACTGACTATTTCTCTAAATGGGTTGAAGCAAAGGCTTTCGTGAAAGTAAGAGAGAGAGAGGTTATAGACTTTATCTGGGATCATATCGTATGTCGATTCGGGATACCCGCCGAAATAGTGTGTGACAATGGGAAACAGTTTATCGGAAGCAAAGTGACGAAATTCCTCGAAGACCACAAAATAAAGAGGATATCATCGACACCGTATCACCACAGTGGGAACGGACATGCCGAATCAACAAACAAAACTATCATTCAAAACCTAAAGAAGAGGTTGAACGACGCTAAGGGAAAATGGAGAGAAATACTACCCGAAGTTCTTTGGGCATATCGAACAACATCAAAATCTAGTATGGGGGAGACCCCATTCTCCTTAGTATATGGTTCCGAAGCCTTGATTCCAGTCGAAGTCGGGGAACCCAGTGCCAGGTTTCGGTATATGACAGAAGAGTCAAATAACGAGGCTATGAACACTACCCTCAAATTATTGGATGAAAAATGAGAAGTTGCTCTTGTCCAATTGGCCGCTCAAAAGCAGCGAATCTAAAGGTACTATAATTGAAGAACCAAGCTTCACCATTTTAAACTCGGGGACTTAGTGCTAAGGAAAGTCACCCTCAGTACCCGAAATCCAAATGAAGGAAAACTAGGACCGAACTGGGAAGGATCGTATCAGGTTCTCTAAAACGTCAGAAAAGGATCATACAAGCTCGGTATTATAAACGACAAACAACTATCAAGCAATTGGAATGTGTCGCACCTAAAATGATACTACTGCTAAGGTACGATCCTCCCATATTCGTTTACATTTCGAAACTAACCACTGCAGGAGTCCAATTAGGAGCTAGGATGGATCCTTCAATACGAAGCCCTAGGTCTGAAAGTATGCATTGCACTCTTTTTTTCTTAGACCAGTTTTATCCCAAATGGGTTTTTCGGCAAGGTTTTTAATGAGGTAACCAGTGATCATGCTAAACTTAGAAACAATTCGACAGTATCCGAGGCCTCTTTACAATCGACCTCGAATATC
>AWOL01S0005865.1:26543-66674 GCA_000715115.1 Nicotiana otophora
GCCCCCCAAGTCCCGTTTTGAGGGTAAGGAAAGCCTCAGGCCTATTTCTGAAGAACTGCCACTTTCTTCCCTTCAAGTTTTACCCACTGTTAACCCCCCTGTGTCGTTACCTAGTGTTGCCCCAATGGTTTCTCCCACTGCTGCTTCTCATGTAGAAGATGAGCCTTCTAGCAGCAGGCGGGATATGAAAAAAGTTGTTATTAAAGTTCCCGAGGGTGGGAATTTGTTGAGAAAATTTGGACAACTGAAATCGTTGTTAAGACCCGTGGAAAAGAAGAAGTTGCAGGGTCATAGTTCCTTGACTTTAATGAATGGCATCGTTCATTCTTTTCTTAAGGTATAACTTTATTTATATTTCCTTCCTCCCTTTTCCTCATTCGTAACTCTTCTTCTTTTTCCTTTTTTTGTAGATTAATTTGATAGGCACTGAGCTTATTAAAAAGATCTCTTGGAATGATCAACAGTTAATTGAGTTGCGCACCGAGGCTGATAACTGGAGAGAACAATTTGAAGGTCTTCAATTGGAGAAGGACGTTCTTGCAGAGGAAAAATGAGCTTTGGAACAACAACCGAGGATGGTCTCTGCTGAGTTAGCAGTTCTAAAGCTTCTTCCAGTCAAATTGAGAAAGATAAGGATATACTATAATCCTCTTTTGCTGAACAACATTCCAAGGCTACTAGAGAGATAAGGAGTTTGAAAGAGCTCCTTAATCAAAAAGAGGTTTACGAGGGTGATCTGATTCAGTTGCTTACCCTAGCTCAAGAAGACCTCCGTGCCTCTACAGATAAAGTTCAGTTCCTTGAAAGTTCTCTTGCTCCTTTGAAGATTGCATCTGAAGCCTTGGAGGCAGAAACAGAAGAATTGAAAGCTGAGGTCGAGCAGTGAGAGGAGGATTATGAAGCCCTTGAAAATAAGTCATCGCTGGATGTTAACTGGGCTTTTTTGAACACTCGCCTCAAGACTTTAACTGAAGCCAGCAATGAAGGTTTTGACCTTAACGCTAAGATTGCTAAGGCCAGAGAAACAATTGAACAGAATCAACAATATCAAAGCTTTTCCACACCCGAAGATGAAGGTTTTAAGGGTGATGGAGATGAACTTGCTCCCGGTGAAGCTGATGTTCAACCCTCTTCTCCCCAAGTCGATCCTTCTTCTCCCGTTGATGATGCTCCTTAGCTTTTCCCTTTTCCAGTCTTTTTTGTTGAAAGTGTTTGTTTGCTGGTTTTTATTGGAACTCCCTTGTGTTTTTTTTGGATAACGTTTTGGAAGGTTTTACTACCCCTATCATTTTTGGGGTTACGATATAAATATCTGCATTGCTTTTACTGTATATTATTCTCTCTGCCCTTTTAATATTTTAGCTTACTCTTGCACTTAAAATGCTTTAATAGACCTTGACTTCGATATACACGACTTTTAATAAAAGAGGGCCCTTTTATATTAACGACACTGATGAAGATGAGACGATATATGAAACATGAAGTAGATATGAAAAGAGAAATAATTTGAGAAAGTTTTATGTTTTGAACTCTCAAATGAATAAATTATGTACATTATTTTCATAACTGTTCATGCACACAATATTTTCATAACTGCTTTCATTGTAGCAGGTTTACAAAATTCGGATCTATTTTTCCACGACTAAATTTATGGCCTTAACCTAGAAGCTCGTGAGAATATATTGCATCCTTTTTGCGAATTTGAACTCCTTTGAAAACTTTTCAAGGGTTTCTTTAAGGTTTTGATTCAGGCTGAACTATGCCTTTGGTATACATCTTTTTTCCTTGTATAACCTTCTATATGCATAATCCCACCAGTGTTAGAGCATTGAAGTATGAAATCTCTAACACTGGGTCAACTTCTTTCTTTTGGTCCTTTTCCTGAAAAGGAAAATACAAAATGGGACTCGGAGATAACTTTTTAGATGATGACTGCATAACCCTTTTTCCATTAGAAAAGTTGTAAACTAGACCAGGAATATTTCAGTATTCCGTGTGTATTTCGGGTCTAATACCATCATTTTGTACGATCCATAGTTTTTCCTATCATCTAAAATGGTTAGTAAAATTCAAATGAATGAAATAAAATCAAACTTTGTGTGATACTTGAACGTGGGTATTAACCTTATTTAGAAGTAACACTTCTTCAGATGGACTTCATTCCAGTTTGACGGTAAGACCTTGCCATCCATGGTTTCCAACTCGTATGCTCCTTTTCTAGCGATGCCTCTAACCCTATATGTGCCTTCCTAATTTGGACTCAATTTTCCTACATTTGCAGTTTTTGTTGATCGGAACACCTTTTTGAGGATGAAGTCCCCAATCTTGAAATACCTTAAATTGGCTTTCCTGTTATAATATCGTTCAATCATCTGCTTTTGAGCCGTTATTCGAATTAATGTTGCTTCTCTCCTTTCTTCTATCAAATCCAAAATTACCCGCAGCTCTTTCTCATTTGCTACTTCAGTGTAATGCGTGTACCTCGTACTTGGTTCACCTATCTCTACCAGAATCAAAGCTTCTGCTCCGTATACAAGTGAAAATGGAGTATCACCCGTACTAGTTTTTGCCGTTGTTCGGTAAGCCTATAGCACCCTTGGTAATACCTCTGGCCATTTGCCTTTTGATTCTTCTAACATCTTCTTTAAGTTATTGCTGATAACATTATTTGTCGATTCAGCTTGTCTGTTGGCCGCTGGGTGATAAGGTGCAGAAGTAATTCGTTTAATCTGCCAACTTTGGAAGAATTCTATGACTTTCGCGCCTATGAAGATTGGGCTATTGGCGCATACAATCTCGTTTGGAACTCCAAATCGACATATAATATTTCACCAAATGAAATCCATAACTTCTTTTTCTCGCACATGTTTAAAAGCACATGCTTCTACCCATTTTAAGAAATAATTTGTTAAAACTAACAGAAATCATACCTTTCCTTTAGCTTGAGGCAATGACCCTACGATGTCCATGCCCCATTTTATGAAGGGCCATGGTGAAATAACTGAATGCAACAGCTCTGTCGGTCGATGCATGTTATTGGCATATCGATGACATTTATCGCACCTAGCTACAAAGTTTTCTGCTTCTTCTTCTATTTTTGGCCAATAATTTCATGCCCTTATTAATGTCTTCACTAACGATCTTCCCTCGGCGTGATTACCGCATTGCCCCTCATGTACTTCTCTCATTACATACTCCGTTTGTGATGGTCCAAGGTACCGTGCTAAAGGTCCACCAAACATTTTAAGATATAAATTTCCACGAATTAAGCAGTACCATACTGCAAAAAGTTCACAAATTAGTTTCTCCAATCCCAAGCTAAATTACTGAAATTTACCTCACTCTTGGTTTGATCGAGTGCTGAATGAAACAAATGTATCACAATGGCATTTTCTGCATTTGTTGCATCTGCGACAAACGCGAGATTTGACAACACGTCTGCTTCTGCATTTTCCTCCCTGGGTATTTGCACGACTTTCCATGTCTTAAATTGCCTAAGAAATTCTCATACCTTTTCGAGGTATTGCAGTATTCTCGTCTCTCTTGCCACGTAAGTCCCTTGCATTTGATCAACCACCAGCTGCAAGTCACTTTTGATCATAATTTTTTCGATACCAAGTTCTCGTGCCAGTTCCAAGCCTACAATCATAGCTTCATACTCCGCCTCATTGTTACTAATTAGATAACATTTTATTGCCTGTCTTATGACTTCACCTGAGGGTGGAATTAAAATAATACCTAAATCTGCTCCTTTAACATTTGAGGAACCGTCAGTAAATAGGGCCCAAGTCCCCGGATTAGCTCTGGTAAACACTTGTAGTTCTTTTTCTGCTTCAGGAACTAAGTTCGTGCTAAAATCCGCTACAAAATCTGCTATCACCTGTGATTTTATTGTAGTTATAGGCTTATATATGATATCATACTCACTGAGTTCTATTGCCCATTTAGCTAATCTACCTGATAATTCATGTTTATGCAGTATGTTTCTTAATGGGAAATCAGTTATAACAGCAATAGGATGACACTGAAAGTAAGGTCGTAACTTTCTTGATACCATAATTCAAGCTAAAGCAAGCTTTTCTAAGTGTGGATACCGTATCTCATCATCTAGTAAAGGCTTACTAACATCATAAATTAGGGATTGCTTACCTTTATCTTCACGTACCAACACCGCACTTACCACAACTTCTGACACAATGAGGTAAATGAGCAATCTTTTACTGTATTTTGGTTTGGCTAACAGAGGTGGATTTGATATATATGACTTTAGGTCCTTGAGAGCTTGTTGTCACTCGTCAGTCCATTCAAACTGATTTTGCTATTTCAGCACTGAAAAAAATTTAAAACTTTTTTCTGATGACTTTAATATAAATCTTTCCAGAGCTGCTATCCTGCTTGTTAATCTCTGCACTTTTTTCTTGCTCGTGAGTATATATGGCATTTCCTCAATAGCTTTGATCTGTGTGGGATTTACTTCAATACCTCTGTAAGAAACAAGAAAACCTAAAACCTTACCTGAAGCCACGCCAAAAGCGCACTTTTCTGGTTAAACTTCATATTGTACTTGCGGAGAATCTCAAAGGTGTCGGACAAGTGTTGAAAATGATCCCCCGCCTGTGTTGACTTGACCAACATATCGTCTATGTAGACTTCCATAGTTTTTCCCGAGTGTTCTTGAAACATTTTATTCACCAATCTTTGATATGTGCCTCTAGCATATTTCAAGCCAAATGGCATAACTTTGTAACAATAAGTCCCAATGATTGTGATAAACGAAGTTTTTTCTTCATCTAGAGGGTCCATTTTTATTTGGTTATATCCTGAATATGCATCTAAAATATTTAAAAGTTTATGACCTGCATTAGAATCAATTAACTGATCTATATGCGGTAAAGGAAATGAATCTTTAGGGCAAGCCTTATTTAAATCAGTATAGTCTAAGCAAACTCGCCATTTTCCATTCTTTTTTGGAACCACAAAGGTATTAGCTAACCAGTCAGGGTTCTTTACCTCTCTTATTGAACCAATTTTCAAATGCTTTTATACCTCATCCTGGATCACTTGATTTTTGAAGGACCCTTGCTTCCTTTTCTTTTGCTTGACATGTGGGT
Source organism: Nicotiana otophora (assembly GCA_000715115.1). NCBI lineage: Eukaryota > Viridiplantae > Streptophyta > Magnoliopsida > Solanales > Solanaceae > Nicotiana > Nicotiana otophora. Next base: position 31,655 of record AWOL01S0005865.1, read on the forward strand.
GTAATGGATCTTCATTCAGCTTATGAGTCATCACCTTCGGTGGTATACCTGTCATATCTGAGTGCGACCAAGCAAAGTAATCTGCGTTAGCACATAAAAATTCAATTAACTTACCTTTCATCACTAGGCTCAAATTTGCTCCGATGTAAACTTTTCTATCTGGCCAGTGGACAAATATATTACAGCTTCGAGCTCCTCGGTAGTTGTTTTAATGTTCTCATTTTCCTATGGCTCTTGAATCACATCGAGTCTCGAGTCCACACCAGTCTGCCCTTGCGTGTCTTCAGTTGAGGTTCTAACATAAGTGTCCTCAACTGACAACTATAATTTCTGTTTTGCATCTGCATCATTGGCTACTGTGCTTTCAATCACCACCGAGTTGATACTTCGTGAAGCTTGTTGATCTCCGCGGATTCGACGGATTCCCCACTGTGAAGGAAATTTGATAACTTGATGCAATGTGGATGGGACAACGTCCATATCATAATCCATGGTCTTCCCAGAATTATATTATAGGCCATGTCTGTGTTTATCACCTGGAACTTTGTATCCTTGATGACCCCTTTTGCAAATGTGGTAAGTACAACTTCCCCTTTTGCAACAACGTTTGAATTATCAAACCCAGACAAGGATCGTGCTTTTGGTATGACCTTATCATTAGCTTGCATTTCATTTACCACCCTCAGTAAAATGATGTTCACTGAGCTACCTAGATCAATCAAAACTCATTTTACATTAGTATCATGTAAAAGCAAAGATATTACCAGTGTATCGTTGTGAGGAATCATCAAGCCAATGATGTTCACACGCTTTCCATGAGTGACAGTGACTTTTGATGTCTTTTTTGCGGCCGTATATGTTACTTCATTGACATCATCTCCTCCAGTTATGACGTTCACTATTCTTTTTGGTGATGGAGCTTTTGGGGGTTCCTGTCTGTTCTTCATGTATGATTGTCTCCCTTTCTCAGTGAACAGATTAGTAAGATAGCCTTGCTTCAATAAATGTTCGACCTCTCCTTGTAAAAGCCTACAATCTGCTGTTCTATGGCCATGATCATTATGAAACTCACACCAGAAATCTGGATTTCTTTTGTTCGGATCTGATCTTATTTCTTTTGGCCATCACACCTTATCTCCTATACCTCTTAAAACAGCCATTAATTGAGAGGTGCTAATGTTAAAGCTGTTATCCCCTATTCTTGCTTGCGTACTGGAATCATTGCTTCGGGCATCCCGCTCCTTTTTGAACCTGGATGAAGAACTGGCATCGTTTTGCCTTGATCTTGAATCAAATCGTGCATTCTCCTGTTTAGATCGAGAGTCTCGTCCTGCAGGTCCCATGTATGGCTCATACCTGCTTTTACCGGACCTCCTTTCTGATTCTGAGCGTCTCGAACCTGGTCTTTCTTCGACCTTGGCTGTGCGACTGTATCTTCTTCTATCCGCAACTTCGTATTGTATCTATTGTACACATCGTTCTAAGTTGTTGCATGAAATTCTCGCAAACTTTCTTTCAACCTCCTCGTGACTTCTGAACTTTTCTCGTTCAAGTTGCTCGTGAATGACATATCCGCCCAGTTATCAGGTACTTGAGGCAGCATCATCCTCTCCCGCCGGAATCTATCGACGAATTCCTTGAGCAATTCTGTACTCCCTTGTTTAACCTTAAAGATGTCTTCAATCCCCTTTTCAACGTTTTAAGCTCCCAAATGTGCTTTTATAAATGAATCTGCAAGCTCAACAAAAGGATCAATAGAATTTTCAGGTAAAAGAGAATACCATGTTAACGCTCCTTTTGTGAATGTTTTGCCAAATGTTTTAACCAAACCTGATTCGATTAATGCTTGATTAAATCATTGCCTTTCATGCCGATAGTGAACGCGGTTACGTGATCTCGAGGGTCAGTTGTTCCATCATATTTGGGAATATCAGGTATTTTAAACTTTTTGAGAATTGGTAAAGGTGCTACACTTGGCTTCCAAGGTTGCTGTGAATACTTCTCAATATCCACACCTTTGATCACGGGAGGCATGCCAGGTATTTGCTCTATACGATCGTTTTGTTCCTTCAACTGTTTCTGCAAAGTTAGCACTAAACTTTGTAAATTAGAATTATTTGGTGTACCTGAAAACATCACGAGATTCATTTGGAATTTCTCCACTTTCAGAGTTATCAAGCCCTGAACGCGGGTTCTCCAAAGTTGTTGTATTAATTGGTGGAGGAATTTGCGCTGCATTGGGTAATCCTCTAACAAAAGCCTGCAGTGCAATGTTCATGTGTTCTGCAATCAATTGCTTTAGAGCATCCTGCTCCACGATTTGGTCATCTCCCTGCTGATCATCAATGCGCGAAGCAGACCTTTCAGGTGAACTTTCATGGGATTGCTGAGGGGATCCCGTAGGTGTGTGGTGTGGTGGAGTTGTGTCTTGTCGGTACAACTTATTTTCTCGTTAACAGTTGACATACTTGGTCGTTAAAAATAAAGTTTGGAAAGTGAACAGATTATCAGATTCCCGGTAGCAGAACCTATTTGTTTAACCCAAAAATAGATTTCTCGGTCAAAGTAGATATCTAGAAGAAATCGGGTTACTGATAACCAAGATTTATTTTATTTTCCAAATAATTTGAAGAATAAATCAAGGAATGAAAATAATTGACAAAGAAAATAAGAAACAGATTGATAATCACTCCCAAAATTACGGTTTAAAACTTTAAGAATAAAGTAAAGAATGATTGCATAAATTTCAATAATTATCCGATCCCATTACAAATGAGGTTTCAGTCCTTATATAGGAGCATACAATTGTAACAGTTTCCTTACTTAATTCGGGCTCACTAATGGCATTAATTGCTTTGATTACCCGTTACCATATACAATTGTAACGGAAGTATTTAAGGTTAAAGATTTCCTGTAACCGTATCGATTTCCCTTCCTTATTTATGACAGGTTCGTGCATCTTCCCTTCTTAACGGCCTTTATTCATTCCGCTCCTGTTTTTCCTTTTACAGCTGTCAGGTCCGGCTCTTTTCTCAGTGTAAACCCGAGAATATTCCTCCCGTGCCTTTTTCGCTTTCTTTAACTCGTCTAATTAGGAACACCACTTGTCGCTATACTGATGGTCCACGTACCATGTACTATCACCTCGATGATAGGCCACATGTCATGTCTTTTTTTTCACTAATACAAATAACTCGATTTATTTAAATTCGTATTAGTGTAAAATTCTTTAAAGGTGATGTGCTTTCTATCATAATTTTTTTTATTCTTAGGTTAAATCATTATCTCTGGTTAAGAGTAAAAGAATCATATTCTTCAACCACATCCCTTATAGATAAAAACATCTTTGTTTTTTGTTTCTCAAACAATTATCTAATCATAATGCTTGTGTGGATTAGGTTTTGTTACCTCTGTTTAGGAGTTGCAAACGGGCGGGTCGGGTTGGATATGATTCGGGTCGAAAACGGGTAATGAAAAAACGGATAAATTATCTGACCCGACCCGATCCGACCCGACCCATATTTAATACGGATAAAAAACGGGTTAACCGACGGATAATATGGGTAACCATATTATCCATGACTTCTTGAATATGAATACTTTTGGAAGAATTCCTAGTCTCCCAAACTTGAGGAACCCCCAATTTGAGGCTTTACAAATGTAAAAGTTAAACCCATTAGTTATCCATTGGTTATCCATTTTCTAAATGAATAATATGATTTTTATCCATTTTTGACCCATTTTTAAAAAGTTCATTATCCAACCCATTTTTTAGTGAATAATATGGGTGGTTAACTGTGTTCTTTTAATTATTTTGCCACCCCTAACTCTTGTTGCATTACTCTTTGGTTTTGGTTTTAGATTTTGAGTGAACAGCCGGGTGGGTGGTGTTAAAATTGTTACATAACGCAAGGTTTGACTTATACGGTCAAGAGGTAAAAGTTAATCGAAAATCAGATTAAAATTTTCCAAATAATGAGATTTAGGAAACAAACTTAGATCCTATCATCCTACCCTCTGTATTTCTATATAAAATACTTATCATTCACTTATAACTTTGATGCATGTGCATTGAGTCTGAATAAGTTTAATTTTTTACACTTGTTACGCGACGTTTTGTTTTAAAAGGACCACGGAATCCTTTAGCTGGATAAGCTGACAGGTAATATATTCAATTAAAAATGGTACCACTATTTAGGTAGTAATAAATAAAAGTAAAATAATAATGAAAACAAGGGGCTTGGTGGTGGTACAGGGAAAATTCTCCTCCAAAAGCTCCACATAAGGATGATGTGCGAACTACATGTACATAAAATTTTAAAGAATTTCTACAACTATGTTTTCTATATTTAATTATACATCTAAGAGACACATATACACATATACTTTTTTATTTGTCACTCGTTATTCGATATCACAATTAATTGGGATTTTACGCCGCCTAGGTTCATTAAAAGAAAAAACATTCTTTATCAGGATTTGTTTTCATTTTCAAGAGTTAGGACTTGAACTCGTAACCTCTGATTATGGATGTAGAGTTTGTGTCAATCCCACCACAATTTTAGTAATCACACATACATTCGATATAGATATTTCATTAAGTTGTACATTACAGATACAGAGATATTATATACATGTACAAGTTGTTGTCTGCTCTGACCGTTAGTAGAGCGAAGATGGTTTCTTGATGATCGAATTCCCATGACTATGTCACACATATGTTAGACATAGTAACGTGAGAAGACTTGAAGTATCTTCTCACCATAAAATTTTGCTTGCTTCTTCATACGACATTGCACATTTTCCTAAAAGCAGATTCCAATCTACTGTATCATCTTTTCTATGTATTAAACTCTACTTCTATTTTCTTTTCTCTTTTTCTTTACCTAATGGATATTTGTTCGTTTAATTTAAGTATTTTTGTGTACCTTAAAAATTGAGTAACAATTAAACTTATATTGTGATTTTAAGGATATGTGATTTAAACCAGCACCAATTGATAAACAACGAATTAAATAGATAAATTGGACAATAAAATAAATCAAACCGGTCTGCAAACAATGCCTCGACCTCGATTCGAGATAGTCTCGAGGTTAGTTAATAAGAACAATAGAGGATGGAACAAATAATGATGAACAGTAAGTAAAAGAAAGCAATGTATATGTATATTCTTATCAGTGAATAATAATTGTCCCCTTACAAGTGAATGAGATCCCTCTTTATATAATAGAGGAATCCTAAATAAGGTACATCTCTAATAACGGAAGTAGATCCCATGATTGGCGCTAATAACCGTTTTGATTTGATCTGTTCCGGGATTTCCGCCCTAATTTTCGACCGGTTACTGATATCTCCCCATTCCGTTATTACGCCTTCCTCTAAGTCAGTCATGCTTGATCTCGATTATTGCTGGCTTCGATCTCAATGAACACTTCGATTTCCAGGCGTGATGTTCTATCTTCGAGCTCGAGCCCAATCTATTATGAGGTTATCCCCGAGGCAACTCCCCTGCCAGCGAAATCGGGTATGCCCGATTTTGATCGTATACAGATAGTCCCCTCATTTTTTGGAGTGTAACGAGAAGAAACGAATTTGAGACTTTGATTTAATACCTTGATCAATTATGACGATTGACGGGGCTCATTGAACGGGTAATGTAAATTTTTGGGAGCTTGTTATGTATTAACTTGATATTGGCGACTAACACTTTGATCCTGTAGGTTCAACAGAAGGCCGGATTGGTTGAGCAGCTTCGTGAGGAGGCCAAGATGAAAGAGGCAGAGACTTTGGGGTGGAAGCACAACATGGACCATCTTGCCTCGGAGAAAGATACGGTTCGAGCCCATCTGTCTTCGGTTGAGTATCAACTCCAAAGTGTGAAGGTGGAGAACTTGGACTGAGCCCATAAGGTTGAGGACCTTGAGACTCGGTTGGCTGCTGAGCTTGCAAGGGCCACATCCGAGGCATAGGCGCTCGTAGCCTCCTACCGAGCTGACGCTGAAACCGCCGACACTCGGGCAAAGGAAATTTCTGACGCTGTTGAGGTTAGATTGTCCCGTTTTGCCGAGCATGCTAGGATCCAGTATCAGAGAGAGACTCTTGAGGAGGTACATACTTGTGGCTTCGATCTCACGACTGATATCGAGGGTGCAAAGGTTTTGGAGGACGAGGCCGGAGCTTTGTTTTTCGATGATGAGGACTCTGCGAGTGGATCCTAGAACGGAGGAGATGAAGATGCAGCTCCCGAGGCGGATTAGACACTTAGGAAATACTTTGTGTAAGACCTTGTGTTGTCTTTGTAAATACTTTGCATATATGAAAGATTCCTTTTCTTTCTGTTTCGTCTCCGATTTCTGATTTATGATAAATTCTATTTTGCCTTTGCCTTGTGAAAATTTTGTTGCAATCAGGTTGCCGTAGCCCCTATAATCGAGTGAGAAATAGCTCGAACTCAGAGTAGAACAAACCCTTAGTTTTTTAGTTAAGCGAGGGCGAGTCCCCGAGCTCAACAATATGTTCTGGATTTTGATTTCGGATGGATTGATCGGAGCCGTATTTGTACTATTTTTATAGCCGAGTTCGAGTAAGTTTCGAACTCACAGTAATAGACCCCTAAAGGTTTTATATCAAATAATGATAAATCCTCAAGCTATATTCAAGTCAGTTTTATTTGAGCTCAGAATAGTGGAACCCTTAGGTCCGAATTGAGTGAGAACAAAATTTCGAACTCTAAGTGTATTGGTCATTAGGCTCTTTAGATTGGGCCGATATGGACTCTAAAAGATGGCTATTTTCCCCTTTTGCAACGTAGAAGACTTAGTAAAAAGTTTCTTTATGCCTTAACACGTATTCTTTATATTGACGAGGCGGACTGATAAGGCTTCAGCGCTGGGCCACGAAGGTGCTATTTTCGAGCATAGACGAGGACAAGGACCGAGGATGGATGTGCCAGTTTGTCTGAGTCAGGACCTTCGACTTAATCCCCGCCGAGAAGATGCCATTCCCCGAAGAATGGAACATGAAGCGTAAGGAGAACCTCACCTATAACGTTTGATTACTTGTTATGTTTCCTTTACCTCTTTTCATCTATATTCTTATTTATGGTGCAACATCCCCTTGGTTTCCTGGTGCAGTCCCGGACCTTGCAGGTTGGGTTCGACAACTTATTTCAACCTCTTTGTATGCTAAACGCTCGTGGCGCGATTTGGCCAAGGGTCGATGGGAGGCCAAAAATCATGGTAAGTTCCCCTGTCCGTGTTTGATGCTTTCCTGTGAAATACTTCTTTTTGACTTGATTTCTTCTTATACAAGTCTTGGAGATAATGTTGTCATGAGCCCCCTCGGGGAAGAGGGGGCCCCGAAGCCGACCAAAGATAAGAAAAAGAGAAGGGCCTCGCCACTAGATACCCCAAAGCCCAAGAAAAGCAGGGCTCGAAAGTCGAAGACTGATCCCGCCATTCTGTTTGCCGATGTAGTTCAAACGCTATGAGTTGAAGACGAGGAGGGAGAAGATACCGACTGCCTACTGGTAGCTCGAAAGAGAGAAAGCATCGAAGCTTCGAGAACTGCTGAGCCAGTGATGGTCGAGGGGGTTCAGCCGCAGATTGAGGTGATCTCGGGGGAAGGTCCGAGCAGAGTCCCCGAGTCATCGGCTGTTGATGAAGCCTCCTGCCGTGATGAGCAACCGGCGGGTGTGCCCGAAGGGTCTAGTTCTGAGGCCCTTCAAAGAGAAGAGAATTCCCCAAGTGACTCGCTCGGGGCAATTAACATTGACGATTCGCCGCCCGGCCCCACGTTCTCTGAGGGGCAGTTTTGGGATGCCCGGTCCCTGGGGACCCCCGATGTGGGGACGGTCCCCGAAGAGGATGATATATTTCGCGGCTTCTTCGCGGGGGTTAATGATGTTTCCGACCTTGACGCATCACTCATTTTTGATGAGGCTCAATGGCTTCTGAACCAAGTGAGTTTTAGCCCATGTTACCATGCTTGCGTTTGTTCTTATTTCTCTAAGTTTAATTTCCTTTCTTTCAGTACAGGCTACGATGCTCCATCGAGAAGTGTCCTCCAAGTACCGAGCTGAGCTGGCCCGATGTGAGGCTAATCTAAAAAGGCATACGGAGGAGAGAGACGCCCTCAAACTCCTTTATGTGCAAAAAGAAGAGGAGATCAAGAGTATTCGAGCCGAGCTGACAAGAGCTCATCGAGATCAGACCGAGCTCATTGAACCTGTAATGTAAATTTTTGGGAGCTTGTTATGTATTAACTTGATATTGGCGACTAACACTTTGATCCTGCAGGTTCAGCAAAAGGTCGAATTGGTTGAGCAGCTTCGTGAGGAGGCCAAGATGAAAGAGGCAGAGACTTTGGGGTGGAAGCAGAACATGGACCGTCTCGCCTCGGAGAAAGATATGGTTCTGGCCTATCTGTCTTCGGTTGAGCATTAACTCCAAAGTGTGAAGGTGGAGAACTTGGCCCGAGCCTAAAAGGTTGAAGATATCGAGACTCGGTTGGCCGCTGAGCTTGCAAGATCCTATCGAGCCGACGTTGAAGTCGCTAACACTCGGGCAAAGGAAATTTCTGATGCTGCTGAGGTTAGATTGTCCCGTATTGCCGAGCATGCTTGGCGCTAGTCTCAGAGAGAGATCTTGAGGAGGTACATACTCGTGGCTTCTATCTCACGGCTGATATCGAGAGTGCAAAGGTTTTGAAGGACGAGGCTAGAGCTTTGCTTTCCGATGATGAAAACTTTGCGAGTGGATCTGAGAATGGAGGAGACGAAGATGAAGCTCCCGAAGATGCGGCTCCCGAGGCGGACTAGGCACTTAGGAAATACTTTGTGTAAGATCCTGTGTGGTCTTTGTAAATACTTTGCATATATGAAAGATTCCTTTTCTTTCCGTTTCGTCTCCAATTTCTAATTTATGATAAATTATGTTTTAGCTTTGCCTTGAGAAAATTTTGTTGCAATCGGGTTGTTGTAGCCCCTATAATCGAGTGAGAAATAGCTCGAACTTAGAGCAGAACAAACCCTTAGTTTTTTTAGTTAAGCGAGGGCGAGTCCTTGAGCTCAACAATATGTTCGGGATTTTGATTTTGGATGGCTTGATCGAAGCCATAATTGTACTGTTTTTATAGCCGAGTTCAAGTAAGTTTCGAACTCACAGTAATAGACCCCTTAAGGTTTTATATCAAATAATGATGAATCCTTGAGCTATATTAAAGTCAGTTTTATTTGAGCCCGGAATAGTGGAACCCTTAGGTCCGAATTGAGTGAGAACAAAATCTCAAACTCTAAGTATATTGGCCCTTAGGCTATTTTTCCCTTTTTCGGCTTAGAAGACTTAGTAAAAAATTTCTTTATGCCTTAACACGTATTCTTTACCCATTGGGTTTTTTGAGGGTTCGATGTCAATTGAAACCCCTTTGCTTTTTGTGCCTTAGCACGTTTGTGTTAAGATAATTTGATACCACTTAAGGTTTTTTGAGGGCTGATTTCATTGAATCCCTTATGATTACTTGCCGAGGGTAGCCTTTTTTAACCGGTTTTTTCAAAGAATTCGAAGGCCTATTTTTATTGTGGAATTCGGACGTCTCCGAGCCGCCTTAATTTGGCCGTAGCCTTTGGGTATGTCTCTTTGGATTATTTCCCAATAACACTTCGAACTTGTTCGAAGTGTTAGTCCCCGAGAGTGATGTCCTTGGCCTATAGATCGAGGGGTGACTCTTTGAGGTCTTATGAATTTGAGTTTATATTACTCTAATATGCCGATCGTCGACGGCAGTCCCCGAGTGTACGAGGTATATTTGCACCTGACCCTTGAGCCATTTCTCACAAAATCATAAGTATGGAGTTTGTATAGTAGAAAATGTTCTTTGAAACATCAAGGCTCGACTAATCTATACGGACACGGTTCATGCGACCGTTTGGCCCATTACAAAGTTTCTCTATCGAGACCCTTTGACACGAAGTATTTTCCTCGAAAGTGTAACATCCGAGGGTAATGTCCCCCAGTATTCGAGGTTGATTGTAAAGAAGCCTTGGACATTATTGAATTTTCCTCATGTATCACATAATTGTTGCCTCGTTAAAAACCTGGACGGAAAAACCCATTTGGGACAAAAATCGATCTAAGGAAAAAAGAGTGCAATGCGTGCTTTAAAACCTGAGGTCTTGATGTCTTCGATCGAACACCTGCAGTGAGTTAGTGTCGAATATATAATGAGAAAAAAGGATAAAGTCATACCTTAGCAATAATACTATTTGAAAGCAATACGTTCCAATTATTTGGCAGTTGTTTATCATCCATCGTGCCAAGCTTATAAGATCCCTTTCCGACGATGTCGAGGACTTGGTATGGTCCCTCCCAATTTGGGCCGAGCTTCCCTTCATTAGGATCTCGAGTGTTGATGCTGACTTTCCTCAGGACTAAGTCCCCGACTCTAAAGTGGCGAAGGTTGGTTCTCCTATTGTAGTATCGTTCGATTCGTTGCTTTTGTGCAGCCATTCGAACGAGTGCGGCTTCTCATTTTTCATCCAATCATTCGAGGCTAGTATTCATAGCCTCGTGATTTGACTCTTCTGTTGTATGTCGAAACCTGGCATTGGGTTCCCCGACTTCAACTGGAATCAAGGCTTCGGAGGCATATACTAAGGAGAATGGGGTTGCCCCTGTACTGGACTTTGATATTGTTCGATATGCCCAAAGGACTTCGGGTAGAATTTCTCTCCATTTCCCCTTAGCGTCATTCAACCTTTTCTTTAGGTTTTGAATGATAGTCTTGTTCGTCGATTCGGCCTGTTCGTTCCCACTAGGGTGATACGGTGTTGATAACATCCCTTTTATTTTGTGGTCTTCGAGGAATTTCGTCACTTTGCTGCCGATAAATTATTTTCCATTGTCACACACTATTTCATTGGGTATCCCAAATAGACATACGATATGATCCCAGATGAAGTCTATAACCTCTTTCTCTCTCACTTTCTCGAACGCCTGTGCTTCAACCCATTTAGAGAAATAGTCAGTCATAAATAAAATGATCTTAGCTTTACCTGGGGTCGATGGCAGAGGGACGGCGATATCCATTCCCCATTTCATGAATGGACATGGGGATATGACTGAATGAAGTTGTTCTCCGGGCTGATGGATCATCGGTGCCAAACATTGACATTTATCACATTTTTGAACAAACTCCTTAGTGTCTTTTTCCATGCTATCCCAGTAGTATCCTGCTCTAATGATTTTGTGAATCAGTGATTTGGTGCCGGAGTGGTTCCCACAAGTGCTTTCATGGACCTCTCGTAGAATATAATCGGTCTCTCCTGGTCCTAAGCATACTGCCAATGGTCCATCGAATGTCCTTCTGTATAATATTCCGTCTTCATCCAATGTGAATCGAGCAGCTTTGGTTTGTAGGGCCCTCGACTCTTTAGGGTCCGATGGGAGCTTTTCATTCTTCAAGTATTCAATATATTTATTCCTCTAATCCCAGGTTAAGCTTGTAGAGTTTATCTCGGTATGACCTTCTTCGATCACGGATCTCGAGAGTTGAACGACAGTCCCCAAGCTGATCTCATCTTCCTCGACCGATGACCCCAAATTTTCAAGTGCATCAGCCTCACTGTTTTATTCTCGAGGTACATGCTACAAAGTCTATTCCTTGAAACGGTGCAAAGTTACCTGCAGTTTGTCCAAATACCTTTGCATTCTATCCTCTCGAACTTCGAATGTTTTGTTTACTTGGTTCACCACCAGTAAAGAGTCACACTTGGCTTTAATGACTTCTGCTCCCAAGCCTTTAGCTAGCTCGAGACCTACAATTATGGCCTCATACTCTGCCTCATTGTTAGTCAACCTAGAAGTTTTGATAGATTGCCTAATAGTGCTACCCGTGGGTGGCTTCGAAACGACGCCTAGCCCGGACCCCTTAACATTCGAAGCACCATCTATGAAGAGGGTCCATACCCCCAATGATGTACTCGATTTTAACAAGAGTTCCTTTTCAACTACGAATACGAGGGTTGGCGTGAAATAGGCCACGAAGTCTGCTAACATTTTGAGACTTGATGGCCGTCCGGGGTAGATATTCGATATCGTACCCTTTGAGTTCGACGGCCCATTTGGCCAATCGGCCTGATAGTTCGGGCTTGTGCAAAATATTACGAAGTGGGTAAGTGGTTAATACGCATATGGGGTGACATTGAAAGTATGGCCTTAATTTTCTAGAGACGCTTATCAGTGCAAGTGCTAATTTCTCCAAGTGTGGATATCTAGTTTTTGCTTCTCCTAAGGTTCGACTTACATAATAAACGGGAAATTGCGTACCTTGCTCTTTTCGAACTAGGACACCACTTACCATGATTTCTGATACTGCCAAGTACAAGTAAAGTTTCTCTTCTGCCTTTGGAGTGTGACGCAGTGGTGGGCTCGATAGGTATCACTTTAATTCCTCTAATGCATGTTGGTATTCCGGGGTCCAGGTAAAATTGTTCTTCTTTTTGAGTAGAGAGAAAACTCTGTAGATTCGATCCGATGACCTCGAAATGAATTGGCCTAAGGCAGCTATCCATCCAGTTAGCCTCTGCATGGCTTTTACACTGTCCACAACGGTGATGTCTTCGATGGCCTTGATTTTATCGGGATTGATATCGATCCCCTGATTCGATACCATGAAGCTAAGGAACTTGCCCGAACCGAGCTCGAAAGTACATTTCTCGGGGTTGAGCTTCATGTTGTATTTCCTTAAAATCTCAAACGTTTCCTGCAAATGAGCCAAATGATCCTCTACGCGCAGGGAATTAACTAGCATGTCATCAATATAAACTTCCATTGATTTACTTATTTGTTCTTCGAACATTTTATTTACTAGGTGTTGGTAAGTAGCTCCTGGATTTTTTAGCCCGAAAGGCATTACATTATAACAATATGTTCCATACTTGGTGATAAATAAAGTCTTTTCTCTATCCTTCGGGGTCATTTGGATTTGATTGTACCCGGAATAGGCATCGAGAAAAGTAAGGATCTCGTGGCTGGCCGTGGCATCGATCATGCGATCGATATTAGGCAGTGGAAAAGAATCTTTGGGGCACGCCTTGTTTAAATCCTTATAATCTACACACATTCTAAGTTTATTCCCTTTTTTAGGGATTACAACTACATTGGCTAACCATTCGGGATATTTCACCTCCCGAATGGACCTATTTTGAGAAGTTTAGTTACCTCATCCTTTATGAATGCGTGCTTTACCTCAAACTGGGGTCTTCTCTTTTGCTTCACCGGTTTGAACCCAGGGTCCAGGCTTAGCCGATGCGTCGCCTCCGGTGGGATCCCTGTCATGTCTAAATTGGACCAAGTAAAACGATCTATATTATCAATAAGAAATTGAATAAGCTTTTTCCTGAGTTCGGAGGTTAATCCCGTTCCTAGGTATACCTTTCGCTCGGGAAGGTACTCGATCAATATAACCTGTTCCATCTCTTCGACCGTTGATTTGGTAGCATCAGAATCTTCGGGAACAATAAAAGTTTGAGGGGTCAGAAAATCCTACTCTTCTTCTTCTATCTCCTGCTTCCCCGATTCGGTCGTGGCTGGTGGCTGTGATTGCTATTTGACTTCCTGTTTACCTTTGATGCTAGACCTTTCCGAGGTTGATTGTGTTGATATCGGTGTTACCTCATCGACCACAAACATTTCTTTTGCAGCGTACTGCTTCCCGTATACTATTTTTACACCGTCCGACATCGGGAATTTTATCATTTGGTGGAGAGTCAAAAGGACTGCCCTCATATTGTGGATCCAAGGCCTTCCTAGCAGGGCATAGTACCTCATGTCACACTCGATTACGTGGAACTTGGTATCTTGAATGTTTTCAGCCACGTTCACAGGTAGAATAATCTGCCCTTTAGTTGTTTCACTGGCCATATTAAAGCCGCTTAAGACCCGAGCTGCGGGCACAATTTGATTTTGTAGGCCGAGCTGCTACACGACCCGCGATCGGATGATATTCGTCGAGCTACCTGGATCCACTAAAACATGCTTAACTTGAACTTTATTTAATAAGATAGAAATTACCAGAGCATCATTGTGTGGCTGAGAAATGCCTTCCGCTTCTTCGTTGTTGAATGATAAAGTGCCTTTGGGCACATAATCTCGGGTTCGTTTTTCCCTAGTGATTGACACATTAGTGCATTTGAATATGGGTCCCTGTGGAATGTCGACCCCACCGACGATCATATGAATGACATGTTGGGGTTACTCCTGTTCATGTTTCCTGTTGGGTCCCTTTCTCTGAAATGATTCTTGGCTCGATCGCTGAGGAACCCTCGAAGGTGGACCTCATTGAATAGACGGGCTACCTCCTCCCTTAACTGCCTGCAATCCTCGGTCTTGTGACCATGTGTGCCATGATACTTGCACATCAAATTTGGGTTTCTTTGGGAAGGATTAGTTTGCATGGGTCTGGGCCACCTAGTATCTCTGATCCTTCCAATTGCCGATACAATGCCCGATGCATCGATGCTAAAGTTATATCCTGATAACCGAGGTGCCTCCGTGGGATCGGCATACTTGTCAAAACCACTTTTGCTCATTAGTCCCCGAGAATTCTGTCCTCGTTCACTTCTTCGATAGTTCCGGGCAGAATTGCATCCTGAACTATTGTTCCCTCGATCTGCGATATATGGTTGATATTGGTCTCTGGTCATCCTTGGATCCCTGTTGACGTACCTCTGGTTTTTAATTGCCGACCTGTTTTGATGTACTGAATCGGAAGGGGCTCCTAATTGGTCGTCCCAGACCCTGATCTTCGATTGATGTCGATTGCGCACATTTGCCCAAGTTATAGCTGGATACTTGATCAATCTGTTTTTAACTGACGTGATGCTATCGAACTCTGCTCGTTCAACCCTTGGGTGAAAGCTTGAACACAACAATCATCTGTGACCGGTGGAAACTCCATGCGTTCTATTTGAAATCGGGACACGAACTCCCTCAGCATTTCATTATCCCTTTGTCTTACCTTGAATAGGTCTGATTTCCTCGCTGCGACCTTTATGGTCCCGGCATGCGCCTTTACGAAAGAATATGCTAACATGGCAAATGAGTCGATGGAGTTTTATAGTAGGTTGTGATACCAAATCATTGCTCCCTTCGAAAGGGTCTCTCCGAATGTTTTTAACAGTAAAGATTCGATTTCATCATCTTCAAAATCGTTACCCTTGATGGCGCATGTATATGAAGTAACATGCTCGTTGGGATCGTTGGTCCTATTATATTTGGATATGTCTGGCATACGAAACTTCTTTGGAATAGGCTTCGGGGACGCACTTGGAGGAAATGAGTTTTGTACAACCTTCTTCGAATCCATCCCTTTCAAGATTGGCGGTGCCCCCGGTATCTGATCAACTCGAGAGTTGTATGTTTCCACTTTTTTATCATTTGATTCGATTCTCTTCTCCCCTGATTCAATTCTTTTGGTGAGCTCCTCGAGCATTTTCATTACCGCAGGATCAGTCCCCGATTTGTTACCATTCGACCTTTACGGTACTGGCTCGGTACGACGATTAATTTCCGGCTCGACCCTATCCGGAGCTCTATGTTGATTTTGTAACTGAGTAATAGCGGCTTGCTGAGCCTGAAGCTTGTCGAATATCACTCTGAGACTGACTCCTTCATCTCTTCCGCCGTGTGTTACTTGGCCACTAGATTGGCCTTCTCTGCGTACACTCCCATCGAGACTTGCGCCTAAGTCCGCATTTAGAGAAACGTGCAAACTGACATCGACTGAGTTGGAAACCGGTGCTCCCCCGAGATTAGCTTGTGGTACCTTGACTCCTGGAACAATCACATTTTCGTTTTCACCGTGGAATCTGAGGCCATTGTCACCGTGTGTGGATGCGTTTTGTGAGTTTGACATGTTTTAACTTGAAAGCAAAGATACTTGATAAGAACAAGCGTAAAATAGTGTGTTTTACCAGAATCAGTACTGAACAATCACTATTATCCTTAGCTCCATGGTGGGCGCCAAACTGTTTACCCTAAAAATTGAGTAACAATTAAACTTATATTATGATTTTAAGGATATGTAATTTAAACGAGCACCAATTGATAAACAACGAATTAAATAGATAAATTGGACAATAAAATAAATCAAATAGATCTGCAAACAATGCCTCGACCTCGATTTGAGATAGTCTCGAGGTTAGTTAATAAGAACAGTAGAGGATGGAACAAACAAGGATGAACAGTAAGTAAAAGAAAACAGCGTATGTGTATATTCTTATCAGTGAATAATAATTGTCCCCTTACAAGTGAATGAGATCAATCTTTATATAATAGAGGAATCCTAAATAAGGTACAACTCTAATAACGGAAGTAGATCCCATGATTGGCGATCTGTTCCGGAATTTTCGCCCTAATCTTCGACCGGTTACTGATATCTCGCCATTCCGTTATTACGCCTTACTCGAAGTCAGTCATGCTTGATTTCGATTATTGCTGGCCTCGATCTCAATGAGAACTTCGATCTCCAGGCGTGATGTTCTATATTTGAGCTCGTGCCCGATCTATTATGAAGTTACCCTCGAGGCAACTCCCCTGCCAACGAAATCAGGTATGCCTGATTTGGACCGTATACAAATTGTCCCCTTACAAGTGAATGGGATCCCTCTTTATATAATAGAGGAATCCTAAATAAGGTACAACTCTAATAACGGAAGTAGATCCCATGATTGGCACTATAACCGCTTTGATTTGATCTGTTCTGGGATTTTTGCCCTGATTTTCGACCGGTTACTGATATCTCGCCATTCCGTTTTTACGCCTTACTCGAAGTCAGTCATGCTTGATCTCGATTATTGCTGGCCTCGATCTCAATGAATACTTCGATCTCCAGGTGTGATATTCTATCTTCGAGCTCGAGCCCGATCTATTATGAGGTTACCCTCGGGTATGCCCGATTTCGACCGTGTACAATTTTGCACAATGAGATGAAGGGGCATATTTGTTTTGCGAAAAAGTAATTAATAATGATTTCGAGACCTTATGAAAAACATTAGAAGACAAGTTATTCTGTTGCCTATCGCCGAGATTTGGGGTCAACAGATGTTTCTCGCCATTGGACTTTGATCAGACAATTTCTATGACCTTTCAAAATCTGAAAACTTTTCGGATGAATGGGCGGAGTGTAGGGGTGTAAGGGTTC
The DNA here is from genome assembly GCA_000715115.1 of Nicotiana otophora. NCBI lineage: Eukaryota > Viridiplantae > Streptophyta > Magnoliopsida > Solanales > Solanaceae > Nicotiana > Nicotiana otophora. Next base: position 48,854 of record AWOL01S0005865.1, read on the forward strand.
ATCTGAATAATTTTGTTGAAAAAATATACTATATATAATATTAAAATTATTTTTTGATTTGTATATAGTAAATATTAAATCCTCTTTAATACAACCTCAAAATTTATTGTCGGTTTACTTTTTTATATTTTTAAAATATTTTAATAGAAGTTCTGACTTCAAGCTGCAATCAAACATTTAGTTACCACAGATTCCATTGTAGTGTTGTATATACCTGTTTCAAAAGCACGGTATTTATCATTCTATTCATTTTCCGCAATTTGGAAATGGTAAAGTGTGCTAACAGCTAGTATGAATTGTTGTTTCACGCCTTACTCACTGCAGGATAAAGATTACGGTGTATTTTTAATTAATATAGGAATGAACATTTCCATCCGTAGGAAATAGAGTCCACCCACATAAGGGTGCTCTTAGGGGCCACTAGGGCAAAGCCCAGTAATTTTAAGTAATTACTGTAACTGTCACGATGCAAAATCCACTATATGTCGTGATAACGTCTAACACCGCCGTCAGACAAGTCAACGGTGATTAATCAACTTAATTACTCATTTTATTAATTTCGAAATCATGAATCCCATTAAATAAGTAGTGCAAATCTAGTACTTGTAGAAAATCCGTGATGTTTATTTTCCAATTTCCGTATAAGATATAAATTGAAAGGTGAAATAATAATAATTGCATGAACTACAATAATGAACATCTAGTAGGAAACCCCCAAAGCCCGATATCACAAGTGCATGAGCATCTACTAAGGAGCACAATAATAATACAACATCTCTCTCGAGTACAAGTTAGACACGAGAATATAAGTGACTCTGATGGAGACTCTGTATGCTGCGGAATGTAACATGGAATGCAACTCACCGTAAAGTCCCCGCAACAGTCGCACCCTTGCGCCCAAAAGACCACCACAAACGCGCGCGCGCGCGCGCACACACACACACACACACATATATATACATGCACAATAAGTGCAGCAAGTGGAGCATGAGTACGTAAATCAGCACGCACCCAGTAAGTATCTGGTCTAACACCGGAGAAGTACTGACGAGGGGTCGATATCGATACTTACTAGTGGCCCAATAAATCAAATGCAGTAGGGAGTAAACAGATGTGAGGCAGAGTAAACAAATAAAATAAACAAAGGAAAAGGGCCAAAAATGCCCTTGAACTATTTGAAATAGCTCAAAAATGCCATTCGTTTGTTTTTGGTACCAAAAAAATCCTTGCCGTCTATTTTTTGGACCACAAATGCCCTTACACTATTAGTCATGTCATTGAAGGTGACATGGCAGTCCAACTAGGATAGATTTGCTTACATGGCCATCCACCTAAGCAATCCAACATGGCAAAAATAGTTTTCCGATTTTTAAAAAGAAATACAAAATCAACACTTATTCCGAAAAAAGTAAAAAATATTCTGGAAAAATAATTTTCTGAAAAAATAATTTTCGAAAAAAAATATTTTTTCGGATTTAAAAAATAAATAAATACAAAATCAACCCTTATTCCGAAAAAGTAGAAAACATTCTGGAAAAATAACGGTTTAATGGCATTTGGACCACAAAATCAACACTTTCTAGATTATTTATTTCAGAAATTTTTATTAAAATACAAAATCAACACTTATTATGAAAAAAGTAAAATAGTTCTGGAAAAAATATTCTTTCGGAAAATTATTTTTTCCATTTTGTTTTTTACTTTTTTCGGAATAAGTGTTGATTTTGTATTTTTTTTAAAAAATATTCGGAAAAATATTTTTTTCGAAAATTATTTTTTCGGATTAAGTGTTGATTTTGTATTTTAAAATAATTTTCGGAAAAAGAATTTTGCCATGTTGGATTGCTTAGGTGGATGGCCATGTCAGCAAATCTAACCCAGTTGGACTGCCATGTCACCTTCAATGATAAGACTAACGGTTTAAGGGCATTTGTGGTCCAAAGAATAGACGGCAAGAATATTTTTGGTACCAAACACAAACGAAAGGCATTTTTGAGCTATTTCAGATAGTTCAAGGGCATTTTTGTCCCTTTTCCGAATAAACAAGTATAAATACGTGGTACAATCCTCCTCTCAACAATAAACTCAAGCTCTCAATTAACAGTTACCTCCTCAACCAGAGTGTATATACAATGGACCTCACCAGATAGGTCGTCATAATTCAAATTAGAAAAAGCTCACAGATACACTGACTTCTTGTCAAATATTACGCACGATTCCACAAGAGTATTTTATAGAAATGCCGAGGCGTACGACCTGATCCCCTCATACTATGTGCACTGCCAAGGGTCGAACGACACGAACCATAGATGCATCAATTATACTGCCAAGGCGGACGACCCGTTCCCATGAGAGTGTGGTACATAATCCTGCCGAGGCGAATGGCCCGATCCCATTAGAATAAGAAACTTTAACGGGTCATTGTTCCCACTCACGAATAGACGTGTGAGTTATAAATTTTAAGGAAAACTTTTCGATGAAAACGCATAGCGCGGGAGAAATTCGTAAGAGGAGCACAATTATTCCGCGGCAAATCATGAAGCTCGTCAAATCTCTACAATAGCAAGTCTAGTCTCAAGTCGTAACGTAAAATAAAGGAATTTAATAGGAAAGGGACAACTCAAATAGTACAGTTATAACATGGCATAAACCTTAGTCTACCCGGACATAACAGTTTTTAGCTACGTTCAGACTCTCGTCACCTAGTGCGTACGTAACTCACGCAAAGAGTAGTATATATCAAATACATCACCTAGGGGTAGTTTCTCCCTCCGAGGGTTAGACATGAGACTTACCTCGCTCTGGAATTTCATAACCGGTTCCAAAACCTCTCTAATGCCTTAAACCGATGCCTGCAGATTCAAAACTAGTCAAACAATGTGCAAACCAATAAAGATATACTCTAATACCCATAATTAATCAATTTATAACAATTCCCAACTCCACTTGAAAAGTCAATAAAATCAATCCCCGGGCACACTTGCCCGGATTTCGAAATATTTTGAAGATAAACTTTATCCCATAATATTATGAATTCAAATATATGATTTATTTCAAATTCCATGTCCAATTTCGTGGTCAAAATCTAAAAATACCAAATTCTAGGCTTTCTACCAAAATCTCACAATTTCTATTAATTTTTATGTTTAAATTCTTATAGAATCCATGTATTTAACTTACAATAGGTGGGAATAACTTACCTTGCCGTAGATGATGAAAATATCCCCTTGAAGCTCTCCAAAAATCGCCTAAACCAAGAGACAAATGAGTGAAATGAGGAAAATCCCGATTTTTAAACAATCTGCCTAGTCGATTTTCTGCACCTGCGGAACTCCTTGCGCTTCTGCGGAAGCTACCTCGCAGATGCGGCTTCCCTAAGGTGCCAGCTTTTTCTGCTTCTGCGGACATTCAAATCGCAGATGCGCATCTGCTTCTGCGAAAATCACCCGCATCTGCGGACTCCCCAGCTCGAGCAGCACTCCACACCTGCGCTCTTCCAGTCCTAGACCACTTTTGCTTCTGTGCTCCTCCGCCCGCATCTTGCGCCCACAAGTGCGGTAAATTCCTCGCACCTGGGAATCCAACCAGCCTTAATCCCGACCGCTTCTGCGACCCCTGGGCCGCTTCTGCGGTCTCGCACCTGCGGCCATAACCTTACAGGTGCGATCATACCAGAAGCCTTAAGCTTCAGCAATTCCTCCAAGTCCAAACTCGATCCGATTCGCACTCGAGGCCCCCGAGACTCAGTCCAAACATACCGACACATCTCAAAATATGATACAGACTTAGTAGAAACCTCAAATCACATCGAACAACATCAAAATTACAAATTGACGGCCAAAACTTTTCTTCCAGACTTTAAACTTCGCCAAACGCGTCCGAATTACACTTAAACATCCCGGAATGACGCCAAACTTTATGTGCAAGTCACAAATCACTATACGAATCTATCCCAAGGCTCAGAACTCCAAGCGGACATCGATAACATCAAAATCCACTTCAAACCAAACTTATGAAATTCTAGAACTTCTAAAATGCCAACTTCCCATAATAGGCACCGAAATACTCCCGGACCACCCGATACTCAACCCGAACACACGCCCAAGTCCGAAATGATCATACAAACCTATTGGAACCTTTAAATCTCAATTCCGAGGTCGTTTACTCAAAATTCAAACCTTGGTCAACTCTTCCAACTTAAAGCTTCCGAAATTAGAATTTGTCTTCCGAATTAACTCCGAACTTCCCGAAATTCAATTCCGACCACATGTATAAGTCATAAAACATGAAGTGAAGCTACTCAAGCCTCAAACAACCGAGCGACACGCTAGAGCTCAAAACAACCAGTTGGGTCATTACATTCTCCCTCACTTAAACATAGGTTCGTCCTCGAACATGCAAAGGATCGTTCCAGAGTTGTCCAAAATCACTGTTTAACACCTTGTGCACCTGCCCGTACCACCACAACCCATGTGAGAACCTTAGCTCGAGCCAGGATGAAGATCCTCCTTTTTATTTAGTCAACAAGCCTTAGAACCACATTCCAACATCCGAAATTCTCTACGAGACCGAATGCTAGTGTACGAACACCATATCAATCACTACACACTGTACCAAAACATGATCATGCACCTATGCTGATATCACATCATGCACCGAATAAGTCGTTTGCCCATAATAGCATCCTCCGACCACAATAGTTGAAATTTCACAAATCTAATGCCCGCAATACACCTCGTAACACATATAAGCCATGTTCCAACTCTCGCAATACTGCCACGACAAAAAAGATACGTAGAAGCTCATTACCACCTGCCGAATGAATAATTCACTGAATTTCTCTTCTTGACAAGAACTATTACCTCATTCCGAACTAAATAACGATATTTTCTCTTTAACATACCCTACATAACTCCGATCGCACTGAGTTCAGGTCCAATAATATCGTCTCACCCAGTACAAGCTGCTCTGACAATAAGCCACCTCAAACACTGACCAAGATCTCATATGACGCCATCAATGTGTCGACAAGCCACAACTTGAATATGACAGATAAAAAGGAACGAACTCTGGGAAAGAACTACCCAGCCCGTGTAATGAATAAAACGGTCGAACATATGCTATGAACCCTTCTCATAGAATGGGAAACAAAATACACAAGAATAGATATAGGGAACCGTAATCATCATCTCACTATTGCGGCGTGCAACCCGATCCATACATGATACCATTGCGGCTTGCAACCCGATCCAAATAACATACCCGTGGCGGCATGGAACCCGATCCATACATAATAATAAATAAGAAAATACCCAGCAAGACAAAATGCTTATACCTACGAAATACCGAATATCGACCACAAGAACGCCATGTGCAAAATACAACCCTGGGGGGACGGATAGCGCCATACGCTACAAAACCCAAGCACAACTAAGGTGCGATAAATGAACTGCATCTCGAGAGACATCCTGCTCATATAACACCACAAGCTATACAAGATCACAACACATGTGCGAATAATCAATAATCAAGTTGTCTCATAACCCACGTGGCACAATAGAGTATTACATAGAATAGTTGATGACGGGAATAACATCCAACGCCCGAAGAATCCTCCGCAAGCAATGCTATGCCGAACGAACACATCCGACATGATGTAGAGCACACATTACATTAGACCTACCAACGTACCCCAAGCAAATTCCGATCATCCCATATTGGGCCAACAGCCTTTCAAGGATCCACTATGGCCCTATTCACGACACACACGAGCAGCCGTTCAACCCGGAACAAACTCCCACAGTCCACAACCAAATGACTAGAGCACCTTTCAAGCATAAATTCTCATATTAGCGATAGTACCAGAATCTCCATACTTGGTTTCAATCCTTAACAATTAAGTGACTAACATGTAACACTTATACAAATCTCCCCGTGGGATAAGCTCCTACGACCTTCTACACCAGGTAGCCAAGTCTGCACATCCATACCACCAACCGTACTAATTCTGTAAAGCAAATCAAGAATCCTCAAATCAATACACAAAGCCTCTTATACAGGACACCGTCCTCAGGTGACACTAAAGAAAATGCAAGCTTACTCTGAACATCTGAATTCTTCCCTGCTCATCCGAGCTCGCGACATTCTTGTCAACACCGAACTGCAACCTTGATCCTCAACTTCCAATTACCATGCCGCTCACTGCACCTATCCCTCCGCTACGCGAGAGTACAAGAATTCATCATACCCATGAACAACTAGTAGAATAAACACTTCATTAGCTAGAAACCTTTCACTTAACTCATTTCAGAAGACCATTGTAACACGCAACTAAATTTCCATAACCGCAGAAAATACAAACCTCGAGTCATGGTCTAAACCGTCATAACTCTTCCGGGATCCATTTACACATAACAAGGCCATTAGAATCAAATACCTCCCAAATCAATCAAATTATGGTGGTTGTCAAGCCCACATATACAACCACCAACCACCTGTATAACTTAACACGCCGAAGGAACTGATCATTGTCACACTCATGCTAATTTAAACCATTACCAACCGACCCAACTTCTTCCAATTTACTCTTGACCTGCCTTAGAAATAATAATAGCTCCATTCAAAAACATAACAGAACTCGATCAACACTCATCCCGAGTGACCCAAATCACGAGATCATAGTGTCTCAATACCCACTGCAAAACTCGATCCTTAACAACACAACTGACCCAAAATCTTTAGACATCGCGCTTACATCCTTGAACCCATTAGAACCACTATTGGGAGTCACACAATCTGACCTGGTCCCGAGAATAATCAAACTCCAACGTTCTGTTAGCACATGAACACTCCCAAAGAAGCAACTTGATGAATTCTTTTCCTCACACATCACATCCACAAGAAGCATAAACTCCGAGTCTTCCCAAAACCTGCACATGAATCGATAAGGCAAAATATAGCACATATTCATCATGTTCTTTACTTGAATTACCCCTGACGTTTTCCTTTCTTAGTCATAATTAATCCACTAATGCACCGATAACCAGAAACCGCACAAGTATACAACCACGCGATCTAATCGTAGGCAGTGGGCTCCCGCACTTAGCTTTAAGCTACAATCACATAAATCTAGAGCCTACAAAGATTCCTCCTTCTCCATTACCATGATCTCGCTCCGTTAACCCACCACATTTCTCGAAATCTCTTGTTAAACTCGTCATGAACATTCTGAATTATCAGCCACAATATATTCAACCTTATGCCGAGTAGTAAGTAGAACTCTTCGTAGAAACTTCATCAAAATCACACAACTGCTAACCTGCCCACATGAGATAGCCCACCTTTGGAATCCCATGCCGACTACTTCCAACGGCGCCACACTGGGTACCACTACTATGAAATCAGTAAACCAACATGAGGCCACGCTCGTCCACCGGCTGTACAAGTCTGTTCATTCCCTATTGACATCAACTGAAAGTCCAACAATACCTTCCAAACTCGAAGTCACGCTGCATCCCAAAAACGATAATTAAACTCTTCATTTCAAGCATACTCATCTCTGCCATATTCAATCTTCCTCAGCACAATATCCACCATCCCAAATAAAAATCTGTAGACCTAGTCACTTTCTACCATGATTCCCTCCTTTAAGCAACTTCTCGACCTCTGTTGTTCATACTTGACCTGCTAGCAATTCAATCACCATGAGACACCTCCCATCATGACCTTCCTAATCCTTCACTACCCCAGTACCGCCTCAAATCAAAATCCATCTTTGTAGCACCCGAACTAATAAATATCTACCAACTCTAAACCTCGTCACAGATCATCTTTCTCGAGGCATCAACATTAGAAGCACCGATTCGATTCTGAAACTGCTACACACCTCCATCTCTGACAACCGCTTCTTAGGCACCATTTCACAACACCCTGCCCCAAAGGCAAATCAAAGAAGGCCACAACACCGGCAAGCCTTAATGTGTTCAACAAGGACGATGACACCACATCACAAATGAGAATTCCACCATGCTCGATAGTATCAAGTCTCGTTATTGCATCAACCAAAGACCGAACACCCATAGTCAGATTGCCTTTCCTCCGATGGAATTAAATGCTGAACCTCTAAACCATGAACTGAGAAATCCTCCTTTCGAGTCATTCACTGCCTCGACACGTAAACAAGCACCCTACACTTACATCAACACTTTGCGATAACAATGCATGAACATCATAACAATCTGTGCATAGCCTCATAACCATAGAAAATACAGATACTGAGCTGAAACGACATAACATCCATCCGCTAGGCGACTAAAATAGCCTGCCCGAATGCGCATGAAACAATATCCTACACCATGATTGTAGTACCACTACAACTCCTCGGTGCCCAATTGTTAACTAGCGCTCCACGCCGCGTAAGATTGAGTAGGAAGGAAATGAAGGCATAAGCTTGAATGGGATCAAATCACACGATGATGAATCAAGAAGAGAAGTGATCCTAACAGCCTTGTAGCCTCTTGAAGATAAGTACAAACGTCTCCGTACCGCCGCAAGACTCTACTAGACTTACTCATGACTCGTGAGACCTAAGTGAAGCCAACGTTCTGATACCAAGCTGTCATGACCCAAAATCCACTATCGTGATGGCGCCTAACGTCGCCGTCAGGCAAGCCAACAATGATTAATCAACTTAATTACTCATTTTATTATTTTCGAATTCATGAATCCCATTAAATAAGTAGTGTAGAATCTAGTACTCGTAGAAAACCCATGATTTTTATTTTTCAATTTCCGTATAAGATATAAATTACAAGGTGAAATGATAATAATTGCGTGTACTATAATAATGAACATCTAGTAGGAAATCCCCAAAACCCAGTATCACAAGTGCATGAGCATCTATCAAGGAGTACAATAATAATACATCATCTCTCTGGAATACAAGTTAGACAGGAGAATATAAGTGACTCTGATGGAGACTTTTTATGCTGCAGAATATAACATGGAATACAGTTCACCGTAATGTCCCTGCGCCCTTGCGCCCAAAAGACCACCACACACACACACACACACACACACACACACACACACACACACACATATATATATATATATATATATAAAATATACTTTCACAATAAGTACAGCAAGTGTATCATGAGTACGTAAATTAACACGTACCTAGTAAGTATCTAGCCTAACCCCGGAGAAGTAGTGATGAAGGGTCGACATCGACACTTACTAGTGGCCCAAGAAATCAAATGCAGTAGGGAGTAAACAGATGTGAGGTAGAGTAAACAAATGAAATAAACAAGTATAAATACGTGGTACAATCCTCCTCCCAACAATAAACTCAAGCTCTCAATTAGCAGTTACCTCCTCAACTGGAGTGTATATATAATGGACCTCACCAGATAGGTCGTCATAATACAAATCAGGAAAAAGTCACAGATGCACTGGCTTCTTGTCAAATATTACGCACGATTCCATTAGAGTAGTTTATAGGAATGCCAAGGTGAACGACCCGCTCCCATGAGAGTGTGGTACATAATACTACCGAGGCGAACAACCTGATCCTATTAGAATAAGAAATTTTAACGGGTCATTGACCCCACTCACGAATAGATGTGTGAGTTATCAATTTTAAGGAAAACCTTTCGATGAAAACGCATAGCGCGGGAGAAATTCGTAAGAGGAGCACAATTATTCTGCGGCTAATCATGAAGCTCGTCAAATCGCTACAATAACAAGTCTAGTATCAAGTCCTAATGTAAAATAAAGGAATTTAATAGGCAAGGGACAACTCAAATAGTACAGTTATAGCATGGCGGAAACCTAAGTCTACCCGAGCATAACATGAATTTAGCTACGGACGGAATCTCGTCACCTCGTGCGTACATAGCTCCCGCAACAAGTAGTACATATCAAATACATCACATAGGGGTAGTTTACCCCTCACAGGGTTAGACATGAGACTTACCTCACTTCGAAGTTCCATGACCGGTTCTAAAACCTCTCTAACGCCTCAAACTGATGCCCACCGATCCAAACCTAGTCAAACAATGTGCAAATCAGTAGATATATACTCTAATACCTATAATTAATCAATTTATAACAATTCCCAACTTCACTTGAAAAGTCAATAAAATCAATCCTCGGGCCCACGTGCCCAGATTCCGAAATTGTTTGAAGATAAAATTTACCCATAACATTACGAACTCAAATATATGATTTATTGCATATTCCATGTCCAATTTCGTGGTCAAAATTCAAAAATACCAAATTCTAGGTTTTCTACCAAAATTCCAAAATTTCTACTAATTTTCATGTTTAAATCCTTATAGAATCCATGTATTTAACTTACAATAGGTTGGAATAACTTATCTTTTCATAGATGATGAAAATCTCCTCTTGAAGCTCTCCAAAAATCCCCCAAACCAAGAGAGAAATGAGCAAAATCCCAATTTTTAAACAATCTGCATAGTTGATTTTCCGCACCTGCGAAACTCCTTGCGCTTCTGCGGAAGCTACCTAACAGATGCGGCTTCTCCCAAGGTGCCAATTTTTTTCGTTTCCGCGGACATTCAAATTGCAGATGCGCATCCTCTTCTGTGGAAATCACCCACATCTGCGGATTCCCCAGCTCGAACAACACTCCGCACCTGCACGCCCATAACCGCACATGGGGCTTCGCAGGTGCGCTACAACACCCGCACCTGCGCTCTTCCAATCCCAGACCACTTCTGCTTCTGCGCTTCTTTGCCCGCATCTGCGAGCCTGCAGGTGCGATAAATTCCTCGCACCCGCGGCCATAACCTCGCAGGTGCGATCACACCAGAAGCCTTAAGTTTTAGCAATTCCTCCAACTCCAAACTCGATCCGATTCGCACTCGAGGCCCCCGGGACCCCGTCCAAACATACCGACACATCTCAAAACAGGATGCAGACTTAGTCGAAACCTCAAATCACGTCAAACAATATCAAAATTATAAATGACGGCCAAAACTTTTCTTCCAACCTTCAAACTTCGCCGAATGCGTCCGAATTACACTTAAGCATCTCGGAATGACGCCAAACTTTATGTGCAAGTCACAAATCACTATACGAATCTATCCCAAGGCTCAGAACTCCAACCGGACATCGATAACATCAAAATCCACTTCAAACCAAACTTATGAAATTCTAGAACTTCCAAAATGCCAACTTCCCATAATAGGCACCGAAATGCTCCCAGACCACCCGATACTCAACCCGAACACACGCCCAAGTATGAATGATCATACGAACCTATTGGAACCTTTAAATCTTGATTCCGAGGTTGTTTACTCAAAAGTCAAACCTTGGTCAACTCTTCCAACTTAAAGCTTCCGAAATTAGAATTTTTCTTCCGAATTAACTCCGAACTTCCCGAAATTCAATTCCGACCACGTGTATAAGTCATAAAACATGAAGTGAAGCTACTCAAGGCCTCCACCGAGCGACGCGCTAGAGCTCAAAATGACCGGTCGGATCGTTACAATAACCCTACCTATCCCTATATAAGTACATATGCGGTGTACTTCCAAGAACACTGAATACGCAATATTTTCCTACGCTTAATCTTCTCCTAAAATCAAAGTAGGGTTTAGACTGAGGCTTAGGGGGTTGATCCAATACACTGTGACAACCATCACCGACCAGTAATTCGAGTCGCGGTTCATCCCTATTCCGCTTTCTCTACAAAGAACAAGTAAGTTCTCTGTTTATAATTTACGCGATATCTAATATGTTTAGATTATCGCGTTCCTTCACCAACAATACTTTATTAGTTTTTTAAAAGTGAAATTCTTTTTTTCCTTTTCTCTTTTTCCCTTTCCATTTTCTAATACAGGAAAAAGGAAAAGACCCTTTCTTTTGGGGCGGTAAACACACTAACCTATAAAAAGGTAATTTCACTAAAATAGATGTTATCTGTTGAACTAGAAAAGTAGAGATATGCTATCTACTTCTAGTGTGATAATAGTATGTGGGGTTTTCATCTTTTTCATACAAACACATGCTACGGTAATGAAGGGTGGGTTTCTTTAGTGAATGTTTCATACATGGTGGTTGATCAACAATCTCTGTTACATCTATTTTCTAATATTAAAAAGGGATGAGTTATATTTTCAAGTCCTACTCAATCGAGCAAAGATTCTTATTCTATATATTTCACAAATAACCCCCACCCCCACACTTTTCCTTCCACACCTTTTCTTTTCTCTCTACTTTTCCATATTTAACACTTTTCACCCCACATGCATCTCATCAAGACGACTTTTATAATTTGGAAACTTACTAACTTCTATGAATTGACAAAATATGTTGCAAAAACAACCCTCGTCAATAAAAGATATGGTACAGTTGTTCATCACCATTAATATTCACTTTAAATGTCTTAATTGAATTGAATATGAAATTTAAAAACATAAATAAAACTTTTGAATATTATGATCTTAATATAAAAATGTACATAATATACCAAAAATAACTTTTAAATTTCTTGTGGTTTAAATATGCATGTAATGTCATGAAGGGTAAATGAGAACGTTTGAAATTAAAAAGTTACTAAATGTAAGAAGATTGTTATAAATATCATTAATTATGTATGTCCATTCATTATGGAATTACTTGGAGAGCAAGCTAAATACTTAGAGGCCAATGTAACTATAGGAACTAGCCTAGTTACTATGAGACTATCTAGTTAGAATTAAATTATTAGTTGGGGACCAAGTTCATTTCTTTCTATAGACAGGAGGTTCCCTTACCATTTGTATGAGATCAAGAAAAGTTTATGTAACGACCTGACTGGTCGTTTTGAGTACTAACTTTCCTTTCTGTGTTCGGAGCCTTTTCATAGCTCTATTTGATGATCTATGACTTGCATGTGTGGTCTATGTTGATTTTCAAAAAAAAGAAATGAAATGTGAAGTTTTAAAGAAAATAGGATTTTTAAATTTAAGAATGAGTAGAGTTGACCACGGTCAACGTTTTTGGTAAACAAACTCAGATTGGTATTTTGATGATTCTGGTAGGTTCGTATGATGATTTTTGACTTGTATGTATGTTTTGTTGGGGTTCCGGGTGACCCGAGCGCATTTCGGCATATTATATGAAAAATTAGAAAATTAAGTTTCAAAGTTGAAAATTTTGAGTTTTGGTAATCGATTCTTGATATTTGATGTTATATTGATGATTTGAGGTAGAGAGCGAGTTTGTATGATGTTATTATACTTCAATGAATGTTCGGATTGGAGCCCAATGGGCTCAGGTGAGTTTTGGATGCTTAGCTGACTGATTCTTTTGGCTTAAAAGGATTTCTGGTGCAACTGACTTGCAGGTCTTGCATTTGCAAAGACCTCTTCACAAATGCGAGTTTCGCATTTGCGATGCTAGGCTCGCATTTGAGATGGGGGGCTGGTCTGGGATAGCTTCAGTTTTGCGAAGCTAATATCGCATTTGCATAGGAGGAAGACTTCGCATTTGCGATGGTCCAGTCGCATTTGCGACTTTGGAGGGCTGCTTTGCATTTGTGATGAAGTAGTCGCATTTGCGGAGGTTCCTTGGGTCGCAATTGCGATCATTTTGTCGCATTTGCGACATATACATGGCTCTGCTCGCTTTTGTGAACAGTGGTTCCCAATTGCGAATAAGAGTTCGCAATTGCTATATTTGCAACTGGGTAAAATTTGAGAATTTCGGGACTTAGCTCATTTTACACCATTTTCAACCTTAGACTCCATAGAGGCAATTTTGGAAGAGCAATTTCTTCCCAAATTCATTGGTAAGCAACTTTAACTAATTTCAATCAATTTTAATTACTTTTTTATGAATTTTAATATCAAATCTATGAATTTTAAAGTAGAAATTGGGGATACTGGATAGAATTTAGTAATTTTATAAAATTGAGATTTAAACCTCAAATTGAGGTTGAATTTTGAAATAAATCATATATACGGGTTCGGGGGTGAATGGGTAATCGAAATTTGGTCTGAATCTCAGATTTCGACCATGTGGGCCTGGGTTGAGCCTTAGGATTTATGATCGAGTGAGTGTTTGCTCGAACTCGAGTTAATGTAGCCCTTAGGATTTATGGTCGAGTGAGCGTTTGTTTGAACTCGAGTTAATGTATCCCTTAAGTTTATTGGACGAGTGAGTGTTTGCTCAAACCCGAAATAAGAGTGGCCCTTAGTTTTAATGGTCGAGCGAGTGTTTGCTCGAACTTGAGTTAATGTAGCCCTTAGGCTTAATGGTCGAGTGAGTGTTTGCTCGAACCCGAACTAATGTAGCCCTTAGGCTTTATGGTCGAGTGAGTGTTTGCTCGAACTCGAATTAAGAATTGCCCTTAGGCTTAATGGTCGAGTGAGTGTTTGCTCGAACCGAAATAAGAGTAGCCCTTAGGATTAATGGTCTAGTGAGTGTTTGCTCGAACCCGAACTTATGTAGCCCTTAGTCTTAATGGTTGAATGAGTGTTTGCTCTAACCCAAAATAAGAGTAGCCCTTTGGCTTAACAGTCGAGTGAGTGTTTATTCGAACACAAAATAAGAATATCTCTTAGGCTTAATGATCGAGTGAGAGTTTTCTAGAACTAGAAGAAAGGGTAGCCCTTAGGCTTAATGGTCGAGTGAGTGTTTGCTCGACCTCAAATTGAGATTATCCCTTAGGCTTAATGGTCGAGTGAGTGTTTGCTCGAACCAAAATAAGAGTAGCCCTTAGGATTAATGGTCGAGTGAATGTTTGCTCGAACTCGAAATAAGAGTAGCCCTTAGACTTAATGATCGAGTGAGTGTTTGCTCGAACCCGAAAGAAGAGTGGCCCTTAGGCTTAATGGTCGAGTGAGTGTTTGCTCGAACTCTAGTTAATGTAGCCCTTAGGCTTAATGGTCGAGTGAGTGTTTACTCGAACCCGAAATAAGAGTATCCCTTTGGCTTAACGGTCGAGTGAGTTTTTGCTCAAACTCAAAATAAAATTAGCCCTTAGGCTTAATGATCGAGTGAGTGTCAATTATGATCAAAATTGAACCTTTTTCATTCGTGGGTGGTTTCTAAAGCTTGTTTTGAATTCTTTGAATGATATTTGGATAGATTCGATTGGTTTGGAGACTTGTTCTAAAGAAAAGGCTGTGGTTGATTGTTGAGTGTGTTCCGAAATGAGGTAAGTGTTTTGCTTAACTTTGTTGGAAATATTTTTCCAACTAAATGATATTGTTTGCTACATACGAGGTTGATGTATATATGGGTTGACGAGCGTATATGCATGTGTGAGGGTTTCCATTCTCGGGAGGAAAAATTATATACTTCTTTGTGCCTTTGTTGAACTTGATGATTTCTTAACTTATGCTTCATTTAATTCGATGACTAATAAACTAAATTAACTGTGTTAGAAATCATTAGAATATATGACATCTTATAAAGGATTTAATGTGCTATTTTTGAGATTCGTTTGCATATTTAACTTGATCGTAGTATCACAAACCTATATGTATACCTGTTATTGTCATGTCACTTGAGCTTCTTTATCCGTAATGATAGATGATGTTTGGGTTCTTAGGGCTATATTTGGCATGATGGGTATTTTCGTGCGGTGTGGAATAAGATTGGCCAGTTAGTTGTTACCGTGTGAGAAGAATGGGAGTTGGATTCTCGTTATGATTATTCGATCGTTAAACAAATGCATGCTTTCTACCTTTGTTTCTATAAATGTTTGTTGTTTTGTATGTTACTTTCCCGTTTGTGTTCCTTATATAGTTACCTCTGTGTTTTTCATTTGGCCCGTTACAGTTATAGCTATGATTTTACCTTGTCTGTTACTGTTACTCCTACGGTTTTACTTGATTTACTTCTGCTACATATCCTCTTCGAATTCATGCCTTTACTTGTTATTAGCCCATACATATTACATGCCTCTGTTTGTTACGTGATTTGCTTATTAGATGTCTTGACCTATTATATGCCTTCACTTACTACGTGCCTTCCCTTGTTATATGCCTTTACTTGATTCATTCCTCCACTTGTTACATGATTTCACTTATTACCCACCTCTACTTGATACCTGTATTTACATGTTCTACACTTCTTTGCTTAGCCGGGTTGGGTGACTTTTAGACTGGTTCTGTGTTATGCTTTGTGGAAGCTTTGTCTTTATATGTGGGAGACTAGCTCTGGGATGTTGTATTGTTCATCTTACTTGGTTTGAATTTGTATTCCCTAGTTAAATTTCATGTGTTCGTTTCTTGGTCTTACGTTGTGAACTTTCCCTTGCTTGGTCGTTGTTGAACGATTTTATATGGACTATATATATATATGCTGAAATAATGATAATTGATATTGGGATAAAGTTGCACGCCACAATAGCGTTAATCGAGATTGAGATCGGGTTGCACGCTGCAATGGTATTTGTTAGTGATGTTTGGTTATGATCCTTGCACGTACTTAATGATTAATGTTTCCTTCGTAGAAATGGTTATGAGGTAATGTATTGTTTGCCATTCTGCTAACTTGCTCCATAACTCTCCAGTTGATGCTCGTACAATTATTTGACATATCTCTTGCCTAATTTTTCTTACTTATTATCTGCACATATACATAGTAAGTGAGTATCGTTAACTTAAAACCTCGTCACTACTTCACCGAGGTTAGTCAAGATACTTACTAAGTACACGAGGTCGGTTATACTCATACTACACTTATGTACCTTGCGAGTAGATCTTGGTGCTTCATAGCTGTAGAATATGAAGCCTTGTGTTGAAGATGTACCCGCATTCTAGATTCAATCTACCTCTTGTTCATGGTAGTTAGGATTTATGTTTTGTTTACTTAAACTTCAAACATATATTATATTTATTCTTCATATAGATTTTGTAAATCTAAATCATAGTGGCTCATGATTTGTACTACCGGTCCTTGGGGTAGTTGTATCAAATTTGGTTGTGGTTTCGATTATATATATATTATCGATTTCTCAGGTTTATTTGTAACTTATATTGTTTGGATTAACTAGCGGGTTGGGTTAGGTACCATCACGACTAAGTAGATTTTGGGTCGTGATAAGTTTGTATCAGAGCACTAGGTTCATAGGTTATACGAGTCATGAACAAGTGTCTAGTAGAACCTTGTGGATCGGTATGATGACATCCATACCTATCTTTGAGAGGCTACAGGGCATATAGGAAACTTTCTTTTTTTCTTTCCTTATCGTGCGACTTTGTTTCAGCTTGAAACCTTCAACTTTGATTCTACCTATTCGTCTGTATGTGGTGTGGAGTACCAAGTATAATTGTGCACCAACAGCTTCTGATGTTACGGATGGGCTGCGAAGGGCTGTGGATGCTTGATTACCATCACGATGTGTTGTCCAGGCTTAGATGCTAATCTGATTAGTAGATCTCTCGATTGTTCATTTTGCGAAAGAAGATGGTCTTATATCTTGTCGATGAGTGTAGAATCAGGAGGATTAATCGGTTTCCTAGTGGTTGTGACTGTGGTGGGGTCATAGGAAGGTGTTGATTTGAGTCTAGCCAGTGGGTAATCTCACGCGTGAAGATTTGAGATCATGTGATTTGTATGAGGCTTCTATTCAGTGGGGTGCTTATCTTATCATTGAGGAGCATTTGAGGAAGTTGGTTTGACTGTCACAAGGATGGGTATGCACTTGGCAGAGTCTTTGGAGTGTTTTATGACTAGAGTTACATAAGTTTATGAAGCATTCAACTGAGTGACAATGCGAGAAAGGAAGGGTACTGTAGGTTACAAGTGATGTATTCTATGGCTTGGAGCCAAGTGTGTGTGTGTGTGTGTGTGGGGG
>AWOL01S0005865.1:69190-88409 GCA_000715115.1 Nicotiana otophora
GGGGGGGGGGGGGTCGCTATCAACGATCGGATTTCATGGTCATGCGTATATTAGCTCTTGGACTAGGATGTTCTCGTGGATTGGTTATGACTTGAGAAAGATTTCATCAAGGACAATTTTGAGCGAGGGATTAGTTGGATGTATGATGTACTACACCTTTATGGGAATATATAGGTCTTGGGATGATTCAGATTTGATATTCGTTATGGATATAATGTGCAAGAAAAAGAAATCGCTTGGTTGCTTCTTTTGGTTATTCATATGCTGGTGAAGTGCGGGTTATTCAGTGCGTATTGGCTGTCTAATGGAGATTAGAGTAAGGTGGATGACTATCGAGAATGTTCGGATGAGTTCAAGATTCACATGTGGTATTTAAGGATTTTCAGATTTGTGTATGACTATGGCTTGAGGCCGGTAGTGGATGGTGTTTGGATCTATAGTACTTTTATATCAATTTGGACTCTACATGGCAGTATTATAGAGATGCAAGAAATGACTCCAGATTCGTAGAAGGTCCCTTCAGAGCGAGCATTTCAGATTGAGTTATTTTTGGGTTTGGCAGTCTGCATAAATCGGTTGAGTAAGGGGAAAATCAATTCTGATGACTTGATTATGTGTTAATGGGTTTTGATGAATTTCGATGGTTATGGCAATGGTTCGGGGTTGATGTCTTCTACGATTTTAAGGTGTGTTGCGTGTGGTGATGTCCTCCCGGATTGACTTAAATAGAAGGTTCCCAGTTGATGAGGTATTCAACCTGCTTTGTGATTCAGAGTTGATTATGAGATTTTCGTATTTTCACGAGTTAGCATGATAGCGACGGTGCGCCGTGTAGGATTGAAAGTTATGAGTACAAGGTTGCGATATAGTTTCGAAGGGAAGGTCATGAGTTTTAGAAGGCATGGACAATTTCATATGTTTAAGAGAATGCTGGCACTATTGGATATCGCCTGAGAAAAGTATATTTTAGGAGGCGCATTGTGTTTTGACTTGTAGATGCTTGACTAGTGTTACGTGGTGCAAAAGATTTACGTGAGTATTTTTCGTAAGGTGATGGTGTATGAGTGATGTATCAGCCATTTGAGTAGTGGAGTTAGGATCGGATATGGAGATTCCGATATTCATGAGGTTTAGAGACTAGATGTTTTCGTAGGCAGACTATTCCTTGGCTACGTACTGTAAAGATATGCTAAGAATTGGATAGCTAAGGGTATGTGGTATGGACATGTTGCTATGGACTCTTGGAAGGTTATATACATGTTTGGGAATGATCAGAATTGGTTTGGGGGCTATTTGTAGGCCTAATGAGAATGTGTGTTCTATATCATATCGGGTTTGCTTACTCTTATGCAACCGTTACCGTAGGTATATCATCGGTCATAATGGATGTTATTCGTGCCCTGGACTATATAGTGTGTTTCTCTCTTATGCTATGATGGGTTATGGGGCTACTTGATTATTCGCATATATGTTGTAATCCCGTTTAGGCCTTGTGGCGATATATGGACGAGATATCTCTCGTGATGTTGATTTGCTTATTACACCTTAGTTGTGCTTGCCGTTTTGTGTATTGTATTATATATATTCTTCTCCCCACATTTATATTTGTGCATTATATTTGTGCACTCTATCATGCTTGATTTTGACGCACATGTGCTTAGTAAGCACGGGCATTATGGCTCGATGGGTATTCTCATGTGGAATGATATGTTTGGAGTCGGGTTGCACGCTACAACAGAGTTTTGTAGGATACCCTTCCTTGTGTTTATTTTGTTTATTTTGTTTTCCCTTTATGAGATGAGTTCATAAAATTATGCTTCTGTTGTTATATCAGTTGCACTTGTTGGATAGTCCCGGCACCTTATTTTCTTTTAAGTTTTTGATGCATCTGAGTTATTGCTATTGGGTTTACGGATCGCATTGTGTGAGGTTTCATATTGCTTTTCGTGTGACTTTTAGGTTGGGCTGCTTGTACTGGGTGAGACGAGGTTTTTTGACATGAGATTTTCTCTTTCATATTAGGATAAGAAATGTTTGGAAGAATAATACCATATTTTCACTCGGAATTTGGCAATGATCCTTGTCGGACGAGGGACCTCCTCGACTTGTTGATTTGATGGATGGTTACGAGTTTTTGCATGTTTCTTTTATCATTAGCATCTATGCGAAGGTCCGGAATGAGGTTTCATTTGGTATAAAGTATATTGTCGGTACCGGGTTTGATAATGAGTAGCTATTATGGTCGGACGTTATTGCCGTGAGTGCATGAGTCTATGAGTCATCGTGTGGTTTGATATTGGCAGTGTATTGATGGTTTGATTCAGCTTGCTGAGATTGATACAATATATATATGCAAGGATCGGATCTTATAGGGGGCTCCAGATGTTGGAATTTGGTTCTATGCCCTCTAGGCTTAGGTCGAAGGAAGAATCTTCAGTCGGGGTCGTGTTCGTAGGCTTAATATGGACCGTGGTGGCATGGGATCACTCATGGGTATGGGTATGATGAGTTCATTCAGATAATTGACGGCTTGGGAGCGACTCTTGGCACGTTCGATGACAAACACATGTTTAAGTGAGGTAGAATGTAATTACCTGACCGGTCATTTTGAGTACTAGCTTTCTTTTTTGTGTTTCGAAACTTTTCATAACTCTATTTGATGATTTATGACTTGTGTGCGTGGTCCGTGTCGAATTTCGAAAAAATAAATTTTTAAAGAAAATGTGATTTTGTATTTTAAGAATGACTAGAGTTGACCACGGTCAACGTTTTTGGTAAACGATCTCGGATCAGTGTTTTGATGATTTCGGTAGGTTCGTATGTTAATATTAGACTTGTACATATGTTTGGTTGGGATTCCGGGTGAACAGAGCACATTACGGCGCATTATGTGAAATATTAGAGAATTGAGTTTTAAAGTTGAAAATCTTGAGTTTTGGTGATCGATTCTTGATATTTGATGTTATTTTGATGATTTGAGATAGTGAGCGAGTTCGTATGATGTTATCATACTTGTGTGAATGTTTGGATTGGAGCCCGAGGGGCTAGCGGACTGATGTTTTGGTTTAGAAGGATTTCTAGTGCAACTAACCTGCAGGTCTCGCATTTGCGAAGACCCGTTCGCAAATACGAGCTTTGCATTTGCGATGCTAGGATTTGTGACCTTTGCATGGCTTAGACACTGTTCTCTTTTGCGATCAGTGGTTTGCATTTTACGAGCATCATAATTGCAAACAAGAGTTCGCAATTCCAATATCTATAGTTTAGTAAAATGTTTGAATTTCGGGACTTGGCTTATTTAATACAATATTTCAACCCTAGAGGCAATTTTTGAAGAGGAATTGCTCCCAAAATTTATTGGTAAGAAACTTTAACTTGTTATTTCAATCAATTTCAGTTATATTTTCATGAATTTTAACATCAAATCTATGAATTTCAAAGTAGAAATTGGGGGTTTTGGGTAGAATTTAGGAATTTCGTAAATTTGAGATCTCAAATTGAGGTCAAATTTCGAAACAAATCACATATCCGAACTCGGGGGGTAAATGGATAATCAGGATTTTATCCGAATCTCGAATTTCGACCAAGTGGACCGGGGTTGAATTTTTAAATTATGATCAAAACCAAACCTTTTTCATTCGTGGGTAGTTCCTAAAGCTTGTTTTGAATTGATTGAACGATATTTGGCTAGATTCGATTGGTCTGGAGGCTAATTTCAAAGGAAAAGTCGTGGTTGATTGTTGATTGTGTTCCAGAATGAGGTAAGTGTCCTGCCTAGCTTTGTTGGGAAAACTTTTCCTACTAAAAGATATTGTTTGCTACATGCGGGGGTGATGCATATACGAAGTGACGAGCGTATATGCATGTGTCAGGATTTCTATGCTCGGGAGAAAACATTATGTGCTTCTTTGTGCATTTATTGAACTTGGTGATCCCTTAACAATGCTTCATTTAATTCGATGACTAATAAAATGAATTAACCATGTTAGAAATAATTAGAATATATAACATCTTAAAAAGGATTTAATTTGCTGTTTTTGAGATTTGTTTTCATATTTAATTTGATCGTAGTATCACGAACCTATATCTATACATGTTATTGTCATGTTACTTGAACTTCTGTATCCATAGTAAGAGATGATGATTGGGGTCTTAGGGCTATGTTGGCAAGATGCGCATTTCTCTATGGTTGATATGATGTTGGCACAAAGGGTATTTCCGTGCGGTATGGAATAAGATGGCCGATTGGTTGTTGCCGTATGAGAAGAATGAGAGTTGGATTATTGTTATGATTACTCGTTCGTTGAACACTTACATGCTCTCTACCTTGGCTTCTATTAATGGTTGCTATTTTGTATGTTACTGTCCCGTTTGTGTTCCTTATGTAGTTACCTATACATTTTCCATTTGGCCTGTTACTGTTATGGCCATGATTTTACCTTGCCTGTTACTGTTACTCCAACGCTTTTACGCGATTTACTTTTGCTACATGTCCTCTTCGACGTCATGCCTTTACTTAGTATTAGTCCGTACATATTACATGCCTCTATTTGTTATGTGATTTGCTTAATAGATGTCTTGACCTGATACATGCCTTCACTTACTACCCACCTTCCCTTGCTATATGACTTACTTGATTTATGTCTCCACTTGTTATATGATTTCACTTATTACCCACCTCTACTTGATACCTGGTTTTACCTGACGTACATCCTTCCTCGTTTCATGTTCTACACTTCTTTGCTTAGCCGGGTTGGGGACTTTTAGATTGGTTGTGTGAAATGCTTTGTGTAAAATCTTTCCTTATATGTGAGAGACTAGATCTAGGATGTTGTGTTGCTCATCTTACTTGGTTTGAGTTTGTATTCCCTAGTTTAATTCTGCGTACTTGTTTTCTTGGTGTTACGGCTTGAACTTTTTCGTGCTTGGTCATTGTTGAGAAATTTCATATGAACGGTATATATATGTTAGTTGATATTGGGATCGGGTTGCATGCAACAATAGTGTTAATTGATATTAGGATCGGGTTGCACGCCACAATAGTGTTAATTGATATTGGGATCGGGTTGCACGCTGCAACATTGTTAATTGATATTGGGATCGGGTTGCACGTTGAAATAGTGTTATCTGAGATTGGGATCAGGTTGCACGCTATAACAGTATATTTTAGTGATGTTTGGTTATGATCTTTGAGAAAGCACGGGAGAAAAATATATTATTGATGTACTATATTAAGTGTTTACAATAGCCCTATTTATAACAATATAAAATACATATTCTGCTCCTATTCTATGTGGGACTAGGGTTATTTACATAATTATCTAACACTCCCCCTCAAGATGGTGCATACAAATCATATGTACTGAGCTTGTTACATATGTAACTAATACGCGGACCAGTGAGGGACTTGGTGAAAATATCTACAAGCTGATCATTCGACTTCACAAACTTTATAGCAATATCTCCTGAGAGTATCTTTTCTCTGACGAAGTGATAATTAATCTTAATGTATTTATTTCTCTCATGGAACACTGAATTTGATGCAATATGAAGGGCAGCTTGATTATCACACACTAGTTCCATTTTTCCGATCTTACCAAATTTTAACTCCTTGAGCAAATGTTTGATCCACACTAGCTCATATGTTACCACAACCATTGCTTAATATTCTGCTTCTACACTAGACTGAGCAACCACATTCTGTTTCTTGCTCTTCCAAGACACTAAATTACCTCCTACTAAAACACAATATCCAGACGTAGAACATCCATTAGAAGGTTATCATGCCCAGTTAGCATCTGAGTATCCAAGAATTTGCTCATGGCCTCGATCTTCAAACAATAACCCTTTGCCTAGAGCTGATTTAATATATCAAAGAATGCGGATACCTGCATCGCAATGAATATCACATGGAGAATCCATAAACTGACTCACCACACTTACAAGAAAGGAAATGTCAGGTCTAGTCACTGTGAGCTAAAAAACCAACCAGCCGCCTATATCTTGCAGGATCGCTTCAGAGACTCCCCTGTCTTAGCAGAAGTTTAGAATTCGGATCCATAAGAGTGTCGATAGGTCTATATCCTATCTTTCTTTTCTCTTCAAGAATGTCTAAGGCATACTTCCGTTGTGAGATCACAATACCTGAGCTAGACTGAGCGACCTCAATACCCAAAAAATACTTTAATCTGCCCAAATCCTTAGTCTGAAAGTGCTAAAAGAGATGTTGCTTCAAATTAGTAATACCATCTTGTTCATTGTCGGTAATAACAATATCATCAACATAAACCACCAGATAAATACAGAGATTTGAAGCATAGTGGCGATAAAACACAGAGTGATCAGCTTCACTATGAGTCATTCCAAACTCCTAAATAATTGTGTTGAACTTACCAAACTAGGTTCGAGGAGAGTACTTTAGACCTTAGAGGGACTGATGCAACCGACATACAAGGCCACTAGACCCCCCGAGCAACAAAACCAGGTGGTTACTCCATATAAACCTCATCCTCAAGGTCATTGTGAAGAAAAACATTCTTAATGTCTAATTGGTAGAGAGGCCAATGGCAAATAACAACCATGAATAGAAAAAGGTGGGCTGATGCTATTTTAGCCACGAGAGAGAAAGTATCATAGTAATCGAGCCCAAATATCTGAGTATACCTTTTTATAACAAGATGAGACTTAAGTTGATCAACCTAGCCATCTAGACTAACTTTGACTTCATACATCCAATGACAACCAACAATAGATTTACCCGAAGGAAAAGGTACAAGCTCCCAAGTACCACTCATATGTAAAGCAGATATATCATCAATCGTAGCCTAACTCCATCCTGGATGATACAATGCTTCACCTGTAGACTTAGGGATAGAAATAGAGGACAAAGATGATACAAATGCATAATGGGGTGATGACACACGATGGTAACTTAAACCAACATAATGGGAATTAGGACTAAGTATGGACTGTATACATTTCCGTAGTGCAATCGGTTGACTAAGAGGAGACATGCTTGCAATATTAGCAGGGTCAGGTGCATGACGTGAATCAGCTAGGCCTGATGCTAGGCATGAAAGATGATGATAAGTCAGGAGTGGTAGAGTTATAGAAGGTTGAACTAGACTAGGTGGTGGAACTAGAGCTATAGGTGGTGGAGCTGGAGTTGTAGAGAAAGATGAATGGGAGATAGTGACTGAATCTCCAAAAG
This sequence comes from Nicotiana otophora, assembly GCA_000715115.1. NCBI lineage: Eukaryota > Viridiplantae > Streptophyta > Magnoliopsida > Solanales > Solanaceae > Nicotiana > Nicotiana otophora. Next base: position 76,401 of record AWOL01S0005865.1, read on the forward strand.
ATGGAACTTGTAGCACCTCAGAAATATCTAAGTGATTACCTGAGCCTGTGAAGTATGATTGGGTTTCAAAGAAGGTAACATCATCATACATGAGGTACCGCTAGAGGTCAGGGAATAACATAGATATCCCTTTTACATTCTCGAGTAACCTATAAATACTCACTTAAGAGAACGAGGATCTAACTTATCTTTTCTTAGAGTAAGGTTATGAACAAAACACGTGCTCCCAAGACACGAGGTGGATGAGAGAACAAAGGTGAGTAGGAAAACAAGACAGAGAATGGAACTTGATATTGGATAGCTAAGGATGGCATACGATTTATAAGATAGCAATATGTAATAACTGCATTCCCCCCAAAAATGCAACGGAACATGAGATTATATAAGTAGGGTACAAGTAGTTTCAATAAGATGTCTATTCTTTCTTTCAGCTACCCTATTTTATTGAGATGCGTACGAACAAGATATTTGATGAATAATTCCATGAGAGTTCGTAAACTGCTGAAATAGAAAAGACAAATACTCTAGGGCATTATCACTATGAAATGTGCAGATAGAAAACCCAAATTGATTTTGAATTTCAGCGTGAAAAGTCTGAAAAATAGAAAATAACTTAGATCGATTTTTCATCAAAAATATCCAAGTGCACCTGGAATAATTATTAATGAAACTGACAAAATAGTGAAATCCTAAGGTAGAACTAACCCGGTTAGGACCCCAAACATATGAATGAGCAAGTATGCTTACCGAACTAACATGACTCACACTCTAGAGGGGACAAGTGAGATAAACCAGGTACTGAAGTTTTGACAAACTGAGATGTCCTAATTGTTTATCTATCAAATTTGGTGAATTAGTAATAGGAAAAGTTGTTGAAGGAAGACAATATGTGAGTCCATGTGATGTTTCAAGGAAAAGGTAATAAAGTCCATTTGATTCACGCCCGGTACCAATGATCCACCCCGTACTGTGTTCCTGAATAAAAACAAGGTCATCAAGAACTAAAATAGAGCATTTAAGTGATTTTTACTAAGCAACTAACATCTATGAGATTAAAAGGACTACAGAGAACATAAAGAATTGAATCTAAAGGTAAGGAAGGAAGTAGACTTGCTTGACCGATTCTAGTTGCCACGGTTTGAGACCCGTTGGCCATTGTGACTGTTGGAAGAGATTGATGATATGCAATAGTAGTGAAAAGAGATTTGTTACCAGAAATATGATCAAATACACTAAAATCAATGACCCAAGACTCGGAGGTTGAAGATTGGGAGACATAAGACACGCTACTACCTGGTTGAACAACAGAAGCTATATCTAAAGATGTTTGTTTACATAATTTATATTGAAGGAACTCAATATAATCCAGTAGAGAAGTTATCCAACTATTCATAGTATTGGATACCATTTTGCTAAAATTAATTTCTCAAATTCTTGACTAAAGGTTGTATGGTTTAGATTGAAGAGAGGTCTAGCACCACTGTAGCTTCCATAATTTGTGGCTTGCTAGAAAACAGAACCAGCCGCTGGAACAGTCATTGGAAACTGCCAATAAATTGTCGGAAAACGATCATCAGAATTAGGTGTAAACTAGATGGATAGGGTCGGAATTACCTTGTGAACAAGTTTTCCTAAAGAAGCTCGGCCAAAAAATGGCCAGAGAAGCACACATGCCCCGGTGCGTGGGACAGACGCACAGGTAGAGTCACAGATTTGACCGGCGCGTGGAGGCGTGTGAGCCGTCTGTTGCCGGAAAATGTGAGTGGGGTTTGGTTGCCAGAGTTTTCTGAGTCTAATGGTGGTGTTCATTTGCTCACAATATTCATCAAACATGAGATGACGCAAATCAGTCACTAAGGTCACCGGAACATTATACGGTGAATGAGTTCTTTCTTCTCAGATGTCGCTGGAATGATGCACAATGATCATTTCTCACCGATGCTCTGATGACATGTGAGAAAGCACGTGAAAAAAAAAATATTATTGATATACTCTATTAAGTTTTTACAATAGCCCTATTTATAACTGTATACAATACATATTCTGCTCCTATTCTATGTGGGGCTAGGGTTATTTACATAACTATCTAACATGATCCTTGTGCGTACTTCATGATTAATGTTACCTTCGTAGAAATGGATATGAGGTTATGTATGTTTTGCCATGTCTACTAACTTGGTCCATAACTCTCCAGTTGATGCTCTTACATTATTCGACATATCTCTTATCATGTTTTTCCTGCTTATTATCTTCACAGGTACATAGTAAGTGAGTATCTTTATCTTAAAACCTCCTCACTACTTCACTGAGGTTAGTCAAGATACATACTGAGTACATGGGATCAGTTGTACTCATACTATGCTTCTGCACCTTGCGTGCAGATCTTGGAGTTGCATAGCTGTGGAAGACGAAGCCTTGCATTGAAGATGTACCAGCGTTCCAGATTCAAGCTACCTATTGTTCATGGTAGGTAGGATTTAAGTTTTATTTATGTAAACTTCAAACAGATATTGTATTTATTCTTCATATCGGTTTGGTAAATCTAAATCATAGTGGCTCATGACTTGTACTACCAGTCTTTGGGGTAGTTGTGTCGAATTCGATTATGGTTTCTATTATATATATTTGTTGATTTCTCAGTTTAGTTGTAACTTATATTGTTTGGCTTACCTAGCAGGTTGGGTTAGGTACCATCACGATTAGGTGGATTTTGGGTCGTGAAGTGTTGGTATCAGAGCACTAGGTTTATAGGCTCTACGAGTCATGAGCAAGTGTCCAATAGAGTCTTGCGGATCGGTAGGATGACGTCCATACCTATCTTCGAGAGGCTATAGGGCATTTAGGAAACTTCCTTTCTTACTTTCCTTATCGTGCGACCTTGTTTCAGCTTGAAACCTGTAACATTGATTCTTCCTATTTGTTGTATGTGGTGTTGAGCACCAAGTATCATTGTGCACCGACGACTTATGATGTTGTGGATGGGCTACGAAAGGTTATGGATGCGTGATTACCATCGTGATGTGTTGTCCAGGCTTAGATGCTAATGTGATTAGTAGATCTCTCGGTTATTCATTTGGGGAAAGAAAATGAATCTTATGTCTTGTCAACGAGTGTAGACTCAAGAGAATTAATCAGTTTCCTAGTTGTTGTGACCATTATGGGGTCATGGGAAGGTGTTGATTTGAGTAAGCCAGTAGGTTATCTCATCTTAAAGATTTGAGGTCGTACATTTCGTATGAGGCTTCTGTTCAGTGGGATGCTTATCTTATCATTTGGAGTAGTTGAGGAAGTTGGCTTGACTATCTCAAGGATGGGTATGCACTTAGCAGAGACTTTGGAGTATTTTATGACTAGAGTTACATAAATTTATGAAGCATTCAACTGATTGATAACGCAGGAATGGGGAAACTATGAAGGAACTACACTATGGGTTACATGTTATGTGTTCTATGGGTTCGATACAAGTGGGGGAGTCTGCTATCGAATCAGATTTCATGGTCATCCGTATATTATCTCTTGGACTAGGATGTGCTCGTGGATTGGCTATGACTTGAGAAAGATTTCATCGAGGACGATTTCGAGCAAGGGATAGGTTGGATGTATGATGTACTACACCTTTATCGAAATATAGAGGTGTTGGGATGATTCATATTTTATATTCATTGTGGATTTAGTGTTCAAGAAAAAGGAATTGCGTGGTTGCTTCTTTTGGTTATTCATGTGCTGGTGAAGTGCGGGTTATATAGCGCGTATTGTTTGTGTAGTTGAGATTAGAGTAAAGTGAATGACTGTCGATGTCACGACCCCAATTCACCCTCCATAGGATGTCGTGATGGCACCTAGTCTCTAAGACTAGGTAAGCCCAATAAATTTGCGGAATAACATAATATAAAATTGAAGTCCAATTCTCAACATGAAATAAATGTAAAACTGCAAATCAATAATTACAACTCCCAAAACTCAGTGGAAATAAGACACAAGCTTCTAAGAGAAATACTATGTATCTCTATACATCAGAATTTAAAGAGAATAAGGAAAAACAACATAACAAGGATAGAGGGGGACTCCGAGGTCTACGGACACTGGCAGATGTACCTTGAGGTCTCCGCGTACAGGCTAGCTCACTGATATCTAGTTTGGTAAGAAGTACCTGGATCTTCACAAAATGATGTACAAAAGTGTAGTATGAGTACACCACAACGGTACCCAGTAAGTGGCAAGCCTAACCTCGGTACAGTAGGGACGAGGTCAGGTTGAGGCCCTACTGGTTTAAAATAAAAGTAAGGCAGAAGATATAATAATATTTAGAAATGACTGAGATTTTAAACAATAAGAAGTTTAAGAAAGATAACATCATGGGCACTCCCGAGGTACCGCCTTATAATCCCAAATGTAAATATGCAAGACAGGGGGATCTCCCGAGTAAACGCCTCGTAGTCCAAAAGTAAATATGCAGTACAGGGGGATCTCCCGAGGAACTGCCTCGTAGTCCCAAAGTAAATATGCAGTACAGGGGGAATTCCTGAGGAACCGCCTCATAGTCCCAAAGTAAATATACAGTACATGGGGATCACCCGAGGAACCGACTCGTAGTCCTAAAGTAAATATGCAGTATAGGGGGGGTCTCCCGAGAAACCGCCTCGTAGTCCAAAAGTAAATATGCAGTAAATGGGATCTCCCGAGGAACCGCCTCGTAGTCCCAAAGTAAATATGAAGTACAGGGGGATCTCCCGAGTAAATGCGTCGTAGTCCCAAAGTAAATATGCAGTAGATAACCAAATCGAAGGAACAACGAATTTATAGCAAAACATCTTACAGTTAAAGATTTAATTCAAATCAAGGGAAGCAGGTAATTCAACTAAGCATGTTGCCCAATTTGCAAGTAGGAGTTAAGGCACATCGACATGCGATACTAGGCTAAACATGATCACTACATAAGCTAAGGCAACTTAGTTAAGGAATTTAAAATAAGACAACACAGCAAAAACTGAAATTTCCATAATTATCCTATGTACACATTCGTCACCTCGCGTACACCGCGCTCACATATCACAAAGTGTTACAACAGTACCAAATCCTAAGGAGATTTCCCCCAGACAAAGTTAGACAAGTCACTTACTTCAAATCTCATTCAATCAATCGGTAAGAATGCCTTTCCCTCGATTTTCTGACTCCAAATGGCCCAAATCTAGCCAAAAGCAATTACATATCATGAATACAACTACAAGAAACTAATTTAAATACTGAAATTACGACTTAAGCAAAGAATCAAAAAATTACCCCGGGCCCACTTCTCGGAATCGGGTAAAAATCACAAAAATACAAACACCCATTTGATATCGAATTCACCCATACAAAAATTACCAAAATTCGACACCAAGTCGCCACTCAAATCCTCAAATCAAACTCTCTAAATCCCTAGCCTCAACTCCCAAATTCCACCTTAAATACATGCTAACTAGGTGGGAAAATCAACGGGGAAACAAGATTATTGATAAAAAATAAACACAAGGTACCTACCTCAAGAAACCCCTCAAAGTGCTATCAAAAATCGCCAAGACCCGAGCTCAAAATGTTTGAAATGTGCAAAAATTGCAAAACCTTACATTTAAGTGTTCTGTCCAGCATTTTTATTTTTGCGGATACATAGCCGCATCTGCGGTGTCGTAGAAGCGACAACTTACCTACATCAGCGGTTCCCTCGCCCCTGCGGTCGTCCCTTATGCACCTGCGAGACTTCCGCTTCTACGGGTGCACATTTGTGCCCATACGTCCGCTTCTGCGGACAGGCCTCCCCAAGTACTCGTCCGCTTCTGCGATCATTCTTCCGCTGAAGCGACTCCGCTTCTGCAGCCTTTACACCGCACCTGTGACCACTGGCTAATTCCCCTAGCCTCGCATCTGCGTCCCATTCCTCGCTTCTGCGGGCTTGCACCTACAGTCAAACTTGCGCAGGTGCGATTACACAAGAACTGGTGCCATCAGCCATTCTCACAAGTCTAAATTTGATCCGTTAACTATCCGAAACTCACTCGACGCCCCCAGGACCTCAACCAAACATACCAAAAAGTCCTAAAACATTACACAAACTTATTCGTGCACTTAAATCACATCAAACAGTGCTAAAAACATGAATTACACATCGATTCAAGCCTAACGAACTTCAAGTTTCAAACTTCTACATCCGACGTCAAAACCTATCAAATTAAGTACGATTGACCTCAATTTTTATACACAAGTCATAATTAACATTACAGACCTATTCCAACTTTTGGAATTACAATCTGACCCCGATATCAAAAAGTCTACTCCCGGTCAAACTTTCCAAAAGTCATCCCATTTTCCTACTTTCGCCAATTGTCGCAATAATGACCTACGGACCTCCAATTCAACATCCAACACGGTTCTAAGATCCAAATCGCTCTAAGGAGCTATTGGAACCATCAGAACTTCATTCTGGGGTCGTCTTCATAAGTTCGAACTACGGTCAAATCCTACAACTTAAACTCTCATTTTAAGGATAATGTGTCCTATTTTACTCCGACACCAAAGACAAATCCTCCTGGCAAGTCACAAAACCCAAAAATTAAATAGAGGGAGAAATAAATAGGGGTTCGGGGATAATTCTCTCAAAATGACCGGTCGGGTCGTTATAATCGAGAAGGTTCTGATGAGTTCGAGATTCACATGTGGTATTTGAGGATTTTCGTATTTGTGTATAGCTATAGATTAAAGTCAGTAGTGGATGGTGTTTGGATCTACGGTAATTTTATATCAATATGGACTATACATGGCACTATTAGAGAGATGCAAGAAACGACTCTGGATTCGCGGAGGTCCCTTCAAAGCGAGAAGTTCAGATTGAGTTACTTTTGAGTTTGATAGTCTGCATGACTCGGTTGAGTCAGGGGAAAATTAGTTCTGATGACTTGATTATATGTTAATGGGGTTTGAAGAATTCATGATGGTTATGTCCATATTTTAGGGTTTTTGTCTTCTACCTGTATAGAAGGGGTGTCGGTGTGTTGATGTCCTTATGGATTGAGTTAAATGGAAGGTTCCCGGTTGATGAGGTGTTCAACCTACTTGTGATTCAGGTTGCATTACGAGATTTTTGTATTTGCACGAGTTAGCATGATAGTGGTAGTGCGCCGTATGTGATTGAAAGTTACGAGTACAAGGTTGCGATATAGTTTTGAAGGGAAGGTCATGAGTTATAGAAGGCACATATGATTTCAGATGTTTAAGAGAATGTTGGAGCTATTGGATGTCTGTTGAGAAGAGTGTGCATTTTAGAAGGCGTATTCTGTTTTGACTTGTAGATGCTTGACAAGTGTTATGTTGATCACCTGGTTTTGGGCTACTGAGGTTCTTGTTTTTTTGCATGGCGCAGAAGACTTATGTGGGTAATTTTGTAATATGATGGTGTATGAGTGATGTATCAGCCATTTGAGTAGTGGAGTTGGGATCAGATATGGAGATTCCGGTATTCATGAGATTTAGAGACGGGATGTTCTTGTAGGCAGGCTATTCCTTGGTTATGGACTATGAAGATATGGTAAAATTGGATAGAAGAGGGTATGTGTTATTTATGGGTTTCAATGTACTTTTGGAAGGTTATATACATGTTTGGGAATGATCGGAATTGGTTTGGGGGTTATTTGTAGGCCTAATGAGAATATATGTTCTATATCAGATCGAGTTTGCTTACTCTTACTTAACCGTTACTGTAGGTATATCATTAGCAAAATGGATGTTATTCGTGCCCTGGACTATGTTGTGTGTTTCTCTCTTATGCTATGATGTGTTGTGGGGCTACTTGATTATTTGCACGTATGTTGAATCCCGTTTAGGCCTTGTGGCCATATATGGGCGAGATGACTCTCGTGATATTGGTTTGGTTATTGCACCTCAGTTGTGCTCGCCTTTTTTTGTATTGTATTATGCCTATTTACCTTCCCACATTTATATTTTTGCACTCTACCGTGCTTGATGTTGATGCACATGTGCTTAGTGAGCACGAGCATTATGGATCGATGGGTATCCCTATGTGAATTGATATGTTTGGGATCGGGTTGCATGCCACAACGGAGTTGTGTAGGATACCCTTCCTTGTGTTTATTTTGTGTGTTTTGTTTTCCCTTTGTGGCGTGAGTTCATGAAATTATGCTTTTGTTGTTATATCAGTTGCACTTGTTGGATAGTCCTTGTACCTTGTTTTTATTTCATTTTTGGATATATCTGAATTATTACTTGTTGGGCGTATGAATCGCGTTGTGTGAGGTTCCATGTGGATTTTGGTGTGACTTGTCGGTTAGGCTTCTTGTACTGGGTGAGACGAGGGTTTTGGACCTAGGAGTTGCACTCCTCATATTGGGATAAGGAATGTTTGGAAGAATAATACCATATTTCCGCTCTTAATTTGGCAATGGTCCTTGTCAGATGAGGGAGCTCCTCAACTTGTTGATTTCATGGGTAGTTATGAGTTTCTGCATGTTTCTTTTATCATTAGCAGCGTTGCAAAGATCCGGAACGAGGTTTCATTTGCTATGAAGTATATTACAGGTACCAGGTTTGGTAATGATAAACTATAGTGGTCGGAAGTTATTACCGTGAGTACATGAGTTATGTGGAACATTGTGTGTTTGATGTTGGCAATGTATTTCCAGCTTGATGCAGCTTATTGAGATTGATACAATGTATATATGCAAGGTCCAAAGCTTATAGGGGTTCCAGATGTTGGAATTTGGTTCCATGCCTTGTGGTCTCAGGTCGAAGAAAGAATCTTTAGTGGGGATCGTGTTCATAGGCTCAATATGGACTGTGGTGGCATGGGATCACTCATAGGTATGGGTATGATGAGTTCATTCAACTAATTGACGGCTTAGGAGCGACTCTTGGCACGTTCGAGGATGAACATATGTTTAAGTGGGGGAGAATGTAACGACCTGACCAATCGTTTTGAGTACTAGCTTTCCTTTTCGAGTTCCGAGACTTTTCATAGCTATATTTGATGCTTTATGACTTGTGTGTGTGGTCCGTGTCAATTTCGAAAACAAAAAATTAAATGTCAATTTTGGTGCTTTATGACTTTTCATAGCGAGCGAGTTTGTATAATGTTATAACACTTGTGTGAATGTTCGGATCGGAACCCGAGGGGCTCAGGTGAGTTTTTGATGCTTAGTAGACTGATGCTTTGGCTTAGAAGGATTTCAAGTGCAACTGACCTGCAAGTCTCGCATTTGCGAAGACCCATTCGCAAATGCGAGATTCGCATTTGCGATGCTAAGATGACATTTGCGATATGGGGCTGGGCTGGGACAACTTCACCTTTGCGAAGCTGATATCACATTTGCGTGGGAAGAGGACTTCGCATTTGCGATGGTCCTGTCGCTTTTAGGACTTTGGAGGGCTGGGGGCTGCTTCACATTTGAGTTGAAGGAGTCGAATTTGCGGAGGTTCCTAGGGTCGCATTTGCGACATCTCCATGGCTCAAACACTCTGTTCGCTTTTGCGATCAGTGTTTCGCATTTGCAAGCATTGTAATTGCGAACAAGAGTTTGCAATTGCGATATTTGCAGATGGGTAAAATGTAGGGATTTTGAAACGTAACTCATTTTACACCATTGTTCAACCCTAGACTGCATAGAGGCAATTTTTGAAGAGGAATTGCTTCCCAAATTCATTGATAAAAAACTTTAATTTATTTACAATCAATTTCAATTACTTTTTCATGAAGTTTAACATCAAATGTATGAATGTCAAATTAAAAATTGTGAGTTTTGGGTAGAATTTATGGATTTTGTAAAATTTAGATTTAGACTTCTAATTGAGGTTGAATTTCGAAACAAATCATATATCTTGGCTCGGGGGTGAATGGGTAATTGGGATTTGATCCGAATCGCGAACTTCAACCACGTGGGCCCAGGTTCACTTTTTGTTGACTTTTTCAATTATGATCAAAATCAAACTTTTTTCATTCATGAGTAGTTTCTAACGCTTCTTGAATTGTTTGAACAATATTTCGCTAGATTCGATTGGTTTGGAAGCTTGTTCTAAAGGGAAAGTCGAGGCTGATTGTTGATTGTGTTACAGAATAAGGTAATTTTCTTGCCTAGCTTTGTTGGAGAAACATTTCCTGCTAAATGATAATGTTTGATATATGCAGGGGGTGATGTATATACGAGGTGACGGGTGTATATACATATGCCAGGATTTCCATGCCCGGGAGGGAAACTTATATGCTTCTTTGTACCTTTGTTGAACTTGGCAATCCCTTAACTTATGCTTCATTTAATTCGATGACTAATAAACTCAATTAACTGTGTTAGATATCATTAGAATATATTATATCCTAAAAAGGATTTAATGTGGTATTTTTGAGATTCGTTTGCATACTTAACTTGATCGTAGTATCACAAACCTATATCTATACATGTTATTATCATGTTACTTGAGCTTCTTTATTCGTAATAAGAGATGACTATCTGGGCCTTAGGATTATGTTTGGCATGATGGGTGTTTCCGTGCGGTTGATATGATGTTGGCATGACGAGTATTGTTGTGCCGTGTGGAGTAAGATTGGCCGGTTGGTTGTTACCGTGTGAGAAGAATGGGAGTTGGATTGTTTTTATGATTACTCGCTCGTTGAACACTTACATGCTCTCTACCTTGGTTTCTATTAATGTTTGCTTTTTTGTATGTTATTTTCCCATTTGTGTTCCTTATGTAGTTACCTCTGTATTTTCCATTTGGCCTGTTACTGTTATGGCCATGATTTTACCTTGTCTGTTACTGTTACTTCTATGCTTTTATGTGATTTACTTTTGCTACATGTCCTCTTCGATGTCATGCCTTTACATAGTATTATCCCGTGCATGTTACATGCCTCTATTTGTTACATGATTTGCCTAATAGATGTTTTGACCTGATACATGCCTTCACTTACTACCCGCCTTCCCTTGCTATATGCCTTGTTTGATTTATGACTCCATTTGTTATATGATTTCACTTATTACCCACCTCTACTTGATACATGGTTTTACCTAACATACATCCTTCCTCGTTTTATGTTTAACACTTCTTTGCTTAGCCGGGTTGGGTGACTTTTAGATTGATTGTGTGAAATACCTTGTGTAAAATATTTTCTTATATGTGAGAGACTAGCTCTAGGATGGTGTGTTGCTCATCTTACTTGGTTTGAGTTTGTATTCCCTTATTGAATTCCGCGTGTTCATTTTCTTAGTGTTATGTTGTGAACTTTCCTGTGGTTGGTCGTTGCTGAACGATTTCATATGAATGGCATATATATGTTAATTGATACTGGGATCGGGTTGCACACCTCAATAGTGTTAATTGATATTGGAATCGAGTTGCACGTCGCAACAATATTAATTGAGATTGGGATCGGGTTACACGTCGCAACAGTATTAATTGAGATTGGGATAGTATTTGTTTGTGATGTTTTGTTATGATCCTTGCGCGTACTTCATGATTAATGTTTCCTTCATAGAATTGGTTATGAGGTTATGTATTGTTTGCCATATCTGCTAGCTTGCTCCATAACTCTCCAGTTGATGCTCTTAACATTATTCGTCATATCTCTTACCTCATTTTTCCTACTTATTATCTGCACAGGTTCATAGTAAGTGAGTATCTTTAACTTAAAACCTCGTCACTACTTTATCGAGGTTAGTCAAGATACTTATTGAGTACATAGGGTCAATTGTAATCATACTACACTTCTGCAACTTGCGTGCAGATCTTGGAGTTGCGTAGTTGTGGAAGACGAAGCCTTGCATTAAAGACGTTCACGCATTCCAGATTCAAGCTACATCTTGTTTATTATAGTTTAGGATTTAAGTTCTGTTTATGTAAACTTCAAATATATATTTTATTTATTTTTCACATCACTTTGTAAATCTAACTTATAGTGGCTCATGACTTGTACTACTGGTCCTTGAGTAGTTGTATCAAATTCGATTGTGGTTTATATATATATATATATAT
>AWOL01S0005865.1:90481-123347 GCA_000715115.1 Nicotiana otophora
TTGTTGATTTCTCGATTTAGTTGTAACTTATATTGTTTGTCTTACCTATAGGGTTGGGTTAGGTTCCATCACGACTAGGTGGATTTTGAGTCGTAACAGTTTATTAATTATCTCTTTCTAAGTTCCTCTTATTTTACTTTGTTTCATATTATTTCATAACACGTTATTAGCACGAGTTTAATCAACTGTGTTTCATCCGTCTACAAATATGTCCTACTTAAGAAAGGCCGATGAAAGAAAGTCTATAAATCTTAATGGATCCAATTGGCATTGTTGAGAGTATAGCAAAGGTTAGTGTGCTTTCTTTAGAGCTGTCTAGACTGGTGTAGTTACAAAAGAAGAATTTGTTTATCTACATGTCTTTGGGTGCTTTACTACCTGATTCTTTATGTTTGCTTATTTTTATTATGGGCAAAATGTAAGATACATTAGTGGCTTCTTTATTTTCCCTATTAAAGGAATTTTACATTTGTATTACCTTGAATAGTAAGGAATAATAAGTTATGGAAACTTAACAAGACAAATAGTAGTTCAACCGTAAAAGTTGGTTTTCTTATATCAATTTCCTTCACCTTATAACTTTGGCATACACAGATTGCATCGGTTAAATGGGAGTGCTAAACTTATTAGCCCTTCTCTTTGAAAATTATTCAAAGATAGGTTTTTCAATTGTTTCAAGTGTAGTAGAGAATCACTTTGCTTCTTCTTTTATGTTAACTCTTCCGTTTAACCGCATTTACGTTATTCGCAAAAGTAATGAAATGATACTGCAATAGGTTAACATATCTCTAGGGTGTGAAGTATAATTGACAAAACAGAACGAAACTAGTCTAACTTTTATTTTATAAAATGATTATCAGCTTGTAACGACTCGATCGGTCGGTTTATGTAATTGCTCCCCGTTACCCTTTTTTATTGCTTCACACTTATGTGTTTATGATTTTATGACTTGCGGAATTGATTAATTTCGTTACGGGAAGCTTTTGAGTTGGTTTGGACTCTTGATTTTCGACTTAGAAATTTAAATTAGAAAATATTGACCAAATTTTGACTTTTGTGAAAACGACCCCACAACTATATTTTTATGACTCCGATAGCTTCTTATCGTGATTTCAGACTTGGGAGTATGCCCGAAATTGATTTTGGAAGTCCGTAGGTTGATTTATGTTGATTTGCTGAAATTTGGTAATTTGAAGTTGAAAGGTTTAACAGTAGGTTGACTTTTAGCTATCGAAATCGAAACTTAATTTTGGTACTTGAAATAGGTCCATTATTGTATTTAAAACTTGTCTGCAAAATTTGGTGTCATTTGGAGTTGATTTGATAGGATTCAGACGTTTAGTTGTAATTCTAGAAATTCTTGAAAATCTCTTATTGAAAATCATGCGTTTTAGAGTTCAATTCATAGTTTTAAATATTATTCTTTGTCTTATGATAACGCGAAAGAGTTCATATGATACTTTTAGACTTGTGTGGATGTATGGTTTGGAGCCTGGAGGGTTCGAATGAGTTTCAGACATGCTCCAGAGTGTTTTGGACTGAAAATACAGAAAATGTGGTGTGTGGTGCTCTGGTGTCGCAAATGCGAACACCAGGGTCGCATTTGCGAAGGTGACAGACGAGGGGCAGTTGTCGCAAATGTGACCTCCCCTTCGCATTTGCGAAGTCCACAAGATTATAGCATAGTTCGCATTTGCGAACAATTGAGCGCTTTTGCGATGGCCCTCCAGTTCGCAATTGTGAAGCTTTCATCGCAATTGCGATGTTGACTTTGGTTGTCAGGGTTTGCAAATGCTAGCCCTGGTCCGTATTATGCGACTTCTGCAGCTGGTTAAAGGGCTGGGAGACGGCATTTTGTGACTTATTCTCTCATTTTTGAACCCTAGACTCGGTAGGAGGCGATTTGGAGAGGGAATTTTTACCTACAAACCTTGGGTAAGTGATTCTAACCTATTTCTAATCATATTGCACCGACATATCTAAGATTTTAACATCAAAATCATGTGAATCAAAGTGAAAATTTGTGAAAGTTTGTCAAGTTTTTGAAAAATAAGAAATTGAGTTTTGAGAGCCGATTTGGACTAAGATTTTGAAACTAATCACATATATAAACTCGTGGGGTCATGGTTAGACGGAATCTACCATTGGACCCGAGTTTTGACCAGGCGGGCCCCAGGTTGACTTTTGTTGATATTTTGAGAAATGTGTAAAGATCTTAGCTTTATCTATTGCAATTGAATTCCCTAGTATTGTTTGATGATATTAAATCGATTTTGGTTAGATTTGAGCCGTATGGAGGTAAATTTTAAGGAAAAGGATATTTCCGAGTGTTGATTGGCCTAGTTGAGGTAAATGTCTTGCCTAACTTCGTGTGGGGGAACTACCCTTTATGATTGGTATTATTGATTTAATTTGTGCTAAGTAAAATCTGTATACGCAAGGTGACGAGTGGGTACACGGGTTGTACGTGGTATTTGACAGATTTAGGCTACTTAGACAATTTTCATGCTTTAATTGAATGCCATATCATGTTCTAATTATCTTAGTTGATCTATTCTTACTTGTGTTAGTCTATCCTTACATGCCTTACATGATTTAGTTAAAACATGTTCTACCTCCTAACTGATAATTTTCTCCCATGCTTTAGTTAAACTTGTTGCCTCTTTTATTGTCACATGATATCTCTTCATTATTGATTATCATTATTTGAAGTCATTATACGTTTTATCTCTTTCGATATTGATTATCATTAATTGAAGTTATTGTTCATGTTACCTCTTTCATTGTTGATTACCATTACTTGAAGATATTGTTCATGTTATCTCTTTCAATGTTGACTCCCATTATTCAAAGTTATTGCTACACATTATCTCATCCATTATGTGTTATTCTTATTTAACATTGTGGTTATGCATTGTCTCTCATTGTTGAGTTATTAGTGTTGAAGTGGTGAAAGCTGTTATCACGTTGAGGCAAAATTGTTATTATTGAAACATATTTCTTTTGACCATTTTACGTTCATTGTTGTTGTTGATATTCTTGTACCTGTTGTGGTGGAGCCGTGGGATATTGTTGCGGAAACATTAATGTTGTGGATTCTTGGTAAATTGTGATATATGGGAACTTATGGTGTGAATTGTTATTGTAATGTGATATTAACGCGCATGTGGAGGTATAAGGCTTGAGGTTGATGTGCATGCGGTGGTATAAGGTGGGACTTAAGTGGATGTTGCTTGTAAGGGAACTACGTGAAATCACGTGGTGTCATAAAGGGGGCTAAATTACGTGTAGCTATTTCGAGAAAACTGTTTTCAAAACTTATTTCAAATGTAAGGCTCACGCGGCGGTATAAGAAAAAATTGTGATTGAAATTGAGATATCTGAATACGAGGCGGTACCTCGGTTGTGATTCTTAATTATACGAGGCGGTACCTCGGTTGAGATTTTATTATACATCAGGCGGTTCGTCATTGTGATTCTTGCTGTTTATTTTATGATGCAAAGGGTTTTGGTGGGAACATTTCTTGTTGTTTCATTCTTATTTGTTCTAGAAAATGTTGTCCGTATATGATCACTTGGGTTTTCTTCAGTTGCTTCTTTTATGTATTCCCATGTTTAGTTCCGGTATTTGTTCAGGTTATTATCTTGTTTCGAATCAGTTATTTCTTGCTTCCATTGTTTATCCTTATTACATTACCATACTGCTTATTTATACCCTAGTAGGTATCTTGATCTGGCCTCGTTACTACTCTACTATGGTAGGCTTGATACTTACTAGGTACTATTGTGGTGTACTCATACTACACTTCTGTATACTTTTGTGCAGATCCAGGTATGTCTGCTCGTGCCGTTCATTAGAGATTACCTGGCAGCTGTCTTTATCAGATATTTCAAGGTATGCCTGCTCGGCGTCCGCAGGCCTCAGAGTCACCTTCCCTTTTTTTTCATTTACTATTGTATTTTCTTTCAAAAAGTGATTTATTATATATTTTAGTTTATTCTATAGATCTTATGACTCAGTTCCACAGTTCTTGGGAATTGTATGGTTGGGATTCTGTTTTTCAGAGGTTTATATGAGTTTATTAGACTAGTATTTAGTATTTTGTTCATTACATCTTTCAATTGTTATAAAACATTAGGCTTACCTAGTCGTGGAGACTAGGTGCCATCACAACATCCTACGAAGGGAAATTGGGATCGTGACATAGCTATGCTTATATGTGGTAATTTTCTGTTGATCAATTTTGAAATATTTAATTAAATATTTATAGTAGTAAACAGTCTTGATCTCGCCAAAGTTCACTAGCTAAATATGATACAAGAAGTGGTATTACTTCAACAAGCTCATGACGACATGCTAGATAGAAATGTTACATACCTCATATTTGCTCGGAAAGTAGTAATATTTTGAAAGATGTTTTAAGACATCGAGTTCGAGTCCCAATGTATAAATAAAATATTGGGTTTAAGTCCCATTACATTATAGCTTCAACACACCTTTATAGGGATAAGACATTGGGTTTGAGTTATGATGCATCATATTGATGGTATAATGATGACCAAGGCAACATAATGTCCTTCATAAAAATAATTATGAAGCTCGTTTTGATAGATGCATCCAGGAGATTATCACATGTATTATTTGTTATCAACATGAAATTTGAAATTGCGAGGTTACTTTCTCGAATAATTTGATAAGGAGCATAATTTTAGATTATGCAATCAAGAATTGTCTTGATAATGTTGGTTTATGTCCAAGTTAATTTAGCATAATTATTTTGAATGACTCCAATTAATAGCTAAACCATTTCTTATGATAACAAAGCTCCCAATTACAGTATGAGATGTGCTATTTAATATGTAGCAGCAATTGTACATGTAACGATCTGACCGGTCGTTTAACGTATTTTATCCCCATTTCCCCTATTCTATACTTTACATATGTGTATTGTTAGTTACATGACTTGCGGGAATGGTTCGGTTAGTTTCGGGGAGGTTTTGGATTAATTTGGGACACCTAGTCCCTTGGTTGGAGGCTTAAGGTGTAAGAGTTGATCGGAGTTTGAATTTTATGTAGGTGACTCCGGAATGATATTTTGATGGTTTTAACAACTTCATGTGGTGATTTTGGACTTAGGCATAGGTTCAGATTTGGAGGTTCCTAGGTTGATTTGATTCTATTTGGCGAAAGTTGGAAAGGTGATTCACCCCCCGTACTTTTATGTTATTGTTATGATTGTTGTACAAATTGTTTTTGAGCCGTGGGCTATATCTTGTCGTGACTTTGGTATTATTGTTTTGGTGACATTGTGGCACTTGGGCATGTGTTGTGCGGGTTGATTGTTGTGTTGTGAATGAGATACGCATGCGGGAACATAAGTGTGTCATTCCATTGTTAAGGTGCATGTGGCGAGATAAGGGCGGCTATTTATGTGCATGCGGCGACATAAGGGTGGCATTCCATTGTTAATCTGCATGCAGCTTTATAAGGGTGGGTTGTCGGGAATTGTTATGTGATATATCAAGGGCGATTCTTATTATTATTCATGTGTTGGAACTGAGGGTTGATGTTTTGATTAAATTCTTATTTTCATTAAATGACTTTCCCTTGAGTTTTATGAGTTGTTGGTGGAATTTGATGTGTTATGACGTGCCCTGATCCCATTGATATTATGTTGGCAAAGGCGGATTATTCTACTGAGTTGTTGTTACATATTCTTCGAGGTAGTTAATATTTGTTCTGTTACACTTTTTGTTGCCCCTTTTATGTTGATATCTTGTACATGTTATTTGGACTAGTTAGTGTCTTAACTTGAGCCTTGTCCCCATTCCACCGAGGTTAGTGTTGATACTTATTGGATACCAATCGTGGTGTACTCATACTATGCTTCTGCACATTTTTATGCAGATCTAGGTACCTCGAATCGTACTGGTCACTAGTGTCACGATCCAAAATCCCACCTTAAAGACCGTGATGGCACCTAGTCCTTAAAACTATGTAGGCCGATAATTTACCACATTTAAACCAATTAAACATGACATAATAATAATAAGATTCAATATAAATATTAAAATAAAGGTGATACAAGCCTACGCGGCAGTAATCACAAAACTCCTCCCAAGACTAGGTAGTACAGAGTCACGAACTCTTACCGAATACATAGAATTATCTCAAAACAAACTTACAACACTGTTCGAATAGAGAATTGACTCTACAATTAAAAGGAAAGGACTCCAAAGGATTATGGTGATCGAGTAGTTCTACCTTGAATCCTTGCGATAAAAAAGCTAACACTGCCTGGGACCACTGCTTCCAACACCTGTATCTGCACAAAAATATATAGAAGTGTAGTATGAGTACACTACGAGTAAGTATCAAAACTAACCTCGGTGAAGTAGTGATGAGGTTCAAGTCAAGACATTCAGAAATATCCATATAATGCTAGAAACAGAGAGCAAATAATTTAGTGGCAACAAAGAGTAATCATGTGATAAAAATAATAAGATAATGAAAGCACAGATAAATTACACGTGAAAGCAATTAAGGAAAAAGAATGACAATACTAATCATCAAACCGTCCCGGCACAGAATTTATAATAAGAGTCACCTCGAGGCACCACACCTCATAATCATTCATCTCAAGTCACAAATCACAAATCTTTTATGCATTGCACCTCGTGCCCATATTGCCAATCAGCCTCACACGACAAGACCCACAATATAAGTCACAACCGCACAGATAACTCACATGCTGCACGGACAACTCACGTTCCAACATCACAACAAGCACGACGTGGTCACAGGCTCAATATCAAACTCCGCCCGACGTGGTCATGGGATACGAGTCTAAACCATACAACATAGAAAGCAGATATATGAGAATACATGTACATGATCAATGATCATCATGTTTCATACTCCCGGACTGGTATAAATGACATGTTCGGTGTATGCATGTGCAAGGGTACTACCACAGCTCAATTCATCAAGTAATATCAGAGACACCGAGTAGCATATTGAAAACAACACAACAAATCACGTAATATGCATGACACACACAAGGAAGTCAAACGCAACAACACAAATACTTCTCTTCCATCAACAACAAACTCCAGGACATCACATAACATCTCCAAATAACCACCCTTATCTCACCACGTTGACATTATCATGATAGCCACTCGTATCGCTCCACTCAGATAATATATCAATAGCCACTTGTATCACTCCGCCCAGACAATATATTAATAGCCACCCGTATCACTCCATCCAGACGATATCACAATAGCCACTTGTATCGCTCTGCACAGTCAAAAGCATTGAAATGCCAACCTTATGCTCAGCATAACAACAATCAATCCACACAATAAATCCACATATGCCACAATATTTTCATAGCAACAATACCAATATCACCACGATATGAAGCCCACGGCTCCACAACAATGTATATCAGAATCTTAACAACCACAAGATGAAACAGGAAATAAATCAAAAATGAAAGGTGTTCCATATAACAACAAATTCAATCAAATGCATATTAAAGGCCTAAGAGTCTAAACTGGTTAAATATCACATGTAAGCCCGTGTACACGCTCGTCCCCTCATGTACACATCTTTCACATAATGCAAGTAGTGCAATTAGACCAGTCCTACGGGGAAGTTTCCCCACACAAAGTTAGGCAAGATACTTACATGAATTAGGCCAAATCAACACTCAAAAATAGTATTTCCTTTAAATTTCGCCCCCACATGGCTCAAATCTAACAAAACAACAACTTAATATCATCAGACAATGCAAAAGAAATCAATTCCGATAATTAAAGTTAAGGTCTTTGAACAATTTCCTAAAAATCAACAAAAGTCAACCCAGGACCCCCCGGTCAAAACCCGAGTCCAAGGGTAGATCCTGACTCCCCATAACCGCACGAGTCTGTATATGTGTTTTGTTTTCAAATCCGAGTCTAATTCAACTCTTAAATCTCAATTTTTTTTTCAATACATAGTCACAATCCCCCAAATATTCTCTTAGATTCTCATGATTTAGATGTTTAATCTCATAAAGAATCAGTAATATAATTCAAATTGAATTAAAATCACTTACCCAATGGTTTGGTATGAAAATCTCTCCTCAAAATCGCCTCCCACCGAGTGTAGGATTCTAAAATGTAATAAACGAAGCTAAGTCCCAAAATTCAACCTTATGTTCAGCTGCAGAAGTCGCAAATGAAACCCGGGTTTAGCAAATGCGAACCCCTCAAATGCAAAGAATACATCGCAAAAGCGATACCTACTAAACTCAGGGGATGTCGCAAATGCAACATAGACTTCGCATTTGCAAAGTCCTCCCCTTCCGCAAAAGTGAACAATTGATCGCAAATGCGACCTTCCCTGTCCAGGAGTCCTAATCGCAAATGCGATCCTATGTTCGCAAAAGCAAACTCTACAGTCCCCTACCCTACCTCAAAAATGCGATTATCCACCTCACAAATGGGCGGTTCGCAAATGTGAAAAAGATCTCGTATTTGCGAGACATGAAGCATCAGCCGAAAAACCAACAAAATTGAAACTCACTCAAATACTCTGAAACACGTTTGAAACTCACCCAAGCCCCCGGGGCTCAACACCAAACATCCACACAGGTACATAAACATCATACGAACTCACTCGTGCGATCAAATCACCAAAATAACACCCGAAGCACAAATCGGACATCAAAACAGATGAAATTTCACAATGAACTCAAGAATCACTAGAATCACAATCAAGCATCTGGTTCCTATCAAACCAACTCAGAATGGCACCAAATTTTGCAGACAGGTTCGAAATGACAAAACAGACCTATTCCAAGTCTCGAAACCAAAATCTGATCCCGATAGCCATAAAGTTAACCTATGGTCAAACCTAAGGAATTTTTAAACCTTCAAATTGCCAACTTTTGGCAAAATAAGTCAAATCAACCTAGGAACCTCCGAATTTAATTCTGGGCAAATAACGGAACCATCAAAACTACTATCAGAGATCAAATACAAAATATTCAAACTTGGTGAACGCTTCAAACTTAAAGCTTCTAAATTGAGACTCATTCTTCCAAATCAATCCTGAATCGCTCGAAAATAGAAACCGACCATATACATAAGTCACAATACATCATGTTAAACTACTCAAGACCTCAATCTATTGAACAAGACACTAAATCTCAAAACAACTGGTCGGGTCATTACATTCTCCCCCTCTTAAACAAATATTCGTCCTCGAACGTGCCAAGAGTCATTCCATAGTCATCAAATCACTTTATACACTTACCATACACATCCACATGGGTGGTCCCACATCACCCCAATCCATATGAGCCCGACACCACCATATCTACTGAAGATTATCCCTCCCACTCATACTGATAAGACTTAGAACCAAATATTTACATCCAGGCATCCCCCAAAGACCCGATTCTCACATATACATACTGTATCAACCTCAACTAGCTAACACAACTCATGCATACATCCACAAGGTATAACCACAGGACGTAACACATCGACCATATGCACATAACAACAACTCCGACCATAATAGCTGCCCATTACCAAACTCGGTACTGGTAAATAGCCTCGTAACAACTATATCCTTATTCCAAACCTTCACAACACTAATAATGATATAAGAAACATGCAATGATCATAACCACTCACCTTACCAAAACGCTACACCAATTTCCACTTAGACACATACTATCACAATCCGAACCCCACAAGCACAACTCGAATATGACTGAATATGGAAAGAGAAACATATGAGAGAACTATCAAATAAGTCCAACAGATACAACTCCCCATCAATACCATCCTACGAATCCATTACGCAACGGAGAAACAAAATATGCGAACTAATCAACAAGAATCTCATCCCAACTTAACTCCACCGCGGCATGTAGCCCGGTCCAAACATAGTGATCCCCATGAAAAGCCAAGGATATCATCATCAACTCCGAATCACAAGTAGAATAGACATCACACCAACCTAAAACCTTTCACTCACTTAATTTCGCTGAACAAAATCTCAATATGTAACAGACTCGCCATGCCTGTAGAGCACCTATATCACAAGTCATGGCCAAACCATCCAGAAATCACATCCAAACCTACCATATTTACTAACAGAAAGTCCATCTTAGTCTCGTAACTCACAATAGCCACCCGTATCGCTTCGCCCAGACAATATATCAATAGCCACCCATATCGCTCCACCTAGACAATAAATCAATAGCCACCCGTATCACTCATCCCATACCATATCGCAATAACCACATCTCTCCGCTCAATCAACAACAATGAAATGCCACCCTTATGCTCCGCATAACAATAATCTGTTCACACAAGAAATCCACATATGCCACAATATTTCTACATCAACAATACCAATATTACCACGATATGTAGCCACGGCTCCACAACAATGTGTACCAAAATTTTAACAACAACAAAATGAAACGGGAAATAAATCAACAATGAAAGGTGTTCCATGTAACAACAACTTTAAATAAAAGCATATTAAAGACCTAAGAGTCTGAACCGATCAAATACCACATATAAGCCTGTGTAAATACTCGTCACCTCATCTACACGTGTTTTACATAATTCAAGTACTGAAATTAGACCAATCTTACGAGGAAGTTCCTCCACACAAAGCTAGGCAAGATATATACCTCAATTAGGTCAAATCAATACTCAAATGACTTAATAGCATCAAACAATACAAGATAAATCTATTCCGATAATTAAAGTTAAGATTTTTACATAATTCTCCAAAAGTCAACCCCGGGTTAGCCCCGTCAAAACCCGAGTCCAAGGGTAGATCTCGACTACCCAAACCTCACGAGTCCATATATGTGTTTTGTTTTCAAACCCGATTCCAATTCGAGTCTCAAATCTCAAATTTCATTTTTCAAAACATAGTCATAATTCCCTAAAACTTCTCTTAGATTCTTATAATTTAGAATGTGATAAATGAAATTATGTCCCGAAATTATACCCTTATGTTCAGCTGTAGAAGTCGTAAATGCGACTATTTACGAATCCTGCAATTGCGAAGAATACATTTCAAAAGTGATACCTGCTGAACTCAGGGGATGTCGCAAATGCGACACAGACTTCGCATTTGCGAAGTCCTCCCCTCGCAAATGCGATCAACTGATCTCAAATGCGTCCTTCCCTGACTAGGAATCCCAATCGCAAATGTAGTCCCCCAGCCCACCTTGCAAATTCACATTTCGCAAATGCGAACAAGATCTCGTATTTGCGAGACCTGATGCATCAACCCCAAAACCAGCAAAACTAAAACTCACTCAAACACTCTGAAACATGTTAGAAACACACCTGAGTCCCCGGCGCTCCACACCATCCATCCAAACATGTACATAAATATCATACGAGCTCGCTTGTGCGATCAAATCACCAAAATAATATCCGCAACCATGAATCAGATATCAAAACACATGAAATTTCACAATTAACTCAGGAATCACTAGAATCACAACCAATCGTCTGATTCCTATCAAACCAACTCGGAATAAAATTTTGTAAACAAGTTCCAAATAACAAAATAGACCTATTCCAAGTCACAAAACAAAAATCCAAACCCGATAGCCATAATGTCAATCTACGGTCAAACCTAAGAAATTTCTAAGCCTTCAAATTGCCATCTTTCGACAAAACATGTCAAATTAACCTAGGAACTTTCTAATTCAATTCCGGGCAGATACCTAAGTACAAAATTTGAATTCCGGGCAGATACCTAACGGAACAATCAAAACACTAATCAGAGATCAAATACGAAATAATCAAAATTGGTCAACTCTTCCAACTTAAAACTTCTAAAATGAGAATCATTCTTCTAAATCAATCCCGAATTAATCGAAAACTGAAACCGACCATACACACAAGTTATAATACATCATATGAAACTACTCAAGACCTCTATCCATCGAACGGGATGTTAAATCGTAAAATAACCGGTCAGGTCATTACAACTAGATTCGAGCCAGAGCTGTGAAAACTTCAAGGTATACCCGCTATTCCACTCACAGGCCTCGGGGTCACCTACTATTGTTCGTTATCGATGCTTATTTTATTCCAAATAGTGTTGTATTTTGATATTTCTTGTATCCTCTCTGTAGAGCTTATGACTCAGTACTACCATTTGTTTTGAAATTTATGACTGTTGTTGTTCTGTATTGGCTTTGTTTAAGTATTTTCTCTATTTAATTAATATTCAAGTTATTATTGTTTGTCGATCTCGTTTTATGATACGCTTACCTAGTCTTAGGTACTAGGTACCCTCAAGACACTAAAAGTGAGATTTTTGGTCATGACAAGTTGGTATCAGAGCTCTAGGTTCAAGGTTCTATGATTCATAAATAAGTTTATTAAAATCTTGTGGATCGATACAGAGACATCTGTAATTATCTTTGAGAGGCTACAAAACTGTTAGGAAATTTCACTTCTTTCATTCCTTATCTTGCGGATTTTTGATTTCGAAATTTGAGCCTTTATCTTTCTATTCTCTCACAGATGGTGAGGATACGAGTTTCAGTTACTGATGATGGTAGAGGCTGAGGTGGGGCACATGCTACAACTAGAGAACTTGCCATAGTAGCACCTGAGGAGTCACTAGTAGCTAAGATTAGTGAGCAGTCACCCGAGGCGCCTCTTTCTATCCTTGGACTTCAGGAGACCTTAGCGCGCCTCCTGAGTATGTTTTGTACCATGGCCTAGACGTGATTGATTCCGGTTGTACCGACTACTTCTCGCGCTGGGGGAAGAGCTCAGACTCCCGTCATTCGTACTCCAGAGCAACAAGATTATCTTGATTAGGCTCCGAGTGTTATGCCGATGCAGCCCATGATTGCGGAACAACCCGAGGTCAGGACAATTGCAACAGAGGAGGAGTAGAAGAGGATAGAGAAGTTC
The DNA here is from genome assembly GCA_000715115.1 of Nicotiana otophora. NCBI lineage: Eukaryota > Viridiplantae > Streptophyta > Magnoliopsida > Solanales > Solanaceae > Nicotiana > Nicotiana otophora. The sequence continues at coordinate 103,451 of AWOL01S0005865.1, forward strand.
TAGAAGTACAATCCTCATTATTTTAGCGGTGGGCCTTCTGAGGCTGCACATGATTTCCTAGACCAGTGTCACCGTATTCTGCATACCATCGACATAGTGGAGTTGAGCGAGGTTGACCTTACTACTTTTCAGCTGATAGGGCCATCATATAGATGCTAGCAAGCATATGAGGAAAGTAGGCCAGCTAGCACAGTGCCACTTACTTGGTCTTAATCCACCGATCTCCTTTTGTGGTAGTTGACCCTCAGAAATGCATTATGCATTGAGTTCAAGCAGTTGTGCTAGGGGACTATGACTGTGTTTGAGTATGATGCGAGGTTTGCTGAGTTATCTCATCATGCACCTGGTTTGGTTTCCACTATTAGAGAGAGAGTCTGCATATTTATTGAGGGACTCAGTTATGGTCTCAGATTTGGGATGACACGGGAGTTGGAGACTGATACTCCATTTCATCAGGTTATGGAGATTACTAGGAGGTTGGAGCATATTTGTGGCCAGGCCAGGGTGTATAGGGAGGGCAAGAAGCCTCGAGGCTTTGGAATATATAGCAGTTCCCATTCTTCAGCTACAACTCGTTATGGTAGAAGTTTTGTCAATCAACTAGTTCAGTCTACACTTCAGGTTACTAGTAGTGCTCTAGCTAGTCAGGGACCTCAGATTACTCATTTTGGACAGCCATCTCCTAGTCCACCTCCTGCACGGGGTTCCTACAACAGTTATTCTAGCCACCTGAGTCAGACTCAATACCAGCAACCACATCAGTAGAGAGGTTGTTTCGAGTGTGGTGATACTTGGCACATGGTGAGGGATTGTCCTAGACTTCAGAGGTGTGGACCTCTGCAGGGTACTCAGCTATGGTTTCTGCTCTAGCTGCTATGCCACTTGCATAACCAGTTAGGGGTGGAGGATATGCGAGTAGAGGGCATCCTAGAGGGGGATTCCAGGCCCGTTGTTATGCTTTCCCTGATAGGACCGAGGCAACTGCATCAGGTGCTGTCATCACAGGTATTATTCCGGTCTGTCATAGAGATATATCAGTTTTATTTGATCCGGGTTCCACTTATTCGTTTGTGCCATCCTATTTTACTTCAAATTTGGATATGTATCGTGATTCTTTAAGTACTTCTATTTATGTGTCTATTCCTGTTGGTGATTCTATTGCGGTAGATCGGGTCTATCATTCTTGGTTGGTCACTATTGGGGTTTATAAGACTTGGGTTGACCTTCTATTACCCAATATGGTGGATTTTGATGTGAATTTGGACATGGATTGGTTGTCACCTGATCATGCTATTCTTGATTGTCACACTAAGACCATGATGTTGGCTATACCGAGGTTGCCGAGGTTGGAGTGGAGGGGTTCATTGGGTCATGTTCCTTATAGGGTGGTGTCTTTTTTGAAGGCACAACGGATGGCTGAGAAGGGGTGCTTGGCATACTTAGCCTTTGTGAGGGATGTTATTGTTGATACTCCTACCATTGATTTAGTTCCTGTAGTGAGAGAGTTTCTACCAGACCTACTGGGCTTGCCACCCGATAGGGATATTAATTTTGATATTGATTTGGTGTCGTGCACTCAGCCCATCTCTATTCCACCATATCGCATGGCACTAGTGGAGTTGAAGGAATTAACGGAAAAACATTAGGAGTTGCTTGATAAGGATTTCATCAGACCGAGTGTCTCACCTTGGGGTGCTCCAGTTATATTTGTGAAGCAGAAGGACAGTTCTATGAGGATGTGCATTGAATACAAGAAGGTTACAATCAAGAATGAGTAACTACTGACGCATATTGATGATTTATTTTATCAGCTCCATGGTGATAGGGCATTCTTGAAGATTGACTTGAGATCGTGGTACCATCAGTTGAAGATCCGGGCATCAGATATTCCGAATACGGCTTTCAGGACCCGCTATGGTCACTATAGTTTCTTGGTGATGTCTTTTGGGATGACCAATACCCCAATAGCTTTCATGCACTTCATGAACATCGCGTTTCAGCCATATCTTGATTCCTTTGTTATTGTGTTTATTGATGATATATTGGTGTACTCTCGCAGCTGGGAGGATCATGAACTACATTTGAGGATCGTGCTCCAAAGTTTGAGGGAGAAGAAATAATTTTCTAAATTCTCCAAGTGCGAGTTTTGGCTTGGTTCCGTGGCATTCTTGGGCCACCTGGTGTCTAGTGAGGGGACTAAGGTAGATTCAAAGAAGATTGAGGCAGTTCAGAGTTGACCCCGACCTTCTACCACTATTGAGATCCAGAGGTTTCTTGGGTTGGCTGGGTATTATCGCTGTTTTGTGGAGGGGTTTTGTAACACCCCGGAAAATTTTGAAGTATTTCAGTGTAAAGCCCCGTAGGCTTACGTGGTTGAGGATGGTATAACTCGCCACGGTTCGGACTTTTTGGGCTGAACAGTGCACTGGAAAGTAAAGAAAATGTTTTGGCGGAAAAGCGCGTTTATGCGGTTTATTATACGACCGCATAATCACTCTGCGGGCCGCATAATGGCCGCAGAAGTGAGCAGGAGAAGGGCCAGTCTAAGGGCAATTATGCGGTCGACTATGTGACAACATAATTGTTATGCAATGCATTATACGATCGCATAACAATTATGCGGACCGTATAGTGACCGCATACATGGACAAATTGTTGATCGTTTTGGTCTGTAATTATGCGAACGATATGTGGTCCGCATATTCATTATGCGGTCGCATATGCGACCGTAGAACCTGTTCCGGAACTCTATTTTTGGGGTTTTAAAACCCGACCCTACTCGTTAAATACACGCTTTGGGTCATTTTTGAGCAAATATCTGATGTTTTAGAGAGAAGGGAGAGTGTTTTAGAGAGAGAGGAAATCCTAGGCTAATTATTCATCAAGTCTTTCTTAGATCTTGGAAGATTAACAAGGAAAACCCACAAGATCTTCATCTAAGAGGTAAGGTTCCATACCTTAGTTTTCAATTTCGAATTTGGGAAAAAGTAGGTTGAATTTGAGTATGATTCTTGGGTATAAGAGTATTATTTATACATGCTTGTACTAATAAGGTTTGTGGGAAGATTCTTGAGCTTAAATAAGTAAAGATTGGGTTGTGGAGTGAAGAAAATCTTGTAAAAGAACCTTGTAGTTAAATTTGAACACCTAGTATTTGATAAAATGCTCAAATGAGCTAAGACCATGAATATCTTCCTAATTATGGTTCAATTTTGTTATGTCTCAAAATAGATCGGGATTGCTAAGAATTCCGGATCATTCTAGAGTTAAGAAAGCTCGATTGAGGTATGTTGGCTAAACTTTCTCTCTTGGAATTGAATTCCATAATATTTTCGTAATTTTCAAAGTATGGGTTGTGTATTAGAAGGTTATGGCTTTGAGTCGTGTTTCAATGAAAGATGGTATGCCAAATTGTGTGAGAAAATCTCAATATTCTTAAAACTCTTAATTGCTCACATGTGTACCTAAAGTCTTGATTTGAAAATGTCTTATTGTTGATAATCTATACAGATGGTTGGAAGTGAAATAAGTTAATTGGGGATATAGAGTGTGGCCAACGTGCCAAGAAGTTAAATTATGATTGTGGCTAGTAGTGCAAATGATTTGAGAAGATGTGACAAAGGTTATGAAATGAGCCTCGACTCAAATGTTTTAAAATGACTTCCTAAATAGAATTGCCTAAAAGCTTTCATACTCAAGTTATGCCATAAGTGGTTGTTTTAACAAATACTATGCTTTGTGAGTATTTCCAATGTATTTTGCATTCTTACATATTCGTGAGTGGAAATGGTGTATTATCCTTTTTGGGGAAAAGTATAAAGAATAAATGTTGTGTTACTTGTTGATGATTTTAACTTGCGCATCAATTGCCAATTATATTACTCCATTTCTCGGAAAGAAATCTATTATGCTTAAATTGTTCATTTCTAATGAACTTAAAGTTGTGATTTCCGGAATATTATATGTATGTTGATATTTATGATGATGATACATGAGAGGGAAGAAATGAAAGTGTGGAATATCAAATATGGCCACCGTGCCTTGAATAAAGAATCTTGTGAATGGTCAAAAGAGCCAAGAAAATATTGTCGTTGTGAATGACTAAAAATACTAGTGGAGATTTATACAATGTGAAAGATGATAATGTAAATATATTTGCACCTATGTTATTTATTGTGAATTATTATCCTTATTTAGGATGGAATTGATGTGATAAAATTATTCCTCTTAATTGAAATTGAGATTTTGGTTGATGTCTCTAATGAGATGGCCTAGATGATCGGGTCATGATCGGACTCCGTACTAAATTTACGGTGGTATTGATAATGATAGTAATTGTGGTTGATGTCTCTAATGAGATGGCCTAGCCGGTCGAGTCGTGATTGGACTCCGTACTAAATTTATAGTGGTATTGATATTGAAAGTAATTATGGTTGATTCTCTAATGAGACAGCCTAGCTGATCGGGTCGTGATCGGACTCCGTACTAAATTTACTGTGGTATTGGTATTGATAGTAATTGTGGTTGATTCTCTAATGAGATAGCCTAGCCGATTGGGTCGTGATCGGACTCCGTGCTAAAAGTACGGTGGCATTGTTATTGTGAACACTGGTATTGTGAACATTGGTATTGTGAACATTGGTATTGTGAACAATGGTATATCGGTGCTAATGATCTCCCAACCAAAATTATATATGAAGTTCGTATTTTGAAAATTATTATGTTTTAACTGGACGTTTGGATATTGTTGATTGTAACTTGTTGTTTCTATGTGTTGCCTTTTCTTATATGGGCATTCTATTTTGAAAGAGGATTTTTAGCTATATATGCCAGTGTTATTCGACAGTACTAACATCCCTTTTGCCGGGGGCGCTTCATCTTTAATGGATGCAGGTGGTTCTACAGCATGCGACATTGATCAGTGATAGCAGTACATTCTTTTCAGCTGATTTGGTGAGCCCCACTTCATTTCGGGGTCATGTATCTTTTGTTTCTCATGTACTGTATTTTGAGGTATAGCCGGGGTCTTGTTGTCGGCATTTCCATATTACTCTTCTATTGTACTTAGAGGCTGAATAGTGGTTGATATTGGGGAATTGAACTAGAAATGTTGGTATTTGGAAATCATGTTTTTCATTAATTCTATAAACTCGTAATATTTTGAAAATTATGAATGAAGCTGCTAATGGGAATAAAAAGGAAGTTGTTAATAAAATCTTTTCAGTGAATGATTAATGGAGTACATCTCTTCTTTATTCATGGATGAGATTGGGTAGAAGGAAATATAATAGGCTTGCTCGGCCGGGTTCTCTCAGTTGAGTGCCAGTCGCGCTCCCCGATTTTGGGGCGTGACAGATTTTCATCTATAGCAGCCCCATTGACTAGATTCACCGAAAAACATGACTCATTTAGGTGGTCCTACGAGTGTGAGGAGTGCTTTAAGAAGCTCAAGACTGCCTTGACTATAGCTCCCGTTCTGGTTTTGCCTTCAACATTGAGTTCGTATACAGTCTATTGTGATGTTTCAAGGGTTGGTGTGTTGATGTAGGAGGGCAGAGTGATTGATTATGCTTCGCGTCTGTTGAAGCCCTATGAGAAGAACTACCTAGTGCACGATTTGGAGTTGGCAGCCGTTGTTCACGCACTGAAGATTTGGAGGCACTATCTGTACGGCGTGTCATGTGAAGTGTTCATGGATCACAGGAGTCTACAACACCTATTAAAGCAAAAGGATTTGAACTCAAGGCAACAAAGGTGGTTAGAGAAAAAGGCTGAGAGCATGAGGAGTCTTGCTTTTATTTTGATTGGGGAGAGATTGTTAGCTTTGGATGCTCAGGCTTTGGCCAAATAGTTTGTGAGGCAATGGCCTTCACGTTCTCTTAGAGGAAGGCCGGTTGGGAAAAGGCACGCGTTTGTTCTTCGCAATCGCATGTATGAGGCCGGGTTCGCGTAGGCCTAGCAGGTTGGGCATCGAGTTCTCGAAGGTGGCCTCGCATTCGCGTAGAAGGGTCAGATCTGGGCAGAGAATTTTGCATTCGCGATCGCAATATATATACCTAGACAGATCACTTAAGTACTCTATTTTGAGGGGTTTGGGTATTTTATCACATTTTGAGTTATAGAGCTCGGATTATTTTTTCTTTTGGAGGGGATTTTCATAATTTTGATTGGGGTAAATATTTTTAACTCGGATTTGTTATTTATTCATAATTCCAACCTTGATTTTAGTGATAGATTGATAAATCTAAGTGAATAAATTAGGAATTTTAGTAAAAATATTTCTAAAGTAAAATTGATGATTTAAAGGTCGATTTGAGGTTGGAATTTGATGAAACACATATATTTGGACTCATACTAAATTGGGCGTTCGAAATATGTGTGTTTGGTCAGGTTCCGGAGTGCTGGACCGAGGTTGACTTTACATAATTAAACCAAAATCTTAGCTTTATCATCTCGGCTTGTTTCATATTGCTTTTATTGATATTATTAAGTTGTTTATTATATTCGGGCCGTCGGGAGGTTGATTCATGCCGGAAGGGCTTCTTAGAGTATTGACTTAGCTTGTTTGAGGTAAGTATCTTGCCTAATTTTGTGTGAGAGAATTTTCCCTTAGGATTTGGTCTAATTTATATTATTTGTGATATGTAAAACAACGTGTACATAAGGTGATGAATGTGTATACGGGCGTATGTGTGGTAATTGACCGCATTACACCTTAGGCTATTAATATGCCTTGAATTGGGATTTTTTGTTATGTGAAACATGTTTTATTGTTGTTCGCTCACCGTACTCTTATGTTATTGTTATGATTTTTGTATATATTGTTGTTGAGTTGTGGGCTATATCTAGTTGTGAATTTGGTATTGTTGTTTTGGTGACATTGTGGCCCTTGGGCATGTGTTGTGTGGGTTGATTGTTGTGTTGTAAATGATGTGCACATGCGGTGACATAAAGGTATCATTCCATTGTTAATGCGCATACGGCAAGATAAGGATGGCTATTTATGTGCATGCAGCGACATAAGTGTGGCATTCCATTATTAATGTGCATGAGGAGACATAAGGGTGGCTTGTCGGGGATTGTTATGAGATATATCAGGGGTGATTCTTGTTATTGTTCATGTGTTGGAACTGAGGGTTGATGTTTTGATCAAATTCTTGTTTTCATTAAATAACTTTTCCTTGAGTTTTATGAGTTGTTGGTGGAATTTGATATGTTATTACGTGCCCCGGTCCCATTGATATTATTTTGGCAAAGGTGGATTATTCCTCATTGTGTTGTTATTACATATTCTTCGAGGTGGTTAATATTTTTTCCGTTATGCTTTATGTTGCCCGTTTTATGTTGATATCTTGCACATGTTATTTTGACTAGTGAGTGTATTGATTTGAACCTCGTCACTACTCCACCGAGGTTAGTCTTGATACTTACTGGGTACCGATTATGGTGTAGTCATAATACGTTTCTACATATTTTTGTGCATATCTAGGTACCTCAGATCGTGCTGCTCACTAGAGAGTCAAGCTAGAGCTGTGGAAACTGCAAGGTATACCTGATGTTCCGCTCGCAGGCCTTGGAGTCACCTACTATTTTCCCTTACCAATGTTTATTTTATTCGAAACAGTGTTGTATTTTGAGATTTCTTGTGTAATCTCTATAGAGCTTATAACTTAGGATTACCGGGTTTTTGTGATTTATGACTGTTGTATTTCCGTGTTGGCTATGTTTCTGTATTTTCTCAGTTTTAATTAATATCCAAGTTGTTATTACCTATTGATCTCATTTGTGATAAGCTTACCTAGTCATAAGTACTAGGTGCCATCATGACCCTTAGATGAGATTTTGCGTTGTGACAGTACGCATCAAGCCAACAAGCTATTATAAAATCTCCCTTCAAAATTGGTTCATCTAGAAGGAATCAAATATTTTTCGTCTAGAAATATTTAGATGTGTAGTATATGATTAATTATTTGTGACGACTCGATAGGTCATTTTGAGTATTAGCCTTTATTTCATTATTTCGAGACCTCTCATAGCTTCATTTGATATTATATAACTTGCGTGCATGGTTCGTGTCATGTTTCGGAAAGCTTTTATGTGTAATATTAAAGAAACAAAATTGATTTTTACTTAAAATAAGGTTTGGGTTGACCACGGTCAACGTTCTTAGTAAACGACCTCGAATCAATGTTTTGATGATTCCGGTATGCGCATATCCTATTTTTGGACTTGTGCGCATGTTCGGTTCGGGTCTCTGGTAACCCAAGCGTATTTCGACGCATTATGTGAAAAGTTAGAAAAATGAGTTTCAAAGTTGAAATTTTAAGTTTTGATGATCGATTCTTGATATTTGATGATTTGAGTTAGCGAGCGAGTTTGAATAATATTAACATACTTGTGCGAATATTCAGATTGGATTCTGAGAGATACAGGGGAGTTCAGATGCATTTTAGAAAATTTTGGAATGGTTAAGTATCAAGTGTTACTGGTGTGGATCTACAGATCTCGCATTTACGAGGTCCTACTAGCAAATACGAGCATTGCTTTTGTGGTCAATGCATCGCATTTGCAAAATGGGCTTGGGCTGGGTGTCTTCGCATTTGCGAGGATAGATTCGCTTTTGCGGGGGTTGGACCTTCGCATTTGCGTGCATCATGGTCGTATTTGTGACCCTTAAGTGTTTAGGACAGCTTCGTAATTGCGAAGCTTGGATCATATTTGCGAACATGAGGGCTATCACATTTGCGATATCTGAGGGATTGTGGCACAGTTCGCATTTGCGGACTATTGTTCGCAATTGCGATACCTGGAGCTGGGTAAAAGTTGGAAAAAACGGGACTTAGCTTATTTTACTGCATTTCTCAACCCTAGACTTCATTGAGGCGATTCTTGAGTACTTGTTCTTCCCAAATTCATTGGTAAACAACTCTAATTCATTTTTCATAAATTTCCATTACTTTTCCAAGAATTTCTTCATCAAATCTATGAATTCCAAGGTAGAAATTAGGGGTTTTGGATAGAAATTAGGATTTTTGTAAAATTGAGATTTAGACCTTAAATTGAGGTTGGATTTCGAAACAAAGTACTTAACCGGGCTCGGGGGTGAATGCGTAATCCGAATTTGGTTTGAATCTCGGGTTTCGACCAAGCGAGCACGGGGTTAACTTTTGTTGACTTTTCAAATATGATCAAAATTGAACCTTTTTCATTTGTGGGTTATTTCTAAAGCTTATTTTTGATTGTTAGATTGATAATTTTCCAGACTCGGTTGCTTTGGAGGCTTGTTCTAAGGGAAAGGCTGTGGTTGATTGTTGATTTTGTTTCAGAAGGAGGCAAGTGTCATGTTTAACTTTAACTTGAGGTAATTAGGATATGTTTGGTTTATTTGCTACATGAATTATGTTGAAGGTGGGAGGGATGTCGTATATGTAAGGTGACGAGTATATATGCGCTGTCATGGGTTAAAGCATGGGGGTGTGATATTTAACCTTATGTCATCATTTATCTCATGTTGTATGTCGTTACATGATTTGAATGTTACTTGTCATTACTTGTTATTTATGCCTTACTTGTTATCTTTCATTTACTTGTTATGTGTTTCCGTTTATTCATTCTTTGATCAATATCTGCTTACCTACTATATGCTCTCACTTGTATTAATTGAACAACTTCACTATATCATGCCCTTACCTACTTTTAATGCCTTTACCTTAAGTGTTGTGCTTTATTATGTTATGTGTTAGCCCTTGGCTATTCTTGCGTTAATAATTTATTGAGATTAGTGAATATGAGATGTTGGTTGTTCTTTGTTTGTATTCATATCCCCTTGGTGTTTCATACGCTTTAGTACCTTTTGTGTTGGGATTTCAGAATTCGTTATGTTGAGTTGTTAATGATAACGAATTGATAATGGGAATGTGTTGCGAGCTGCAACAGATATTGATATGATATTAGGATCAGGTTTCACACCGCAACAGATATTGATATGATATTGAGATTGGGTTGCACGCCGCAACATATATTGAAATGCTATTGGGATCGGGTTGCTCGCTGCAAGAGTTATTGTTTTGGTATTAGCATCGTGTTGCGCACCACAACGGAAAATAATGTGTTGCATTTGGATGTAGCTGTGATGTTCCATTTTCGGTATTGTATATGAGGTTACAAGATGATGTTTTTCTAGGGCCCTCTGTTAGTTGACTTTCTTCTTCTGTTGTTATGAGTTTATCCGTTTTCTCTATATTTTTGTTTCTTTTTATTTATTATTCGTACAAGTTTATAGTGAGTGTCTTGTTATAGTCTCGTCACTACTTCGTCGAGATTAGGCCTGACACTTACGGAGTACATGATGTCGGTTGTACTCATACTACACTTCTGCACTTCTTGTGCAGATCCCGGTGTTGGTCTTAACAACGCATAGAGGAGATTGCTCGGATCAGATCTATTTAGGAGACTTGAGGTAGAGCTGCACAACGCTCGCAATCCCTGAAGTACGCTTCCTTATCCTGTTTTACTGTTTATCTTGTTTTGAACAATTGTATTTCAGTTCAGACTATATTTGTAGTATTCTAGCCGCTCACGTTGACGACCAATTTTTACCCTCCCCTTTAAAATTAATTTATTTGCGCTTATTAATTGGCATTAAATGTAGTAAAAGGTTTTCCAAATCAATAACACCTATTTTGTTAAAATATAAATAATATAATACTTATAAATAATTAATAATAGCAATTTGGTATTAAATATTCACAAATTACATTTCATTTATTATTTTAAAATATTAAAATAACTTTTATATCTTAATAAACACGTTTTACTTAATTTAATAATTAGTCTTTAATCTATAATTATATTATCTTTATTATCTTAATTAGCCAAAATTAGCTTCATAACGCAATAAATGAAATATTATAATTAATAATTAATTAGTTACAATAATTAGTAATACATTTGATGATTATATTTTATTGCATGTAATTAAGATTAATTAAGTCTAATTAAGCTAACTTTTAAGGGGGGGTTAAAAGCTCAAAAGGCTACAATTGCAATTGATTAATCAAATACAATGTGACCACACTTTAAATCAAATACTAGATGTTTTAGCGCAAATGCACAAGCGTGACCACCACTGACCCGATCCAGACCCACACTTATTATCCAAGTTGGCAATCCATGCCATCTCGTCTGAGTCAATGACATCGCGCCACGTCACTCCTCATCCACACTCACAAAAGAAGCACAAAAGGATCTGGATTGTTAGTCTATCTCATTAACGGTCCACATTTATTCTCCGTTTTTCTTTTTCTTTGAAATTCTAGCCAGACCTCATCTCAGCCGTTGGATTACAATGATCCAACGACCATCTTATTTTCATAACAAACCCTTTTATGTTCCATAAAATCGGAGTCGTTGATCGATAGATCCAACGGCTCACATTTCACCCTTCACATTAAACTAACCAAACACTTTCCAACCTTAATCATTCATCCGCTTGACCCGCTACCACCCTTTCCTCTTTCTCTCCCTATTCTCTCAATCCTGCAACACCACCAATCCGAAAAACCTTGCAAACATTAGTGCAAGGTCACCCCAATCAAATCTAAATCATCTCCTCTATCCCTTCTAGCCGCAAATCCTGCCTGAACTTTTCCCTTTCATCACTTTTGATTCAAAACGCCCAAATCAGAACATAGACCTAAACCATGCAACTTGAGAATCCATCAATCCTTCCCTTGTTCCGTCGAATCGGAGCATGCATGGTGAGTATCTCTGATTTCATCATTGTTATTCATTGTCCAGAGGTCAAACGCAGTGACCTCTTGATATTATGGTTCGAACATTGGTCCAAGGTCTTCGACGATCGACTCCTTATCTCCTCGTGCCCAGGTAAATCCCATGCTGATGTTCCCCTCTATTCTTCTCTAATTTAACCATGTTGCTATCATCATTCGTTGTTCCTCACTTTCCACTATCTAATTTGAACTTACCGGAATCCTAAGGCATTGAAGGCCACTATACATATGGCCTTAAATGCTCACACCTAACAGAAACGAGTAGATATCAATACACACCTAACACTAAAAGAAAGTACGAGCCTTTGGTAATATTCTAGTAATTCAACTCTAATTTCTTTTTTCTTCCTTATATGTGCGAGTTCAATCTCTGTGAGTTGATTGTTACTGGTTTGTTGTGAGTTCAAAAGAAAGTACGAGCCTAAACTACTATCGACCTACTCCTACTTGGTTTGCTGCCCTGGAAAAGGTCAGTACATACTGATCCCTTTCTTTACCTTGAATTAATTGTATAGTTCTATGTTCTTAATGATTCCCTATTGGTTATATTAGATATTAGTAATGTAAGGTTATATTTGTTATTTTCATTTTTGGCATGCTATTTTCACTGTCGAATTAGGAGTCTTCTGATTAAGTTATGTTGTGTTAAAGCTGTTATCAAATATGTGATATTGAGCCCTATCTTTAATTATCTGATTAGTAGGATGACTCTATATTGATTGATATTCTTATGATTAATATCACTAAGTCTATATGATTAAGCTGAGTTAACTTTTATGCTGATTTTGTGCATAACTCACCTCGTTTAGTTAAACAACAATCCTTTGAGCATTATCATGTCAGCAAAGCTAATTGAATCATGTTCTTGAAATCTTCTTGGTATTGTAAACCTCCAGTAATGGGATTAGCTTGACCCTCCTGTGTGTGATATTGTGTTTCCATATCCTGGTATAATGAAGAGTTCTCCCTACATTGCATGTCTTGTATTTAACTTGTCTACTTTGATGGTCATAACTGATAAATTGGTTGTTGATAACCTGCATGTTCTTCACATTTAGTGATTCATGAATCTTTACTCTTATTACCCTTAGACCTTATTACGCTTCATGATTAATTGATCTAGATCCTATGCTGATAATATTGTATGTGATCTGATAGCCAAGTAAGTGGTTATATGAAGAACAAAGATGAAATAAAATTAGACTTTTTAAACCTCTCCTGAAAATACTATTAATGTTTGCTAACACTAAGTCATCTTGATATCAGTGATCCTATGTCATTTTGACTTAGTCTTAAGGACATGATTATGTCATTGCTCATATCCTCATGTTGATTTGTTTGGGTTGTAGTTAGCAGCCTGTTCATGCTACCACGACATAATGATTTTTGTGTGCTTCTTGTGATGATTGGAAACTAAAACAACTATATGATAAACCCTGTTAGTATGTTAGAAAGCTTGATCTCACGTCTGAATGTGGTTTGTTGAGATTGACCCCCGTAATGAATGCCGTCTCATGATTGTTTGAGTCCTGTGATGAAAGTTACATGGAACTCCTGTTAGGTTAATTAAATAACTCTTCTTAACTTCTATACTTGAATTCATACCTATTATGTCACTGCTGTTGTGCCCATAGAGTACTTTATGACCTTAGCTTAAAGAGATTCATACTTGTATTTGTGTGTAACCTATAATAATCATGATCTTTCTATGATGTTGTATTGGTTTAATTTCAGTGAGCGATCCTCCATAAGAGACTGTTCCTAGTGATCCATCCTTGCTTAAATGACTCTAACTGTTAGGCTGAGCCATGATATTACAATGACTTATACACAAAATCATGCACTAAGTTTTGCTAGTGAACCTGTTTGCATGTCCAAATGTTAGTATATTGTGACATTTTTTATTATCAAGTTGAAGTGAATTCCATCACCCATTATCTTATGCTAGTTGGCATCACTACCTATAGAGGACTTAGCCTAAAGCTGATGGAGTCTGATAACTGGGAAGTGTGATGACTTATGTGTTGTTTCAACTAGATAATCTATCCATTAGGATTAAACAAGAATAAGATTAACTCTTTCTTGATTGATTCCCCTGTTGCGCTGATTGGTTGGCATGCCATTTAGAAATTCTAAATGAAAGTTATTAGCCTAAGTGTTAAAATGATGAGATCTTAATGAGACATATGCCTGCTCTTGGCTGTGATGAAGCTTTTTAAAAGTATCTATGAACTGTCCTTATAATCTAAACCTACTTAGAAACATTATGAATCATTACCCTAATAGGGGAGCCAATAAAAACCAACACGTGATACTCATCTCTGTATAATACTTGCATGTTAACACTTATGACCCTAAAGATATGAGTAATGAGGCATGTCTATGTGAAATCAATTATCCGTGCTCTATAATTTCGTTTGATTATATCCCAACAGTGACTCCATGCCTACTATAATGCCGTGTACTTTGATGTAAATCCTTTTAAGTCAATGTTGTGCCCTGAACTACTTCTATGTTCTAATTAGAAAAGTCTTTTACCTAAAGTTGTTGATTATTTTGTGCCTGAACCCCTGAAAAGTTTACTATGACTCTTACGCATACTGTTTGTATATTGGCAATATGAAATTACAGTAGACCCCTTTATTTTATTTTAAACATGTGAGGAAGATTAATAGTAAGGGACTGAGGGTATTTGGATGTGAAAACTTGTTTATGGTTATGGCACCACTCCTTGACACAAGCACTGCTCGCAGTCCGTGAGACCCTTGTGAACTCTAAAGTATCAGGGGTTCACAATGGGTGATTATATATGCGAAAGAGGATTTACTCTAAGACATTAGTCACTAACTTTTATTAATCCTCATAGGATTGACACAAATAAAATTGGCCTCACCATATTCCTTAGTTCTTTGTTATCATTATTTATAATAATATTTATTTCATTCTACATTGATAGACACTAATTATTCTCCGTTCTTTTGTATGCATGATTCAAATTGGGCATGTCGAGCCCACTTGGAGCTCAAGCCCAATTCCATATTTTGGGTCGCTTTGTCCTGTTGAATTCACTGCTTGTGCATTCACTGCTGGGCCCGACCTGCTTACTAGCCCAACTGTCAAAGTGTCCAGCTTCTTTCTTTCCTTTATTTTAAATAATATTCTTGGTTGTTTGCCATTTTATATATGTATCTCTGAATGACTAACTTTGATATTGGAATATGTTGATACTTTGATTGTCTAGGAGCATAGGCAAATCAAGGTTCTTAGGTAAAAAAGCTAAATTAGAAATTTTGCTCACTTTAGTTCCTTTAATGTTTTACCACTAATTTCAAACTTATATTTTCAACAAACAAAAAGTTCTTATCTTGTGATCACTAACGATTTCCAATAAGTTTAATCTTTTGTAGATTCAGAAGCAAAAGTGAACTCTCTTTGAAAATAATTTAAGAAGCTGTCTTTAAGAAGTAAAAGACAAACGCAACCAAGTTTACAAAATTATGAACCTCATAAGTTTTGAAAACACAAGGCTTTCCTGCTGCAACTGATTTTCAAATAAGGTATACCCATTTCAACTTAAAGTATAGTTTTAAAATAATCTCTTACTCAACTAGGTTACAAATAAGTAACAACCTTTCTTTTAAAGCACACACTCAACTTCTTTCAAAATAAAGAGTTTTAAATACAAGATCTTTCTCAAAGACAAAAGCATATCTAGTCTTCCACTCAATAAATATAAATATATTTTAAAAGATGATTTCCTATTTTCCAAAACTGTCAATTCAAAAACAGATAACATCTTTTCTTTTCAAAGTATATACACAACCTTCTCAAAAATAGTGAATTTTCAGATAAGACATAGAATATTTTCACAGACAGTAAACACTAACTAAGCAGAATATAGACATTTCTTTCCTCAAATCTAGCTTAAGTTTGAGGAGCCATCTGAGGTGGATTTTAAGGGATGCCTAACACCTTCCCCTTAGAATACTAGAAACCTTACCCAAATCTCACTGGTGAGCAGACCATTGCGATAATAATCTCACAAACCTATAGGTACCCTAATATACCTTATAATATTAGGTGGCGACTCTCTTTTATCAACTTCAGAAAAACTATTAGTTGAATTTTATTTTGACTAATGCAAAATAAGGTGCAACAACATGGTGACTCTGCTGGGGATGTTTACACTTAGGTTCCGTCCATAGCAGACTAAGGCTAGACTTGAACTTGGGGGATGTTATGTTCTGATTTAATTATGCTTAACCTGCAAATATATGCTTACTCTCTTTATTCTATTTGTATACACTTTACAACATGCTTACATGTTTACTTATATTACTTCTTTACCACAATTATCTGTTACTGCTTTATACATTGTCATCACATCTTGCCTATCGAGTTTTGGCCATACACAACCACACACAACGACATGCGAGGGTTGTCTTTTACCCCTCTCCGAACCTTCTTTCAAAACTCTCAAGTTTCATAGAACGACTTTGTCAGGCTAACTGATATAATGTCTCGCAGTTATTCAGTCCAACTCCAAAACTAGGAAACGCTCTACTCTTAGCAAACATAGGTCATGCTACATAAACCTTAGGTGGGTTAATCCTTGGTATTAACTCATGATTAGAAAGCCACCTTAATGTCAGCGGGTATGCACCCAACAACATGCTTTCTATGGAACAACGAACCAATCCAAATAAGACCCTAAAGATCTGGAGCAAATACTTACCAAACCTTTCAAGCACCGTCCTGAAGATTAACATGGTCATGGGTGCACCTCACATAGTGGTGGAGGAATATTTGACGGGAGCACGGGAATGAGATCAGGACAAACTTGGGAGAACTAACCACCCTGATGAATATACGAGTTGACAAAGTACTCACTAGGTTGCTGATAGAGTTTTGGGACCCAGCCAAGGTGGTCTTCAAATTTGTTGATTGTGAGTTGATGCCAATACTAGAGGAGGTTACCAGCTTCACAGAGTTACCATTAGTAGGATGGAAACCAATACTGCCAGTCGTCATGCCAAATCACAGGTTCCTTCATGCACTGGGTTTGACAAGCAACAGAAACTTGAGAAACATCGAGGATGGATGGGTGAGTCTAGACAAGCTATTTAACATATTTGGGCACCGGGATAGCTACAGTGGCATCTTGAGGAATTTCAGTGCGAGCAAGAAGCATGGGAGAACCTTCGCCCCTTAACCTTATCTTTAGCACTGTTCAGACTTCTGGTTTTCTCATAGAGAAAGGGACAAATCAACATCAACCTGCTGCCCCTGGTTTGGCTACTTTTCTAGGAAATTCGTAGGTCACCCTCGTTCCTATGATACTGGCGAAGACCTTTCGAGCACCATCGACATGCTCAAGAGGATATGATTTATTTAGAGGCTGTAACTTGCTACTACAGATATGGGCTACAGAGAACTTTTTAAGGGAGGCAACCATTGACTACTTTGTTCGCATTAGTAACATAATCCACAACCATAATGAAAGGATGAGGCTTTGGACTACACCGCATGGCCAGGAGGAGTGTCGTGAACTTTTGATCCATCTGATGGAGAATTCATCAATTGGAAACATTCCTATTTGAGTTCACTGAGGGTTCAGAGGCAATTTGGTTTGACTCAAGACGGGCCTCTCTTGTCAAGGAAATCTTTGTACGAGGATGATTACAATAGGTAAATTCTAATCCCGAGGCTAAGGAGACTCCAAGATGAGTGGAATGATTGGGAATTGGACAAAATCCCTGGTGCACGACTGAGTACTGTGTATGGATCAACGAAGAAGACGAGTTGGCCAGTCCCAGTAGAGAGGGATTAACCAAATTGCAGGATTCAGCAGTAGCTCTATAGATATACCACGAGATCCTGCCCCACTATCTCGTCACCACTTCCATGCATCAACAAGTAGTTTCGGGATCGATCTACCACATGCTGCCACCATTGGATGAAGACAACCAGGTAATGGAATACATACAGATCGATTCAAAGACACAACTAGAGGAGGAACCAGAGTACAACAATGACGAGGATGAGGAGGAGGTTGAAAGAACCGTGAGCAAGAGCCGAAAGAAGAAAGCTTGGGAGGAGACCCCGGGGACAATTATTAAGTTGTTAGTTTATTTCCCCTTCTTGTACCTTTTCATTCCCCAAGGGCGATCTATAATCCTATGCAATCTTTTGTAAATCTTTGAGAATCATGTTTTATCCATTAACACTTGTCCCCATCTAGTATCAATGATAAAGCCTTATTGTAACCCACAAATTCTATCAATGAAATTAATGTTTTCTCCAGAACTGAATATGTCCAAATTTGATTGCTTGTCAAACGAACGCGATATAGGCCTACCCTTGACAAATAGAGGTCCTTACGTATCTTAGGAAACACACTTGTCTAAATAAGTTAACTAACTTCTCTATGTGCTTATATTTGTACAATCCCTAAAACTGACTTGTACTTTTCTTTATTTTCTCGCTTTATCGTTTTATTTCCTCGAAACAGAGGTTGATTTGTGTTGGTATATAAACTGGCCGAGCCACCGTACAATTTGAGATCCAAGGGGAAAATGACTGCAATAGACGACCCATCCGAAAATTCTCTAGTGGTAGCCGATAACCTAGGGGGATTCAACGGAAAGGACGATACCCAAAATGACGAGCATGTTGCCCGAATGGAACATGAGATGGATTTATTGGGAGAAGAGGTACAACAGATTCGGGAGTTGGCACATCTGGCCATGACGACGCTTCAACAAACACCCCGATTCCCTTCCCTAGATTCAATCCTAGACCATTTCCCTTCATCAACCTGACCACCTACTAAAACCCCCAAAACTATCGCCATAAACCCTACCATAAATCAAGTCACACCACAAATAACCCTCGCAAATCCACTAAACCCTCCCATACACACACCCTATATTCTAAACTATGTCTAAGCACCACGAAATCCACCAGCCACAACCAATTTGGTTCACACCCCTCTTCGTGAAAATGTCACTTTTACTAACAACTACACGCAGTATATACTTTCGGCACTCACCGTCTGTCACGCCCCAAAAGCGAGAAGCTCGACCGGCGCTCAACCGAGAAAACTCGGTCGAGCAAGCCTGTTAGATTACCTTCTACCCAAACTCATCTATGAATAAAGAGGAGATGTACTCCATTAATCAACACTGAAAACATTTCATTAATAACTTCCATTTCATTCCATTAGAAGCTTCATTCATAATTTCCATAATATTACGCGTTTATAGAATTAATAAAAAATATAATTTTCAAATACCAACATTTCTAGTTCGATTCCAAACATCAACCACAACCCACAAATTGTCTACGGAGCCTCTAAGTATAATATAAGAGTAATATGGAAAATACCGGTAACAAGGCCCCAGCTATACCTCAAAACACAGTACATGAGAAACAAAGATACATGACCCCGAAATGAAGTGGGGCTCACCAAATTTGCTGAAAAGAGTGAAATGCTATCACTAATCAATGTCACCTGCTGTAGAATCACCTGCATCCATTAAAGATGCAGCGCCCCCGACAAAAGGGACGTTAGTACAGTGGAATAGCACTAGTATGTATAGCTAAAAATCCTCTTTCAAAATAGAATGCCCATATAAGAAAAGGAAACACATAGAAACAACAACTCAAAATCCACAATATCCAAATGTTTAGTTAAAACATAATAATTTTTAAAATACGAACTTCATATACAATTTTGGTTGGGAGATCATTAACACCGATATATCACCGTCTTTGTTAGCACGGAGTCCGATCACGCACGATCAGCTAGGCCAATCTCCCCATGAACAATGTGGTTTGACATGTGATGCGAAAGAAACTTGTTACCAAGAGTAGTACCACTATATGCGTAATATGGCGTCTGATCTCCACCCGATCAGCTAGGCCGCCTTCCCACATATGCCGTGCGGGTTAACTTTTCCAATTCACAAAGGTTCCAGTTTCATCCCAATTAAGGGGAATAATATCAAAATTTCCCAAAGGTTCCAATTTCATCCCAAATAAGGGGAATAATCACAATCCACCCCTACACCGGCACGTATAGTTTCAGGTGTGGGCCTTATGAC